>JAVXUP010000144.1:52500-402500 GCA_033070095.1 Escallonia herrerae
AGGGCTGTCTTCGTGGCAGCCTCGTCTAGAGAACTAAAATCCTAGCTGTCCAAACTCGGCCCCCAATAAATCCCCTTCTTCACCTCCCACACGCTCGAACACAACACACATTCACTCACTCAGCAACATACCCGTATGCACCCTCGCAGACACATATACAACACCCTACAAACAATCGTACACACTACATGCAAAACCCACACCATGCTGCAACCGAACAACTCATTCGTTGTCCATGGGGCTGTTTTGGCAGCCCCTTCTTCTCTTCAAATACAACCCGCACACACATATATACTCACCACAGAGATCCCTCTCTCATGTACATACAGATACAAAAATCCTAGCCCCTTTATTCCCATACAAAAATGAATAAATTGAGAGAAGAAGAGCTAGAAATGTTACCAAAAAAATTTGACAAAATTTGCCGAAAATCTGACCCGTTAGCCTTCTCTCCCTCTCTCTTTCTAGAGTATCTGACGAAGAATAGAGAAGCTTGGACGGCTGCTAAAAATGTTACATATAGATATAAGAAAACCCTAAGTTAGAAATTACCCAAAGCCCCCTAAGTTTTTGATAGTTATTCCAAATATACCCAAAACTTTATGTTATTACGGAAAGGCCTAAAATAACTATTTACAATAAATTAACGTACTAAAAATTTAACGGGGTGTTCCATAATCCCGCCTCACACGTCGATTCTAAGTATTTTCTTAAAAAAATATCGTCACTAAACATATAACAACGCTAAAAATTTTGCCGATAAAAGTTACTAATAAAATATTGATCCTAAGTTAAAAGTATCGTCACTCAAAGTTACAGATAAAATTACACTCATCAAAATCGACATTAAATCTTCCGTATAAAAGTCGCTAAAATTTCTAATTAAATCCTAAAAATATCGAGGTGTTACAGTTGACATAGCTTTATAATAGATGCGATCGATGAGAACCAAAATTTGAGCTTGAGGTCTCAAATTATACTATTGTGTTTTGATATACAAGGTTAGCACATCCATTATGTGTGGATCGGATAAAGAGACAGAGAAATTAGGATAACAATTAAAGTACATAGGGCCATTGCATAAACTTGTTTCTATCATACGAAGAAGAGAGTCATCAAAACTAAGATGACGATCATCACCTAATACAGCCCAAACATGAGTATCAAGGCCTTCCTTGATTAGAGAAGTAATGCCAATTTGAACAAGTCCAAATGCACAAGTGTTGGTCCTTCCCACAAGGAACCAAAAACCATTTTCCAAGGTGTACGAAATAATAATTCTTCTGTTCCTGAAACCATGTATACTGTAGAAACCCCAATTACTGAATCTCCATCTTCCTCCGGTCAAAATATATATACTTATGATCCTTCATTGCATGATTTTGATTATAGTGTTCTTGTCATTGATGATTTTCAAATTGATTATGACAAAGTTAATAAAGAATTTTATAACTCCGAGAAGACGTTTCTAGTTGACAAAAACGGATTTTGTATATATATATATATATATATATATATATATAGTGAGGAAAAATATCTATTTTTCTCAAGCGCACTCAATTTGTTTGAAAATAATTTATACTAAAAACTTGAGAAAAGGAAATTACTTAATCATCCAGAAATGTTTCGACGTTTGAATCGCTACTCTTCCTATCATCAATTGGTTTATCTTGCTCGCGGTATTTCTCTTCAAGATAATCCTTCTAACATACGCATAACTCGAGTGACTCGGGGTTAAGACAACTCATCCTGTCATCCAACATCCTCCCGTTCACTGAAAAAGTCGACTTTGAAGCAACCGTGGATCTTGTATCGGTAGTACATCCTAGACAATTTGGGAATTATAAGGAAAGAGTTCGAAAGCGATGATTCTCTTGTTTATAGTCCAATCATAATCAATCCAATGGACCGTCACACAAGCATAACTTACAAAAGTAAAAGGAGATTGCCAAACATAAAAAATAAGACTAACTCTACCATCAAAATTATCAAAATAATTAATCAAGCGTGCTTTAGCAGTAGTATCTGCCTAAGTACATTGAATCTAGTTGTGTTTCTATGAACTTAAAGGTTACACGTAAGTGTTCATATATCTAGAGTGCTTAACATTATTGGTAAAATTAAAAGCTTGTTCATTGTCAATAATAAATTCAGCAAGCCCCTCTCTTTGATCTCGCTGATTATAAACAAATAACTTACCATCAAAAGGTAACTGCGTTTGACTAGGTTTTACATGGGCTTGTTTAGATCCATATAGAGGGTAATCCCTATTAACATGTACATTACCAATACCACATGAAAATAATTTACCATTACTTACATTGAGCCCTTCGGACGTCGTTAACCATAATATCATCAAAATGATCCAACACGGGGCTTTTTTTTTTTTTTTTGCCTTTTGAACTTCTGGAGGACTATCGGACATCGTCAACCATGATGACCGCTCATCGGGTTAAAGTTGCCCCGAAGTAATGGCTTCACCAAGCTGCGTACTTGACTATAATGCGGGGTATCTTGTAAGGGCGTATATTCAAAATCTGGAATATTTTGGTTGAAATTTCAATTGATTTGGGTACCTATACTCATTCGTGACAAATTTTGAAAATTGAATGGTTGTGGTGGTGCTTGGATTAGTGCTTGTGGTGGTGTTGGTGCTTGTGATGGTGCTCCACGTTTGCCACATGATTTAAAAAATTGAGACATATTTGACGTCAAATTTTTTTGACAAGAAAGAAAAATGAAACTTGTAAGAGTAACTAAATGCAAAGGAATAAAAGTAGTAAATAATTAAATAATAATTATAATTGAGTAGTAGATAAAGTTAGTACTTAGGAACAAATAACAAAAATACCAAAGCTTATAGAATTTAGTAAATGTAACTAAATGTAAAGGAATAAGAGTAGTAAATAATTAACTAATACTTGTAATTGAAAATTGGGAAGGGTTAATACTTAGTAACAAATAACAATGATAGCAAGGCTTGTAGAATTTAGATGAGAGAGAGTGAGAAGATTTATGTGAAAAATATGAAAGAAAGGGGGTGAAGTTATAGATTTTCAAAGTCCACAAAAGATCAAAATACCTCTTAAAGCTAGTCGTTTATAGTTGTCGGGGAGGATATAAGTGTAAAAAAGTATAAAAGAATTGTTAAAAATTTATTGGACAAAAATAACCCCCCAGATTAGCCATTATAGAGTTGTTTGGGGGGGGGGGGGGTAAAAGTGAAATTTTGCAAAATGGGGGAGGGGATATAACTGTTGGGGGGGGGGGATCTGAAATTCAAAACCCGCGTGGGGCCAAGCCAGAATTGGGCTGGCCCTATAACGAGCCTGTTTCGGACCAGCCTGTTTTTTAGGGGCTGACCTAGGCCTTTTTTAGGGCCGGGCCAGGCTAGATTTTTTGGCCAAAAAATCAGGCTTGGCCCTAGGCCCTATAGTCTAGAGCTTTCGCTATTCACATATAGGGCAGGGCCAGCCGGGCCATATTAGGATCGGATCAGGCCGGCCGCTTCGTGGATTCAAATTCAAACTGAGATGTTTCAAAATTTTGATTATTCAAATTAATATTAATTTGGGCATGCTAGTGCTGAATAACGTGGAATAATCACTCTTTGGGTTAATTTGCAAATGATGGGGTGATATGCAACCAATACTTCTATCCATGTGAGGCCATTTGCAAATACTAGAACCCAAAGTGTACTCTGACAGCTCGCTCAAATTACAAGAATTATTTATACAAATTACTCAAAGACTAAAATTCAGAGAGTGGGAGATAATTTCTCAAACCTCATGAAGCTGGTTAAATTAGTATTAAACTTCATGCATATTGACCCTTATTTGAATTATGAGACCGTGGTTCAAACCTTTGGAAACATGTTATGTACATTGTTTTCGAGGAAGGAAATTGCCCTGCAGAATATTCTTCTTTGCCTAAGGGTGTGTTTGAATATAGGATTTGAACTGGGGATTTGACTTTTGTAGGGTATTTGTAAATCACTTGGACAAAATATCTTGTTTGGATAGTTCAAAAGGGAATTTTCAAAATTTCGAAGTGATTTGAACTGTGAATTTGGGGTCCCCAAATGCACAGTTCAAATCACTAGTATGAACTAATTATTTGTCAAATCTACTCCAATCAGTAATTTAAAAAACCACAATAACTAGTTTCCTATTTTTTAGGAATCTTGTCTCCCACCTTTTTTAAAAACCTTTTGATTCCTTTCTTCCAAACAAGATATTTCCAAATGATAGAATTTGTTAATATGGCGATTTCAAAATGAGGGCATTTAAAAATACCCAGTATTTCAAAATTCCATATCCAAATACACCCTAGAGTTTTATTGGTCGATTATGTCGCACAGAGTACTCTTGTGCACCATTGCACCTATATCACCCACCCTAGCAATATGTTTTGTGGATAAAAGTCCAACAAGCTGGACTGCTTGTGCTTGGCTAAAATCAATTGATTAAATGACCTCTTCAACTAAACCAACAAAAGCGTGCACACACGAATACACACGCGTAAATAGTAGCGCAAACATTGAATGTTGAGCGAGAATATCGGACAGTGTGAGCATCTTGTCAAACGGCTATCCACCAACCTTGTATATACACAAACTATGCTAGAAGTATCCACATTCTACGTTGAATCGAATTGGCTTTCAGTCCATTGTTAAAAAAGCTTTACCCATCTCCATCCCCACACAACGACGCTGCTCTTACAACTGTGACTAATCATCAAAATGAGAAGTTATCACTATTAGGCACACTGTGCTTTCTACAATCCATCTGTGTATCAGCAGTTGTACACACAAATTTCATGTCAAAACTGCAAGATAAGAAATAATCGCACAAAAATCAATTTATCAATTTGAAATTAAGGGTTACACCACTTTGTGATGTTTACAACACAAAGGGAAAATCTTCTGATTCGGTCAAAGGCCAAGGGCTGAAACATTTTTATCTTGAAACATTAATTTTGACTTTATCATTCTTTACTGCTAAAAGCATTGCCTACCACACTTTTTGGCCGACCACTGTTGCCGGCAATCCATTACCCTCGCCATTCCAAATAATTTCTGCTACATAGACCCACCACTGCCGACAATTTTCCCCCGTTGCACAACAGATCAGTGGGAACAACTTCACAACCACCAACCAACCACCACGCTATGCTGTCGAGCCAAGGTAACATCCCGGAGGAGCCGTCTACCTGACTGGCCGAGGTAGCATCCCGGAGGATCCGTTTACCTGGCAGAAGGGGAGTTGAAAAGCTCCTTGGTAGAGATAGTGTCCCGGAGGAGTCGCCTATCCCCGCGGGTGAATCCTTATGCCGGAGCACCAGGAGCGCGTCAAGGTAGCATCCCGGAGGAGCCGTCTACCCGACTGGCCGAGGTAGCATCTCGGAGGAGGCATCTACCTGGTAGTAGGGGAGTTGAAGAGCTCCTTGGCAGAGATAGTGTCCCGGAGGAGTCGTTATCCCCACAGTGAGTCCTTGTGCCGGAGCACTCGAAGCGCGTCAAGGTAGCATCCTGAAAGATCCATCTACTCGACTGGCTGAGGTAGCATCCTGGAGGAGCCATCTACCTGGCAGAAGGGGAGTTGAAGAGCTCCCTGGCAGAAATAGTGTCCTGGAGGAGTCGCCTATCCCTACAAGATGTTGCACACTTCGGAGAGTGGGTCGAAGCATGTTCCATGACCAAGGCAAGGTGCGCATGGTGTGTTGAAAGGATGGACCGAGACAAGGAGCATGGTAGTGTGACAGAGAGCCAGGGAGCACAACTGTGTTAGTGGCACGGTGCACGGGTGCGGTGGAGTGAGTAAGGTGCCAGGGGTACGTCTGTGTTATTGGCATGCCTGCCAAGGGCACTGTAGTGTGACAGGGAGCCAGGAGGCGTGACCGTATTAGTGGCGCGACGCATGGGCGCGGTGGAGTGTGTATGGTGCCCGGGGCACATGTCTTGGAGATGGCACAACGCATGGGCACGACGGAGTGCGTATGGTGTTGAGGGCACTGTAGTGTGACAGGGAGCTTGGGAGCAAGACTGTATCAGTGGTGTAACACACGGGCGCGCGGACTGCGTATGGTGCCAAGGGCACTGTAGTGTGACAGAAAGCTCGGGGGCGCAACCGTATCAGTGGTGCGGCGCATGGGTGCGGCGGAGTGAGTAAGGTGTCGGGGGCCACGTCTGTGTTAGTGGCGTGGCGCATGGGAGCGATAGAGTGCGTATGGTTCCAAGGGCACTGTAGTGTGACAGGCAGCCCGGGGGAACGACCGTATTAGTGGCGCAGCGCATGGGCGCAGCGGAGTGTGTATGGTGCCCGGGGCATATGTCATGGAGATGGCGCAGCGTATGAGCAATACGGAGTACGTATGGTGCTGAGGGCACTGTAGTGTGACAGGGAGCCAGGTGGCGCGACTGTATCAGTGGCGCGGCGCATGGGCTCGGCAGAGTGTGTATGGTGCCGGGGGCACGGAGTGACGTCCGGGCGACGGGGGTCAGGGAGTGACCTCCATGCGATGGGGGGCGGAGTGACGTCTGGGCAACGGGGGTCACGGAGTGACTTCTGGGTGACGGGGGTTGCGAAGTGACGTCAGGGCGATAGGGGTTGAGGAGTGACGTCCGGCCTCTTGAAGAGTAGTGAAGGTGTTACGTATGGAAGCCAAAGGCCTACCCTTTGGGGGAAGGCCAAGGCCAACCATTGGGGGAGGTCAAAGCCAACCCCAGAGGAAGGTCGAGGCCGACCCCAAGGGGGAGGCCAAGGCTGAGGCCGACCCCAAGGGGAAGGCCAAGGCCGAGGCCGATCCCTAGGGGAAGGCCAAGGCTGACCTCATTCGGTTAGTGCCAAGGTGCGCCGACGGGCGAATTACGACTGTCGGAGCGTGATGAGCAATCGTGCAAGGATGAGTTTCTTGGTGACGAAGCCACGTAGAAAAAGTGAGAAGTGCATGTGACTTGAGCATACACGTTTTGACCGGTTGGAGGTGTTGAATACTGACTATTGCTTGTGCATACGTGTTATGCAAAATGGGACCCCCAGTGGGCCTTTGGGTGCGACCAAAATCGGTTGGGAACATATTTTAATGACAAGTAGTGGTATAAAAATGTCGTCCAGTATAATGACATGAAAATATAGAAATAGACATTCCCAACCAACTACTCTAAGAGTAATTCGATGTATGCCCCTTAAGTTTGAATTTCTAACCGACTGAGTCTCTTTTATTAACTTTTTGGGCCTAATAAGTTCTTGTATTTTGAAAATGTCAAACGGGTTTAAAATGACTATTTAAACCCCTAACAAGACACCATATGTTCTTACCACCCCGCTACCCTTATTTAGTTCTTCTTCAGCCCTTGTGCACACACAAACACAAATGGTCACGACCTCCTCTCACCCCCCCCCCCAAGCGAACTCTTCCAACCCTCTCACCACTACTTAACCCCTATCCTTACACATCCCCACCACATCGTAGACACATGCCCAAACCCAACAAACTCATACACACATCCAAAAACATAGACCTAAATACACACCACTGTCGCTACCCCCTACCCCTGCCAAGTGGCTTCCGTTCTTACCACCTTTCCACCATCATAAAACTGCCCACCCATTCACTCACAACCCACCCACCCACCCACCAACACACACACACACACATACCACGAACAAACAACCATACATGCAAACACGACACGCACACCCGACACATAGTCCCATAAACACACACACACACACACACACAAAACCATAATCACCATGCTTCACACACCCAGCCTCCGTTTTACCACCCTTCCAACATTGTACAATCCCACTCGCTACCACCCCATACTCATCATCGAGTTACCCCTCCACACACACAAAACACACGTGCACATAGACAAAAGCACCCCAACATCGGGACTATAATTCTTTGATCCACCACCACAACTGTAACACCCCCGAAAATCCCGAGCTCCGCCGCCCCGAACTCCCAGGTCGTTAACCTACCGGATCACATCAAACCTATCAAGTTCTGTTCACTAACACATACTTCCAAAATAGTTAATCAGATATCAACTCAAACTCTTCACATTCAATATTACAAAACTACTCAAACTTGAACTATTAAGATCTAGGTTCTTTACAAACTCAAGTTCTTATAGAATGAGTTGACAAAACTGACCCACGCAGGGGTTTCCCTACACAGTAGTGATGGGCTCATCGGGATCTCACACAGACTCTAACCCATTCCCAAACATTCTACATTTGATCATCACCTGCAGAAGGGAGCCAAACGAAGGGTGAGCTTTTGAGAGCAGAGTAAGGTCGTACAAGGACTATAAAAGAGATTATAACACGACTCCAAGAAAAATCCAACCGACGATGATTATTTGGATAAGTTAAAAATCCAACCGACGTAGATTCTGAGAACGTGGATAAGGTTTGGATAAGTTATTTGGTAATTCAGTATAAGATTTGAGACCTTGATTGAATACGTGGTGGTAATTTTCTGTCTTTCTGTGAAATGTATGCAGAACTGTAAGTATGCAGTAATAGCTATGTTAAGATAACGCGCGCGCCTCTCGATGATGAACTTGGCAATAATTTGGAGTCATTGTTTGAGGTATTAGAGTGTGCAGTGAAAGCCTAGTGGCTACGCCTTTTGTCATGATTAATTATATGTGTTGGCAGTTGCGAGGTGCAAGTACTTATAGGAACTAATTACCCTACCCCTGTTAGCTTGGGTAAACCGCAGACCATGGATGACCATCGTTTAGTATTTCAGTATGCCTTGATCAGAGAGTTGAGCTCACATTCATAAGTAAATTGGGCAACTGATAGGATTCCTGGTGTAATACCAGCATAAGATAAGAGAAGCCTATCGTATTAGAGCTTGACTTAAAATGTGGATATGCACGGAATTCGGAGTGGTGTAAGCTCTGCTCAGCTGGTTCTAGAAAAGTTAGAGCGAAGTGTTGGTCGGATAGGGTTTCAGTTCAGCGTTACGATTCAAATATAAACAATTATGTATGGGTATTCGTGAGACAAGAATCTGGGTACGAAAGTCAGAGATAGCCTAGCTACTATGAGATAGTTATAAGAATCCTGCAACGGAAGCGTGAGACATAAATGTGATAAGTGATTAGATATCCACAAGCAAATTTCGAGGACAAAATTTTTATAAGGGGGGAAGAATGTAATATTTCGAACTTCGGGAGCCGATTAAAATAACCATTTGGGCTCTGAAAAATAAACGGACTCTAATTTTGAGCAATACTCAGGTATTAGAAGCTTGCGGAAGCTTAAAAGAATTTTGGGGCAAAAATATAATTTTTAAAATTTTGGGGATATTTTTGTAATTTTGCAAACTTGAGGGACTATCTTGTAATTTTTGAAAATTAAGACATGTGTCAATTTTTCAGAAACTTTGGTGTATGACTAATCTGATGTTCTTATAAAATAAGGAATAAGGAAGAAAATCTGAGGGAAATAAACAAGAAAATTCGAAAAGAAAAAGAGAAATAGTAACCGAAAGAAGAAAAAAAAACAGAACACAGGGAAGAAACAGTGAGGGGGGAAGCATACCGAGCTGAAATCAGAGGGGAAGAGGGAAAATTGAAGAAGTTTGAAGGGTAATTGCTCTACCCTATTTGATTTATGTGATTTAGTGTGTGTTCTGTGGGATCAGAGTGCGTTTCTGTGTGTGCGTATATAGCTGTGCATTGTATGAGGATGCACAACCATGAACATGGCTGTGCCGTGGGTGTATATAAGTGCGTATGTGTAGCTAGGGGATAGTGGGTGTAGGTGATGAAGGTGGGTACTGTGTGCGAGGTTGTGTATGTATTCAGTTGTCTGTTTTGTGACCCCGTGTGAGTGTGTGTGTGTGTGTGTGTGTGTGTGTGTGTGTGTGTGAGTGAGTCAGGTGTGTGAAACTGTGCGTGTGTCACTGTGAGTGCCGAGTGTGCCTACGGTTATTGGGTGTGTGTGTTTATGTTGTGTGAGAATTTCAGGTGGGAAATTATACGTGTATACGGGTGGTCATGTTAATAAGCCTTGAATTTGTGTGTGTTAGGAAGATAATGAGTGGAATTCGTGAGTTTTGGTGGTTGAAGTGTGTGTTCTTGAGTGTTCTTGAGAGTGGGTGTACGGGGGTGTGAGATTATGGGTATTGAGTGTATATATGTGTGTTAGTGTGTGATTTGTGAGAATATGAAAGTGTTGCAAGTGTTTGTGTGTGTTTTAATGGTGGGTTTCAGTGAATTTCGAAGATCATCAGTGAGTTGTGTGTGTGTTCGAACAAGGAAGATGATGTGTGTGTAAAAGGTGCAGTAGTGTGTGCTTTAATTTGAATAGTTAGTGTAATGGTCACTAAAGATAAAAATCAACTAGGCAGTTTTTAATCCTATTTTTTATAAATAGTTGATACCAAAATTAGACAAAGTTCAAAACTGTAGCCCCTAATGTTTTTATGAGAACTACTCTCTGGAATGTTTTAAGAATTTTTGGAGTCCGCGAAGGGTGTTAAATTGGGGTATCGATTAAAGCAATTTATCAAATTAATTAACCTAGTAAATTAAGTTATTTTAATATGAAATTTTTATGGAAACTCTATTTTACTGATATGATTCATATTCTAAAATTTTGGGCCATTCTGAGGTCAATAGGTATTTTTCGCGAAATGGACCTTTTAGCGCTCAGTCCGGACACCGGTTCGGGATTTTCGGGCAAAAATTTTTTAAAATACTTTTTAGGCCAAAAATAACATCAGGATGTTTAAAATAGCGGTTTAAGATATTTTTGAGATTTTTTTGGTGCCAAAAACCCCCGGGGTGTTTTGGTAATTTACTATGCCGAAGGGGGTATTTTGGTAATTTTACCTATAAGAGGTATTTTAAAGTAAATTTACATACAATAGGATTATTTTAGTGACTTTGCTTATGAAAAAATCATTTTGAGAATTAAAGTGTAACGGGGGGTGTTTTGGTAATTTGTCACCCCGAAGGGGTATTTTGGTAATTTGACCTAAGAAAGGTATTTTTGCATAAATTTACATATGGGAAGCTTATTTCAGTGATTCTACTTATGGGAAGACCATTTGGGTAATTTAAGTCCGAGAGGGGCATTTTGGTAATTTTACACCCTAGGGGCGTTTCAGTAATTTTACATACCCGGTAAGGGGAGGTTCATTTTGGGAGCATGTGTGAGTTAGTTTTAAGTTATACTTTTGTTCTGTAGGCTGTATTCTAATGGTTCGATTATTCCGTTTAGGTTAAAGCTAAAGACTTCCGATTAAGATAATTTAGCTGCGGATCCAGGTAAGGGATTTTATCTAAACCTTGGGTAAGGACTTTTGTCCGAACCCTTATTTGATTACTTGTACTCGTAAGTACTCCTTTGATATATTTACGGCTAATGCCGAACTCTAAGTTATGTATTGATATCAGCATGTTCTTGCCCAGAAAACCCTAATGTTGAACCTGAATCGGTTATTTGGAAATCTTGTGATGCTCGCATGTTATTGTGGGCTGAGAATATTTGATAATTGTCTGTATCCATTCTTCCAACTTTTTGTGATTATATTCGATAATTATTCACAATCATTTTTGTTATTTATCTGTGATTTTTCTTCTGAAAATTTGATATTTCTTCTAAAAATCCCGAATGCTGACTTATGTCAATATGATTATTGTTATGAGAACCTGAATTGATTTCGGGGATATGAGCTTATGTTAATGCTCATTGATATTGTTAATTTCTGTGTTGACCTGGATACCTGTTTAGTGGGGAGGCGGTATAAGGCTGGTTGAATCCTGCATGAAACGCAGGCTAGTACCCAAGTGGACTAGTAATTATTTTAGTACATCATGCATGTGTACACTATATGAGCTTGCCATAATGGCATTGCAATCGCCCAGGATCAACATTGATTTTTTAGCTAGAATGATTTGTACTTGGATTGAAAGCCCTTGACAAACATTCATTGTACTTAGTTAGAAGGATTTGTACTTGGGTTGAAATCCCTTGACAAGCCTTTATCGTATTATCTTATTTGATTTCTGCTGGGTTAAAATCCCTTGGGAAATCTTGCTGTATTTTCGAAATGAATTTCTACTCAGATTGAAATCCATTGAGCAAAGGAAATTTTCGTGGTACTTGAAAATGCTGACTTGAAAGGATCTTCTATTGATCATTTTGGATTTTGTTCTGATTGTTAATATTTATTTTGGCATCTATTTCTGATGAACTTTGATCATTTTGGGTAATCATTGAGTTTTGATCGTTCGAAGTGTTTTGATAATCATCGTCGGTTGGATTTTTCTTAGAGTCGTGTTATAATCTCTTTTGTAGTCCTTGTACGACCTTACTGGGCTCTCAAAAGCTCACCCTTCGTTTGGCTCCCTTCTGCAGGTGATGATCAAATGTAGCATGTTTGGGAATGGGTTAGAGTCTGTGTGAGATACCGATGAGCCCATCAGTACTGTGTAGGGAGAACCCTGCGTGGGTCAGTTTTGTCAACTCGTTCTATAAGAACTTGAGTTTGTAAAGAACCTAGATCTTAATAGTTCAAGTTTGAGTAGTTTTGTAATATTGAATGTGAAGAGTTTGAGTTGATATCGGATTAACTGTTTTGGAAGTATGTGTTAGTGAACAGGACTTGATAGGTTTGATGTGATCCGGTAGGTTAATGACATGGGAGTTCGAGGTGGCGGAACTCCAGATTTTCTGGGGCGTTACAACAACCACAAAGGATGAGGTGGCAATTGGTGCGATGGATAGCGGTGCTTGTGATGACTGATGGGAGGAAGAGGGGCCTGATGGTTATAAGCAGATGGGGTAAGGGAAAATGGTACTTACGATGGCAATCAGAGGGAAGGAGATTGGTTGTTAACTAACGACAATGGTGGGAGCGAGAGATGGTTATTTCAATGGTAACCTTGGAATGAGAGTTGTTGGTTAGTAATGACGGGGGAGTTGGTAATTGTGGTAATGGACGGTGAGAGACTGAGACTTGTTAATTTATCAATCAGTGGAGATGGAAGGGGGAGGTGGTTGTTACAGTGGCAGCTATTGCAGATGTAGGATTGGGTGGTTATTGGCAAAAAAAGGGAGGTGGTGGTCATTTCAGTGGTTGGGAGCTGGCGAATCGGGTGGTCACATGTGGTGATGGGTTTGGTTAGGGTGGTTATAGTAATGGTTTTTATGGGGGTGGTCATGGATGGTGATGGGTTTGATGGGGGTGGTAACAGTTATGATGATTTTTGTGGAGGTGGTGATGGACATGGCGGGGATGGTTGCTGGTTTGGTAGGGGGTGGTTACAGGTGGTGAGGGTCACATGTGGATGGATTGGCCAGTAGTGGTGATAGGGTGGTTGAGTTTTTGGTCTAGCCCCTGCCCTTTGATTAAATGGAACCAATTTGACCTTTTTCATTCAAAACAAAGGAGAAGGTTATACATAATACTAAGATACACTACAGAGGCTTACAAAGTATTAAACTCGAAAAAGAAAAAAGACTTAGTGGTAAAAAATGCAAACTTAAAAGGACGTAGAGGAATTACTTCGGTAACTTTTGAAACAATTAATGTTCAGTTTTGAAAATTAGAAAGAATATTAATATCGGCGTTTGACAGTCAGTTTTAATTTTTTCCTTCATTTTATTAAACCAGTTTTCAAAATAGGGTTGTTTTTAAAAACTTCGGCTCTGTTTGATTTCGTTTTTTTTTTTTTCAGTTTTTTCTCCAGTTTATAAACTGGAGAAAATAAAGGCATTTGGCAACAATTTTTATTTTTTCCCTTCAGTTTTGAAAACCAGTTTTTTAAAACAGGGCTGTTTTTGAAAACTCTCATTTGGAGTTTTGAGTTTTGGTTTTGGTTTTGAAGCCACCACTTCCCACCACCACAGCCACCGCAGGCAGGCCACTGTCACGCCCCACTATCGCCACCGCAAACCACCACCGAAGAAAAACTCAAAATAAAAACTGGGTAATCAAACATAAAAAAAAACTCAAAATAAATACTGGGTAATCAAACACCCATTTATTTTTGTTAAAAAAAAATTTGGTTTTTGTTTTTTTGGAAACAGAAAATTAAAACTGGAAGTGTTTTCAAATGCTACCTTCATTTTGGAGTTTTTGGCTTTCATTTTTTTCTTGAAATCCACCTTTCAACTTTTTTTAGAAGTATTTATGTCTCTTCTCCCTTCAATCTTCATCACCAATACCTATCCCCAAGAAACCACCAACATTACCAACCACTGTACCCATTCATTGCCGCCACCGCCACCAATCCTCAACACCAAACTACAACTAGTATCAACGACCACAGCCAGAGACTATCAATCTATCACCATCACTGATCAACACACCCAAACACCTAACTTGCCAACGCTCGTCGCCGCCACCACCACTGACCAACACCCACAAATACTGTCAACCACCATAATCACTGAAACCACCACCACCACCATCACCGACCAACACCGCCGAACACCAAACCCTCCAACATCGGTCACCACCACGGCACCACCACTCCTTTATATCCAAATCCACCATCATGCTGACCACCGGTGTTTTGCAACAAACACTACCACAAGATTTCATCTATCACTTAGCCCTGATATCTTTGACGTGTGCAGGTAAATTCCAAACCATTCAGATCCCTTCACCCAATCAAACCCCAATCAGACCCAATAAAGCCCTAATTCGCAAACTAGTGTGTTACTACCATAATAGTAGTTGGACGATGGCAGTAAAGATGTGTAGGTCGTGATGGGGTGGCTTCTGATTATTGAACAAAGTAGCTCAGAAAAAAGCTCTCAAGTATTAGAAAATGAAAGAAAAGAGAAGAGAAAAAATAGAAAAGAGAAGAGAGAAAAAAATAGAAAAAAAAACAAAAATCAATTTTAGAAAATTGCTATCAAACAACCAATTAGTTTTGTTAAAAAAAAAAAGAGGTTTTGATTTTGATTTTTTTAAAAATAAAAACTGAAATGAGTTTCAAACACACTCGGAGCAATTTTGTTAAATTTTTTTAAAATAAAAATTGAAAACTGAAATGACACCTGTCTTTATTCCAAGGCCCTTTTTTTTTTTTTTAATAATTTAACTCGGCTGACCCCGAATGGATGCACTCTCCCACAAAGTCCACCAACACTGCATCACTAGCAGCCCCTCAACTCCCTCTACACTCATCTCGCCCCAATCAAGTTCCGCTTTAAATAGCTAATCATCCTGAATTGCAGCGGCCATCGACGACGCACCGGCATTCCATCGGTATGTCCATCCATTTACCCTCAATGGCATCACACATTGTTGATCTCCGATGCTTCCGCATGCTGAATCTCTAAAGACGTCATTGTGAATACATTCAGTATCTGATTCTTTGTTTAGCACGCAGTTTTACATGTATCTTCTGATCTGTTGATCTGCATTATTTTTTAAGTCTAAATGTGAGCGAGTTCGTTTTCACCTGATGTTCAATTACATTCAGTCTAAGGAACTTCTTATCAGATTTTCAATGTAGCTTGTGTGTGGGGCCATGTAGGTAACTCGGATTCTCGTTGTTCCGATTTGGATACATGTGAATTTTATTGAACTTGGAAACTGTAAAAAGAATTGCTGTAAATGGTGTTTAGGTTTCTCGATATTTTCGTGATTCTAAGGATTTTTAACTTTACAAGCACTTAGATGATATGCGTAACTATTTGTTATAGAGTTGGAGTTATGCCAACAACTAATTAAAGTCTAGCTGGAAGATCTATATCTTAGGAGCGATACACTATCATTGCTGTTGTAATTTGCTTGCTTACTGTTTGAGTTGCGCTTCGATTTTCTTCCGGGAAGTGAATTTTATGAACAAAAAAGCGGATGCAACCTGAATACTACAGATGCACAAGCTCAACAAACTATACACTCATGCAAACTATCCAGGAACTCAATATAGGCTTCTATGGATTTAGGCCCTTTGTTCCAAGAAAAGAGAGTGATCAATAAAGAAGATAAATAAGATTTGAGAATTATTTTGTCTCCTTATATGTGAACAAGCCTTGACGTAAGAGTGGTAAGGTTGCTCCATTGCAACCCGGGTCACGCGTTTCAAACACAAAAGCAGCCTCTCCACAGAAATAGAGTGAGGCTGCGCACATCAACCCTCCCCTTACATATCATTGTGTTGCCTAGCGTCCTGAGCTGCCTCAATGATATCATTAAATGTTCTGATTCTGTTACTTGAAAGTTTGCCCCTACTATTCGGTCAGATCCCAGTTCAAAATTGTCCAGCGGTGCCCTTCAGTAGACACTGAATTGCATATCTTAATAGAAGTGTGAACTATACCTCACAATGGGCAACAAAATCCTGTTCCCGTTGCTTCAGTTGATGAACTTTTGCAGCATGCAATCCTTCTAGATAACTGGAAAATGCTTTAGCAGAAAACCTTCTCGAACCCTGCAGTCATTGGCCTACATTATGCAGGCCTAATGCAATTCACTCTGTTCCATGTACCGTACATTACAAATGTAACATTCTGGGCATCGGTGCAATATAACGCCTCAATTGATCTGAGATCATCCATTTACAACTCAGAGCATGTTGATAGGCGCCGCCGAGATTTGCAGTTTTAGGCAGGTTATCATATGTTTATTTGAATATCTCCTTGGAAGAGAGCTGTACGTGCCTGGAAGAAGGGTAACTTATCCCTTGAATATGTTGTGCCATTTGAGATACTAGAGATTGTGGGACGAGTTTCTCGTAGGGTTGCTTTTACCCCGAGTTTGTCGCAGATTTGTCTCATTTGTTATGACTATATTCTAATTCGTAAGAATTAATCTGGCCAAGAGCAACCTGAACGTAATCTGGAGTGCAAGGAGCGTCTGATGCGCTCTAAGAACAAATCTTTTAGAAGGTTTTATGGCATAAGCAATCGGGGAGGCAAACTACTTTTGGAACTAGAGAATCCAATGCGCGAAAAGCACCCTCAATTGTTCGGTGCCTAAGGTACATCTATTTCCTAGGACGCGATTTAGAGGAGGGGGGGGGGGGGGGGGGATGTAATACTCGACATAGAAGAAGATAAAAGTAAAACTTGAGTTTTAATTTACCGGTGGCAGTTTCAATTGTCTGCTTTCTCAACTTGAGGGCAAAACCCGAATTGACTATGGACGGTTCCAGCAATTTTTTTCAATAGTAGTATTTCCTTGGGTTTTCGCAACGAGCTATCTTTATATATTTGAGTTGCTGCCTTTTCCTGCATAGGGAGGAAGAAGATATGAGATGCCTCCAAATTTGTACAGCTAATTTTAAAGCTTTGATCAATTTAGTATTTGAGGTACCTCAAATTCAATAGCAACCCTCCAAATGCAGATCAGAAATCCAAACTTAGAACACACAATTCCAAAACCATACCTATCGATCTAGGGTCATCGAAAACTTCTATTAATGGCAAAATATTTTTGCAAAAGAGTAACTTATGAATAATGCTAAAGTTGTCTGAAAATCTTGTACCTCAAATTCAATAGCAACCCTCCAAATGCAGATCAGAAATCCAAACTTAGAACACACAATTCCAAAACCATACCTATCGATCTAGGGTCATCGATCGAAAGAACTTCATTAACTGATCATATATCGAAAAGAGGAATTATGCAATACTAATGCTAATGGCAAAATATTTTTGCAAAAGAGGAACTTATGAATAATGCTAAAGTTGTCTGAAAATCTTGTTCCTCTCTATCAGCGGAAAGAAGGCAACAACCTAAATTCACGATGGATAGTTAGTCTTGAAAAGCCAACGAAGTATAACCAATTGGAAAAATTGCAGCAGCAGTCTTGGATCAATTATTGTTTGGCCCCCACTTAAAAAATCATGTAAGTACAAAATTGCCACCAGTAAATAAACATCCAAATTCTATCCGATGTGGTGTATTACTTCCTGCCTTCTATAAAATTTTGGTTCCCATAATTAGATGAACCTATGAATCGAATTGTTGAGGGTGCATGCTCCACATTGCATACTCTAGTTCATAAATCATATGGTCTTAGAGTGCATGAAACACCCCTTGTGCTCCAAAAGTTTAGGTTGCTCTTAGTAGGAGCTTATATTCAATGACATAGGATAGATTGAACAAGTGATTTTGTAAAGCGGAAAAGTGAAACACATCAGAAATACGAGCACTTTGGAGGCAAATCAGCTGCTCCCACAATCTCTAATATCTTGAATGAACCAACTTAAGAAGGGGACAACTTACCTTTCTTCCCAAAACCCATAACTCCCTTCCAAGGGTATATAATTAATAAACACATGACACCCACCTGATACTGCAAATCTCTGCGGCGCCCATCGACATACTTTGAGCTGTCCATGAACGATCTCAAATCAATTGTGGCTCTTAACTCTGCAGACGCCCAAAAAGTTACATGTACTGACTACAAATTGAAGGGAGAAGCAGATTAATGGTGGAAAAGGGTGACTGGCACTAGTTCTGCAAATGCTAGGCCGATGATGTGCAGGAGTTTTTATGAAGTCTTTCTTGCATAGGCACTTTGCTCAGTAGTGTATTTCACATGTCTACCGAGATATGTGACTCATATGGTGTCTAATGGAGAGTACTGTGTTGACAATTTCAAACTCGACTCTGACCGAATATCTTTAGTAAGTGTTCTAGTTACAAAGTTAAGATGTATGAAGAGATTATTGAGGCAGCTATTGTCGTTGAGCAGAGATTGAATGTACTATAAGGAGCTATGTCACATGGACTCGGTACGAGTGTTTGAGTCGGGTACGTATTCAAGTGTGTCGGATTCATCTAATTTTCAAAATCCAAGACATGGGGACTAAGCAAAATAATTCTATCTATTACTATTTTTTAGTTACTCCTTAGGTAAAATGGTGTTTTTGTGACGCACATTGTTTTTATTGAAATCTTACTCGTCTCAAAGCAATAACAAATTAAAAGAAACACTTTAAGATAGTGTTCTTAGTGGCATATCCTATGAGATGTATCAAAGACATATCAATACCCATGTCCATATGTCGAGTGTCCGACACTGGTAGTTACGCATTTTGAAGAGTCCATGTAACATAGATAAGGAGAATGATATGAACATATGCAGCCATTTGTTTTTCATTTGACATTGAACTACAATGCTGTGTTCACCTTGCAAGATATAATGTTATATATGTCTATATATGCAGGGTGGGACTAAATCCACACACACAGAGTCTTATATACATGCACATATTTGGAAGGGTGATCAGATAAGAAAGGCATTTGGTTTGCCGATTTTTGAGTTACTGGCTAATGCAGATCAAAGAGGGTGAGCCTTTGTGCAAGGGTAAAGGTTGCTCCTTTGTGACCTGGAGGTCACGGGTTCAATCTCCCCAGCCATGTTCACTAGGGCCTCCCTTATTGCTTTTTCTTTCCCCAGCAAGTATAGTTTACTCCATGAATGAGATCTTACCTTGATGTTTGATCTTCTATTACTGACTTTTCACAAAGTTGCACACTGACTATTCTATCTATTGTATTCTTTGGCTGAACATAACATAGAAAGGCCCTGCACATTCATTGGAAGTAACAGGATTCTTAATCTGGAGAGCTCATTTAGTATAACAAACAGAATGAGACTCTCATTGACTAATTCTTGCAAAGGACCTATGTTGTTGCGCTTCGAATAGTGGACCAATATCTTATGCCCCTATTTGCTGGATTTCTTCCTCGCTATTTACCTATCATTTCATGGCAATCCTTATTCTTCAACAAGCTAGTTCTGTATTACTTCATGAAGTTTGTCTCTTCTGACATTCAACCATAGCTATGTTTTAATTCGAGTCCATCTTCTCTCTCTGCTTTCTTGATCCGGTTAGTGCACCTAAATAGCATATGGAACACAGCCGAAAATAGATAACAATTAACATGATTAACGATGACAATCTCTGGAATTACAAGAAAGAACTAGAGGAAGATAACTTAAAGATAACTCAAAGAAATATTGAAGCACAAGCAATCACAGCCCATGCCCACCAAAATCTCCGCTTCTGGGATGAATGCATTAGAGTGAGAAAAAGGTTTATACTTATTAGAACTCTTGCAGTATTTGAATCATGTAGACGTTGAGAAAGTGGTTTGCATGGTGGGCAAAGTCCATGACCTGTGTTCTTTTAGGACGTGAAGCAGATTCTTGAAAGCAACGTCTTAAGGGTTGAATAACCTGGGCTGTTCGGAAAAGCTAAGTAGAGCTTTTACTTTTTTCCCATCCAGAGTTAGCATATTCCAGTAAAGACCTAGTCTATTTGTTGAAAATGTTTGTTTTTCTTTGTTGCATGATTCTTTCTGACCTTCTGCTTTTGGCTGCTGATGAAGTTTGTATATAAGAAGCATGTCGCATCTACTGGATTCTAAAATCTTGTACTGTGGCAGTTTCAGATTTGGTACAGCAGTAGTGATATATCATCATGGGTGTCCCGGGTAAATGGATTAAAGCATTGATGGGTTTAAAGAAGCCAGAGAAACCACAACCTCCAGAGAAAGACGAAAATGTTGGTATCCTTTTTCATAACTTTTCTTGTCTAGGAATATGATATTTGTGTTTTTTTTTTTGTAATAGGTATAATTAATATCCAGAGGATGTTTTGTTTTTGAATATTTTTCTTATTGGACGAGTTCAATACCTGCTGAAACTGACCTCTTCTCTTAGTTAGAGAAACATTTAACTCGGCCTGTCTATTTAACGTCTATACTCATCTCATTTATATGGGCAGCCCAACTTGAAGAATGTGGGGTTGCATACATACATTGATGTTTTATCTATAGTTCAATCGTGAAGAGCACAAATCCTTAAAATGAATGACTTTGCATAATCATTGGATAAGGCCCGCAGCAGAGTTGAACTCTACGAAGTACGTTAAGTTAAGCTGTTTGTTGCCAAGCATTTAAGGCTACCAGAAAGCTAGAGATGCAAAAGTACATGTATCTTGCTTCATAAGATTTATGAACCCTAGCAATGGGAAATTGTATTAAGTAGTCTATATGGAACTTGCCATGCGTCTATTTGCGTCAGAGGCCCCGGATATGTAACTGCTCAAGATATAATCTCCGAAGACAGAAATGACATCTTGGGATACCAGAGTTTCAAGCCCTTTACTTTCTGTCTACTTCTCTTTCTTGAGATGTCAGTGAGGTTTTTGGCTCCGATGAGAATTTTGTTGAGTTTTTGGTAACTGGCGGCCTTTCTTATTAACACTTGTGGAGAGAAAAGAAAAAAAAAAAGAGCAAGAAGAGAATTTTTCAAATGAATTGACATGTGGCAAGTTCTATTTTGGGACCCATCAACAGCTTATTTCATGCCAATCTACTTCCAGATTTCATAGGATGTGAGGTAGTTTATCATTAAGCATGCCTGTTTCATCTCATGTTTTCAAAATAATGCAGAGCATGTCAGGTACAAAAAAGTTTCGGCACCGGAGGAAGCAGTCTATTGATTTAAATACAGACATACTTCAAGAGGAGTTTGATGTCAATGCTCCTAATCCTGTAGAAGATACCAAAATAGATTTAATCCCTGATGCTGCTCGTTCACCTTCCAGTTCACATCGAGTGCGGGATGCATCTCATAATGTTGGAGAGGAATGGGCAGCAACACGCATACAAACAGCTTTTCGAGGATTCTTGGTACTGAACTACTACTCTTTCTTTTAGCTGCTCACACTTGGTCTTTTCATGCTATGAAGTCCCTTTCTATTTGTATCAAACAATTTTAGTTGAAAGATATGTGTCCCAGTCCTTTGTGTCGGAGTTACCTGTTGCAATTATTACAATTGCTTATGAAGTATGAAGATTATAGGAGTATATAAGGAACTTCAGTTGGAGTGTGTCCAAATAGATGAGGAGATCACGAGTTGATGCATGTTCTTGAGTATTCTTGCGTGGGACTTGTCGTTAACATCTTTCGTTAAAAGAACTCACTGTTATTTCTGTAAGTTTAGTTGTCTACTCACTGATCTCGCTGGTGCAAATGACCTTTTGATTAGATTTATGAGAGATATAAAAGCAAGCCTAAGCCTTATTATATCTAATAGAATGGAGAATTCTAAAAAGGAAGTTGATAATTATACACTTCTAAATGGACTGAAGAGTACAGGCACAAGAAACATTTGAAAAACTTAATGTTGAAAACATGATGAACTATCCAAAGTAAAAAGTCTCTAGTGAATTAGATATCCAATTTCCAGAGGACCCGATTAATCTCCAACAATTCGGGGTGTTGTTTTGCTGAGCTGGCTAGCAGCATGTTCCTAAAGCACCACCATTGTGGCTACAAGTTAAAGAGTAACGTGGTAATGTTTGAGACAATAAAAAAAAGCATTTACACCTACCCAAACAAAAAGAAGATATTTTATTAAAAGTACGTTAAAGAGCGTCAAAACCTATGAAGCACAGGTGCGGCTCCAAGGGTAAAGCACCTGCACGGGGTGCGCATCGGGTGCGGGTGCGTGTCGGGTGCGGCGAGGGTGTGTGTCTGGTGCGTGTCCGACATTTATGATTTATTATTTTTATTTTTTAATTACTGGGTGCGGCTTGGGTGCGGCTCCGATACGGATCGGGTGCGTATCGCATTTTTGTGGGATGAAAACACAGATTTTAAAAGATTTTTCAGGGGCGACCCATAAAGAATGAATTCTGTGGGGTCAAATTATAAATACTGAAACACTTACCTATTTAACCTAAATCAACAGATCCGGGAGAGACAACAGATCAGAGAGAGAGAGAGACTGAGAGTGAGCATCGGCAGCGGAGCGAAGTAGCCACGACTGTCTAGAGACTCTGGCGACCACCCGAAACAACCGACGACCACCGACGAAGAGCTTGAGAGAAGAGAGAAGAGGAAGCAGCAGCCACCGACCGGAGGCAGCGACGTCGATGGCCATCAAACTGCTCCTTCCTTTTTGGAATAACCAACAAAAAAGAAAAAAGAGAAGGAGAAGGAGAACTCCGGTGACGGAGAACACAGCGGCAACGGCTGCTTCTGACTCTCTTCCTTTCACCAGAGACTTCTTCTGACTCAGTCTTTACTAGTCTTTTGGCTCAGACTTTAGGTGTGGGGCTTTGTCACTTGGCTCAACCTTATTTGTGGTGCTTTGCCACTTGTGGCTTTTTGGTAGTCCACGTGTGCAGCTGCATGGATTTGTTCTTATAAGTAATTGACTAAATGATTCATCATATATATATATATATCAAAAATAAATATTTATTATTTTAAATTATAAAAAATTGCCGTATCCTAGCCGCACCCGTATCCTGTTTTTTTTCAAAATGCCGTATCGGCGTATCCGCACCCGTACCCGTGTCCGTGCTTCATAGGTCAAAACCAAGGGCATAACTGATGCATTCATGGGGAATTCAAGTAAAACCACATAACAGTGTTGCATTAAGAATTAACAGGGTTTTGGATGGATTCCATTGATGTCTTTCTTTTTTGAGCTTTTTGGATTATTGTGGGAGTTGTATAGCTAGTTAGCTGTAGCTTTTTCTTTACAGTGTTACTTACCAAGAGTAAAGAAGGTTATGCATCAGGAGAAATAAATCCCTCCAGACTACTGAGAGAACTCAATTAACCTCTATATATGTTTTTGCTTCCCAGACACCCACAGAAGACACGGTGGTTCCAATTCTCTCTCCTTATTCTTTAACCACCTCCTAGACTTCAAACTCCATTAGTATGACCATACATCACTGCGGAAAGATGGGAAACCAATGCCCCAAAACTCGCAAGCCACATCAGATTCGTAATATTCAACTTGCAAGTCAAACACTAAATCATCCTCAATTGACATGTATATTTCTTAATCAAACGGAGTAAGTTTATCTTTCTCTTGCATGTATATTCTGGATATCCATCTTATCCCATTGTAAGTTCCATACAGGAAGCAGCTCTATATGCAATTTTTAAACACAATCAACTGACATCTCTATGTTTTTGAGTCTTAAGTTGCTCCTTCGGCTCTGGCAGTTCGGATCACATTGAGATGTTTCCCTGACAATTTCAGGCAAGGCGTGCTCTACGAGCTCTGAAGGGATTGGTAAGACTTCAAGCCCTTGTCAGGGGCCACGCTGTCAGAAAGCAAGCTGCAATTACTCTTCGTTGTATGCAAGCTCTGGTGAGAGTTCAGGCTCGTGTTCGAGCAAGGCGTGTTCGTCTGGCACTTGAAAGCCAAACGGCTCATGAAAAGCTTCAACAACAACTAGAACATGAGGCTCGTGTTAAAGAAATAGAGGTAACAAGTCTCTTGATACTACTGTTATATTTTTCCTCAATGATGACAAAATCTTCCTCTCACATGGTGCTAAGGATTTCTCATATCTTAAACTTTAATACTACCGAATCTGTATATCTTTCCCATGTCCATGATAAAGTAGCAAGGCTTCATAAAAAAGTTGCTAGTAGTAACCTGAACCTCAATTATTTAAGATGCTTGTATCATTTTAGGCTTTAATGACTATGTTACATGGACTGAGTACGAGTGTCCTGGTCGGATTTGTCGAATTTTTAATGCACATGACATGGGGACATGGCAAACTATTCACATATATTAATACTTTAGTTAAGCTTAATGGTGTTTTATGTGACGAAATGGTTTTAAATAAGAACTTGTCTCATCTTAAACTAATAACAAATTAAAAGAAGCATTATAAGAAAGTGTTCATAGCTTAGTAGCAGGAAACTCTTCATATCGTGACGCTTCTCTCTCAGAAAATTACTTTTCCGATCCCAAGTTGGAACTTCATGGGATCCGTCCCAAGCTAAGATGGGAACTCGATCCTGTCAGATGGACGGAGATGCATGGAACAAGTGGGAGAGTACCTGAAAATCAAGCCCTTTTCGACTCAATTCCTTATTTCTCTCTTCCTTCAAAACCTTAAAGCCTCCTTTTCCTTTGTTGACTACCCTCATTGAGAGAACAGAGCTTGTCAAATTGTGCACTCTCTCTCTCTCTCTCTCAATTCATTTTTGGTTCCATGTCTAACACTATGGGAGATGTGCAGCCTAGAAATGTCTCGGGAAGTGAACAACTACAGCAGAACTCTGGTAGCCACTTGATGTGTCGAGTATAAAATAACATCGTTTATGGTGGCTTCATGGAAAGAAGTGTGTACACCATAATTAAGTGTGAGATATACTCCCTCCATCCCACATAAATTGATTATGTTTCCTTTTTTGGGCTGTTCCACAAAAATTGCTCACCTTCCAAATATAGAAAGATTCTGTAGGTAATTTTTCATATTTATCCTTTTTATGCTTTTTTTATTCTATTTTTCTCTCCACATTTAACTCTCCACCAACTTATTTTCTCTTTCTGACCCACTTTCTTGCACTTTTTTATTCTATTTCTCTCTCCACATTTAACACTCTACTAACTCATTTTCTCTCCCCTGACTCACTTTCTTCCCGTCCTCTCTCTAAAGGGTAGAATGGGTAACATACATTATATGACATAAATCCTTAATTTGCGTGAAAAAAAAAGCGATCAATTTTCGTGGGACAAAGGGAGTATTAAACAAATGGTGATACTCTATATGCATTAATTTACTTAAGCGCTCTCAACTTTAGATTCTTCCAGTGCTTATGTTCCCCCATCCCCGTTCCTGCCCCCACCCTCACCCCCGCTTCTTGCAACTAAGTTTCATAGCGGCATATTCTATGAGATGTGTCGGATACAGATCTCATATCCATGTTTAAGTGTTGAGTGTCCGGCACGGGTACTTCATGCATTTTGAAGAGTCCATGTAACATAGTTCCACACCATCAAATGGTCATCATGCCGTGCTCTAATAATGCTAACAAGAGTTATTAGGTTGAATTTCATAAGACAGTACCCAATCTTACAAGAAACTTGGTAATCAAACCGAAAAAACTACTAGTGACTAACTCTAACAACACTTGAAGATGTAAAACCCATGATATGACGGCAGCTCCATTCTGAACACTAGGAAGAGGCCAAAGGTGGGTTAAAGGGTGAGATCTAGAGAGGGTGTTTTTTTTTTTTTTGGGGGGGGGGGGGGGGGGGGGCGGCGGGGGTTGGGGGTGGTGTGTTGTTAGGTTGAGTTCAAGAATGGATAACTGGGATGAGGTGGAGAAGAGGCAACGAGGATGGGCTTAAAGCGGAATGCAGCAGCTTGCACTTGTCGCCGGTAAGGCCATAACCACTTTGGCTTTGTGTGGTGTTTTCAAGGTTTTTTACGAAATATGCCGAATTTCTGTGGAGTACGGTTTTTAGGGGGTTGACCAAACCAGAACACGGACCACTAAGGGTTTAACAGTTGATCTCAATGCTGAAGAAGAGAGATGGCTCCCTTTAGTGCAATGGAGTCGGATGTGCGGATTTTCTTATTAGTCAAAAAGAACAGAGAATATTACGTATTTGGAGCAGAGAAATCCTGCTACTAATATCATAAGATACAGTATTTATTTCTGATAAGATACTAGTGCAAGATGAGTGGAACCATAACTCCCTGCTCCTCATCAAGTGTTGCCCTTAAACTCTTTGATCTATGGATTTTATACATATTCCTACTCTATACATGTATTGCTCTCATCGTGTGAGATCTCTTAAAGTGTCTAAATCTCTCTAAACAATGCCTACGCAATAAAATCTCTTCGATCTGCATCTTTAGATCTGATAAAAGTAGTAGAGATAGTCCCTTCATATAGCCTTATTCTCCGTTTGGTTACCATTTTCTTTCTACTTTTCTATTTTCTTACTTTTGAAATTATGAAGATGCAATTTCAGAAAGTTAAAAACATTTAAAATGCAGAGGTCTAGTTAAAGTTGGCACTCTTCACCTTGTTTAAAACATAAAGGGGGAAAATAGTTATCGATGTGAAGGCATGGGTGTGAAATTAGTAGATTAAAATAAATAGCTACTTTGCTATGTTGTTTTTTTTACTTCCTGGTTGAGATTTCTTGAACAGGGGTACATCTGTATCTTAGATGATCATAACTTTATCTCAAAGTGCTAGAAAACCATTATTTTCGTTGTCTAAATCACCATCCCCTTTTTGTTGGAATATCAATTCCAACAGATGTAAATACAGAATTGCCCCCTCATTCTTTGGGTCAAATAGGGCCTCCGCTGGGTATTGTTTATAGCAACCCGCACAAATCTTATATCAATAATATACAACCTGCTCCAATTTTTGGGCGATAGAATTTGATATGTCCAGAGTACTCCAAGTTAAAATTGGAATGCCCAAAAAGGTCCTCCTCATTCTTTCCCATTGCAGCAAACTGACAAAGCCCTAAGGGGCCTTATTGGATGATTAGATTGGCCTTAAGGCTATTGGATCATAGCATTGTTAATGAGTTACAGCTAAAAGCATTGTGGATCAATTGCAAATGGGTAAAGCATTTGAATCAATTACAGCACTACATTCAGACAATTACAGAAGGGGCTCACATTTCAATTTTGAAGCTGACTACATGGTAAAATTTCAAAACCAAGCTGATTTAATCATAAAATTCTCAAACTACTAATATAGGGGAGTAATTTTAAAGACGTTATGCTCCAAATCTTATACAGTTTCTATCTAGATGGGCACTTCTGAGCTTGAGAATGTTCCCCACCCGTTATCCAGAATATCGGTTTACTTCGTATGACCTCTCCCTATAACTGGTGAGAATAAAACAGTGGAACTTGTTCTAAGGACAATGTGGCATGGCATGCATGGCAAGCACATCAGTGCTTGCTTACACGAAAATACAAATGACAGAACGGTCTCTTTGCTGGAAGTGATGGAACAATGGGGCAAGGCCATTTTTTTGGTTTATACTTCAAAAGAGTTCTTGAGTTAACATGTTACTCTTCTATGAAGTAAGCAGCCGCATTATATTGGTCAACCCATAAGCATTCTCATCAACCTCTTATTGGATCCTTGAATCTGTGGAAGTTGATTTGAAGATGAAATGTACTTGGAGAAGGAGCTTCGCATATGGAGTCCACCAAAAACTTGATTCTTGGAATATTTGTATGGAAGAAGTTAGAGTGACAGCAGTTGCGAAGGGGATAGAACGGTTGCAGAGGAACTCAATTTAGGAAGGGGGAAGGGAAGAGACTTGCTTCACACTATCAAGGGATCTGCTGACACAAACAAAGCCAATGGCAGAAAACCCAAACTTTTGACAATACACAACAATGATAGAGTGTGAGGGTTACATGGATATATAGGAAAACTGAAACTTGGACAAAAGGAACCACCTAAGTTACAACTACTAACTTGACTCGTATTAGATCCCCAGTTTTTTGTTATAACAAATTTTACTAGTATCCCAATAATACCATTTGGTGGATACGTTATGATTTCCAGCATTTAATCTAATTGTCTTGAAGTTTTTGCTATTGTTTGCTGCATCAGATAGTTAAGACGAGGAATATTTTTTTATAGGACCCTAGCCTCTACTATTTTATTGGTTAAAAGTATGGTGAATTGGTTCTAGTAGTGTTGGTTATCTTGGTACTTCTGTATTCTGTCAATGACCTAATCATGAAGACTTTATTAGTTCAAAGTGTTAATTTTTGACAACTGGTGTTGGCTCACAAAGTAACTTAAAAGCATTTGGCTTTGGTGGGTGTTAGTTAGTTCAGCTGGCAGTGTCTCTTGGCTTCATACAAAGAGACCTGGGATCCCAACTCCCACCTACACCGCGGGGGAGGGGGGAGGGAAAGTGGAAGCGCACCCTCCCATTCTGTAGCTTAGGCCCAAGTGATCTCTGATGGACCCGAAATAAAAAGAAAGCCTTTGGAGGCCAACTATAGTTCTCATCATTTTTCAATGCTATCCTGCCTCAGTCGAAGCTGTTTAGAAGAGAACTTTGGACCTGGGATAGGCTTTCATCGTTCAGCGGAAAGATTAGATGTTACATTATGTAACTGAAGTTTACCACCTGGCGTGCATGTACCCTTTGGGAGATGGTGTGTTTGTATTCTCAAATGTTAGTAAAATTGGTTCATATAGAAATTCTACGATTCTGCAGAGCGTGTCTACACTTATGAGTTATATGATATACATTATTCTACCAACTTGGCCCATTTCTTGTTTGTAACTGAGATATAGTGCTTTTCTTTTCGTCTTAAATGTGCTACAGGAAGGTTGGTGCGACAGTGTAGGATCTGTTGAACAAATTCAAGCCAAATTGTTAAAGAGGCAGGAAGCGGCAGCCAAGCGAGAGAGAGCCATGGCATATGCTCTGGCTCACCAGGTAAAGATCGAATTTAATGTAACATCTAGTGTAATTGGCATTAGAAGATTATTGGATAGGTTGTTCCGATTTTACTTCAGTTTGGTAAAAGTATAATGCAGGATATAAATGTTGGAACATTTGCCTTGGTGGTCTGGATCATGAAGAAATTTGTCATGCTTTCAAGATACCATTGTCTTCAGTCCACTTCATTACACTGAATTGTTGGTAATCCAGTTTATTAGCAACTCCTATACGCTCAACTGTGAAGTAGCTAACTTGATCAGCAATAAAAAGAATTATCACCGTTCTGTTCTTTTCACCCTAACTTGTCTCTAGAGGCTAGAGGTGCGCAGTAATATGGAGCTCTAGGGCTAAGGATAAGGTTTGAGGTTTGTATTAAGTTGGATTATTGTGTCCGGAATATGTGTGTGTGTGTGTGGTGAGCGCGCGCACGTCCGTGTATGTGTGTGTGCGTTTCCTTGTTATTCCTGGTGTCTTATGGTTAGAAGGACGAAATTTGGATGGGAAAATCCTGTTCAAATGTGATCGCCACCGGAAACAATCCAACTCAGTTGTCTAGGTTTCCTGTGAAAGAATCCATCACTGAACCAATTCGCAATGAGAGGAGAGGCCCACAAGGCTTATATGCTGAAGTGTCAATTGTTATTTTCCTGATCTTCGGATATTATCTCAACCATGGTTCCGCGCATCGGTTCATTTCTGCCGGTCACCGCACTGAAACCACTACCCGCTTCAATTATGTGACTATGTGTATTGGCCTTAGATCACCGAAATATTGGGTTGATTCGGCGAGATATCAGGTGTAACGGCGTAATGGTAAATAGCTGCGATATAACCCCGTTATCTCAGACTTAAAAAGATTCCCTACCCATGTCCATTAGCTTCAAAAGATGGTGATTTTCTCGCCGATCTGAAAGATTAGAGACGTCAATCACGTTTTCTTCCGAACATCTTCTCTTAACTTACAAACTAAGATATATCTGGAAAGCTTTCTCAAAGAAGACAATGCATAGGAACGCACCCGCTCCGACGTGAGAAGACGAAGGCACTGAGTTACTCTGATCTTGTGATGGCCCGAAGAACCATCTCTTCTACACTACGTCCTGCTCAATAAACTGGCTGGTGGCCAGAAATCTCTTTAGCCTAAATCTCTTTTTGTGTCCTTTCTTTCTTCTTTTTCCCTGTTTCCTGTTTGATCCCCTCGATTTATTCTTACCATTCAATAAAAGAAGCACTTGAACATTTTGGTCAAAATGGTTGAAATACTATTTGTTTGAATAGGTACGTGTCTTAAGAACATAGATGTTTGATTGAAATAATAGACATGTTCCAAGTTCCAACCAGATGGATAAGCTAAATGTTTGGAAGGATTATATATACGGTGAACTAAATTGTAGAACATAGCCACAAATGCATCCAGCATGCGCAATGTGTTATTGTCCCTCGTGCATCTTGGTATTATTAAGCTGCAAATGCTGTGGTTGACCAACAAAATTCTGGTGCTTGTTATGTCTTAGCTATGATATTGGAAAAAAAAAAACATGGTTAATACAATGTCATGGTTTGCTAGATGCACACATCCAACTTAGAGCCAATTGGCTATGAGAGGCGATGCCGACAAGGCTTATATGTTGAATTGTCAAATTTTCCTGATCTTGGGATTCTATGTCAACACGCCACCTCATGTGTGGCCTTACTTATTTTGAGTGGGTTGAACACGTGTATGAATTTAATAAGGTGACGCTGGACCATTTTTAAGTAGGTTGTCTATTGGGCCTGGATTGACCGCTCCAACAACATATGAAAGCATCCAACTCAAAACCATTTGCTAATGAAAGGAGGGGCCCACCAGGCTCATAGTAGTCAACTTGCAGAATAGTTTGATCTATGTAAGGCTATTTCCTTTGCAACTTAATGTTATAGCTTGGGAAGCACCATTTTGGTGCTCCCGTTTCACGTACCCATATAATCTGCATTCCAGGCAAGCAATGGCTTTGAGTCTCGAAGTTAGTAATATACACTTTTGACACCGAATAACTACAAATTCTTTGGAGCAACAAAATGAACTATTAAAAGAGAGCATAATAAGGGTGCCTAGAAAAATGATCTTGAATTGGTCCAGCTTCGAAAGCACAAAACGTGCATAGAATCTCTCTTTTTCTTTGTGCATCACTACCTATTAATTCACATAAATTAAAACACTACACAGCACAGTTCGAACTGCTGCCAATGGGGCTCAAGTGGCGAAGTGCTCTTTCCTTCAGAGTTGGTAGACCTTCACTGCCTCTTGGGTATAGCCAAAGTTGCTTTGAATTATGCGGCTACTTCTGGAACTTTCTTCTTAACGAGGGAACCCCTCTAGTACTTCATTCCTCACACGACAACCATTAAACACATCTTCTTAGGGAGGTTATAGAGAACTGATTCACTGTTATGGTGAATGAATTCCATATAAATACTATATCGAAACCTCTAATCAGTAACAAATAAGCAATATTTATCTTTCTTTTTCGTAATTTTTGAGTCACATATCACCAGTTGGGTTAGTCTCAACCTACTGTTCCTGTATCTCTAATGGGTATTCAGGATGCAATTTTTATAAAAACCATGCAAGTTTCTTAGCCTTGTATGATGTTTCTCAAGCTTCTCGTATGGATAGCGGTAAGGTATACATTAGGATAGGGAATATCTAGCTAATGTGTTTATCTATGTTATACCACAGATTTGCATATGCTTTAGGAACTTTAATGGCAGTTTAGGTACAATAGAAAAAGTATACGGAGGGAAAAGTGGGAATCTCCCCTGTCAATTTATGGAGGAACATAGGAGACCTTTGGTTTTCTTTGGACCGACCAGATTTATCGGTAATTGTTTGTAATACGGAGGTAAAGTATTCTGCCACCTTTTTTTTGGTGATATTTTAGAGACTATTTGTTTAACATGTAAGTTATAGTTGGGAACAAATGCCTGCCTTAGCTACGCAATTGAATTGAGTGGAAGGCTTTTCCATTTTATTGCGATTCGTTAATTATTTATCCTCTCCATTTTTCCTTTCTTGTTCTCCCCTTGTTCTCCCCATATGTCCTACCAATAAGATGGGTGCATTGCATCAGGTGCAAATTGTTATATAGACGGTCTTAGTTGATTTTGGATGTTATACACATATTCATGATTTATATCTCCTCTTCTGTTGCTTCTACAAGTCTTTGAAAATCGTGTCGTCTTATGGGTTCTTATAACCGACCACTAAGCTCCTAGCATCTATGTCTAGAAATTCATATTCTATTTATCTTTGGAGCTGACAATAAATTAAATTCTGGTGCTGCAGTGGCAGGCTGGAGCAAGACAGCAGGCATTTCCCATTGGGTTTGAACCAGATAAAAGCAACTGGGGTTGGAACTGGTTGGAGAGATGGATGGCTGTTCGTCCATGGGAAAATCGCTTTCTCGACTCTAATGTGAGGGATGGATTGATGGCGCCTGAGAATGGATCCCCTGATGAAAAGAATGGCATGAAGGCCCAGGTAAAATTGGCTGGCAAGAAACCTTCAAATCATTCTAATGAGAAAATGGGTCCCTCTCATTCTGATGGCTGTGGCTCTTCGCCCACCAAATCTGCAAGCATGCAAGAAGCATCTCCCACACTGTTTATCAAGCCAAAGTCTAAGCCCGGTCTTGAAGATGTGGTTGAAGAAGCTAGCTCAAAGCCTGTTATTGGTTCAAGATCCCACAGCAATCCTAAGGAGAGATCGACTCCTACCAATAAACAGGGAAAGAAGCGATTGTCCCTCCCAAATGGCGGTTAGTTGTTCTCTCTCTCTCTCTCTCTCTCTCTGCTGTTTGCCTTGTAGTCCTCTCAGCTGATGTCCTGGTTCTCACCTGACTAGTATTTCCTTCCACATTGTACTTTCCTGGTTGGTTTTGTCTGAGCAGGGCAAGGTCATGGGCCTCAAACTGCCAGGCAACCCAGTAGAACTGCTGCCAAAAGGACACCTATTGCACAGAAGCCAGATAAGTCGAAGTTCAATAGAGCTGACTTAAACTCTACAAAATCTGTCGTACCGGCTGTTTGATCGTTTCGTATGACTTTTGTGGAAGATCCCACTCACCCATTACCTGCCTATTGTTCAGTTTGTAAATACAGGATTCCTTCGTGGATAGAGATGCAGCGTCTTTGCTTCTTTCCTGGCTTCTATGGCGGTGTCACACTTGGCAGAGTTGAAGAGGCAGTCTTGTTGTCACAGAATAAATTTAGTCGTTAGGAATGTTGAAATTTATGCGTGATCGATGCAGTAATTAATATCGCAATATTCTGGTTTTCCCCTGTCCGTTATCTTGTATTATGCGCCACTTTCCCCATCCTCGGCTTGAAGAAAGTTGCAAGTATGCCTACGGATCTCCTGGGACTCGGAAACGGCAAGCTTGAAGAAGGCAACTGTTACAAGTACAAAGCATTGAGAATTTTATTCTTTTTGTAATATATATCCATTTGTAGTCCCCATTGAGGTGGTTGTCATTCCTGATATCATTATTTATGCGCTACCAGAGGAAAGCCTTACAGATAATAGCATCTCTTAACGCAGTATAGGAACATATTCAGAATCCAAGGTTGTTAAACCCCCAGCCGTTTAACGGGTGACATCCTTGAATATAGTCAAGAGGTTGGAGTTTCATCAGAAAATTCGACTTTAGATGAGTTGTTAGTCTAACCAAGTGGGTGTGCACTTGCCAGCTTGGCGGAGGTGTCAAATGGGTCGGCCCATCCCAAGCCCATCGGGCCTCCAGCAAAACAGGCCATGGCTGCTGTCAAACGGGCCGGACAGGGCCAGAATGGGAAGAAATTTGGGCCCAGGCCCTAGGCCCAACATCTGGGCTGGGCTTAAGTCGGGCCTGGGCTCAATTTTTTGTTTTGTTATTCAAAATAATATTATTATTTTACTATCTATTTTGTTATGATTATTTAATAATATAAATACTAGCTTTTTATATGTATTTTAACAGTTATTTGTTATGTACGGTGCCAATACTAATTTATATGTAAGAGGGTGGAATTAGTCGGTTTGGTATTTATTGACAAATAAGTTCGGTCCATTCATGACCGCCAAGGCCTCTTAAAGGAGGCTCATGATTTCTCATGGTTCGATTGTAATCTTTATAATCTAATTCTTATTTTACGTCAAACATATCTTTGATTATTGCACCAAGGAAGAACGATCATCATAATTCATTGCTCATTTGATTATTGTTTGACACGCACACTTATATATAATAATGTACTGGGCCGAAAGAGGGCCTATGTGTAGGGCCAAAAGAGGGCTTATGTGTAGGGCCAAACCTGGGCCATTTTAGGGCCGACCCTGGGCCTATTTCTCAAAAAAATCGGCTTGGCCCAAGCCCTAAGGGTTAGGGCCAGTCCGGGCCCAAAAAGGGGCCGGGCCTGCCTGCGGGCCACCCGACCCTTTTGACAACTCTACCGCTTTGAGACACTTTTTGAAAGACAACCACCCATGAGGTTAACCACCTGATGCTGTTCTTGTAGCAGATTTAGCGACAAAAAATTGTTATAAATATGTTTTTAAGTTGTTAATTTTGTAGTAACAATTTTTTTGTTGCTAAATCGTATATAATGTCATTTTTCTATTACAACATGTGTGATTGAGGATTCTCGTCTCATTTATTGTGGGAGGATACTTATAGCCTCTCTAAAACGGCCATTAACAGGCGCTAAAAATATTTAGTGAGTTTATAATGACATTCTTTTTAATAGTACTTTTTTAGTGTCACTAAATAAAAGTTAATAGAGATAAATTAAAGACAACTGATTGTTCCTAGATGGAGGTTATAAATATCTTTCTACAACTTGGGTAGCACCTTTTTTTAAATAAAATAGTGTAAACTTATTAGGAAATTGGCCATATATTTTAGCAATATTTGCCACTGAATGCAAAATGTTAACCAAATGACAAAATTCAGTAACTTCACAGAGTTAGCACTTTTATATGACTTGAAATTTGATTCCAAAGATCACAAGTGACTACTAGTAGGAAAAACATAAAGAGGCCAACATACAAAGTTGAATATGAGAAAGTAGGAAGAAGTAAGATATGGAGTCCAGATCTAGTGTTGCTTTTGGTGGTAGGGTCGGTTGCCCACCCCTACGTACTATTTATCATATTTTAATTAATTTAATTTAACCTCTCTCCCAACCAACACACCTCATCGTAAACGCCAAACCCCAGGAGTAGGACCCCATCTCTCTCCCTCTGTCTCACTCACTCACACTCACTCACTCACTGTTACCATTCATCTCATCCAGTCTCCATCACTTCCCATCCCACCTTTCCATCTCTCATGGTCAGCTGCCTCCTCGCTCCCCCCACCACTTCCTAAAGAACAAAGGCAATCAAACCCTACCCCCCCCCCCCCCCTCTCTCTCTCTCTCTCTCTCAAACCCAGAATGAAACAACAACAGATCCCCCAAACAACAGATCCGCATTTCCCCTGAACTCGGCCGACCACTTTCCATTCCATTACTTTCTTTTCCCTTTCCTTCTCACTTTTTTCGTCACTCGGACTTCCGAGTCTTCTGACTCAGACTCACCCTCACCCTCTAACAAAGCAAAGCAATGTTGTCATCGTCCTACACATTCATCCCAACCTTCTTCCTCCTCCTCTCCCTCCCACTCCTCTTCCTGCTCGGCCCCCGCATCCTGCCCCCTCGCCACGTGCCCCCCATCATCTCCCTCCCCGACGAACTCGACGATCTCTCCCTCTTCCGCAAGGCCTCCGCTCCCGAACCCCCCAGGCCCCGCTCCTCCCTCCCCTCCTCCAAATCCCGCCTCGGCTCCACCAATCCCCGCCCCAAGATCGCCTTCCTCTTCCTCGCCAACTCCCCCCTCCACTTCTCCCCTCTCTGGCAACTCTTCTTCAACCACTCCCACACCCCCACCGCCCGTCTCTACAACATCTACATCCACGGCGATCCTACCGCTCAAATCAATCCGCCCGGCGGCGTCTTTGCCGACCGATTTGTGCCAGCGAAGAGAACTTCCCGCTCCTCCCCCACCCTAATCTCCGCCGCACGCCGCCTCCTCGCCACCGCCCTGCTGGACGATCCGGCCAACGCCTTCTTCGCCCTTCTTTCCCAACATTGTATCCCGCTGCACTCCTTTCAGTTCGTCTATAACACCCTATTCGACCCCAGTTCGATTCAATTGGCGCAATTGGGTCAGTTTCAGTACCCTAGCTTCATCGAAATCCTGTCGAACGAGTCCACTTTATGGGACAGGTACAATGCGAGAGGCAGAAATGTGATGTTACCCGAAGTGCCCTTCGACAAATTCCGAGTAGGGTCGCAGTTTTTCATACTCACGCGCCGCCACGCGAGGGTGGTGCTCCGGGATCGGCGGCTCTGGAGGAAGTTCAGGCTGCCGTGCCTTAAGGTGGAGTCCTGTTACCCCGAGGAGCATTACTTCCCGACCCTTTTGTCCATGGAGGATCCGAATGGGTGCACGCATTATACGTTGACGAGGGTGAATTGGACGGACAGCAGTAACGGGCATCCGCACACGTACCGGCCGCCGGAGGTGTCGCCGGAGCTGATCTACAGGCTCAGGGAGTCGAATCTCACGTATTCCTACTTGTTCGCGAGGAAATTCTCGCCGGATTGTCTGCAGCCGTTGCTGGACATTGCTGATGACGTCATTTTCCGAGACTGAATCGGTAGAGATCTTGGTCCTGGTAAGTGTCCCCAAAAGTGTCGCTCTTACTGTTGATTGGACAATTTTGGCACTTTTATACTCCTCCACTTACACACCATATTTGTACCAAAAAACATTAGCTTCACTCAAAGTGGCCCTATCTTTTACTGTATTTTATTATATTTTTGCGGATAGTGGTTTTAGTTGAAGAGTCGGATTGATTTGAAGACAGAGAGCTTAGTCCAACATTTATGGATTCCAATTGCGCGATTTTCCAAAACGTAGTTGGTTAGTGGCTGGATTTGTTGTCGGCATAGACGAATGTGAAGCGCCTCTCATGTTAACGTAGGGGTTGGAGTCTCGCCGTAGCCATAAATAAAGACTAATACCCCTCCTAGCACTCTGCACAGCTAAAGATGAGGAATATGTGAAAGTTGCTGTCGTCAGAGAATAGTTCAAATAAAGTTGCCAAAATCAAAAAGAGAATATCTATATATATATATATATATATTTTAAAATGGGGTTGGTTCCTCCAAATGTGGCCAGCTGCAGGTGCATAGGGGTAGGTAGTAGCAGTCCTATTTTGCACCTTGACAAAACTTTCACCTAATTGTGCCTCCTTTTTGCTGGGTTTCACATCATTAAGTCAAGGTTAAGTTTGCTCGGTGGGATCACTTTTTATCCGTAGACAGCTGCGGTGCAATAATTCTCGAATGCTTTTACTTTTCTTCCCTCCCCGGCCCAGAGTAGTGCACAACGCACAACAAGTTGTTGGAAATTCTCTTAAATTAACTTATTCCCCTGCATCTGTCACTGTTACTTCCCTCAGGTGAGGCCAAAACAAGAGGCACTTGGGAGTTTTTTTTGTCGAGATGAGAAAGATGCTGTTGGAGTTACCACGTGGGATGAAGGTTTAGAGGAGGCCATCGAGAAGATGCCCACAACCGAGAACCCCAAGCAAGTCCAACTTTCGAGACCAGTATTGGAAGAGCAGTATTAATATACTCCGTGTTTTGGTGCTCATCTTCTGTTGTTGTGTAAAATTAGTCTAGGGGTGGTTGTGTTAGCCCACTCTTTGTTGTGTGAACTGTACATAATAATAATAATAATAATAATAGATGCATGCATGGGTGTTAATGTGATGTCAAATCAGCAAATGAATGGTGGGGAGCTTTGCCTGAAGGGTGTAACTAGAGGTGTCAAATGGGCCGGGCTTGGGCCGGCCCGGCCCAAGCCCATCGGGCCTCGAGCAAAACGGGCCGGGCCCGGGCCAAGGGGACTGCCAATCGGGCCGGGCCGGGCCGGGCCTGGCTCTGGGGATATCTGGGCCCGGTCCAAGCCCAAGCCCTAGGCCCAACATTTAGGGCCGGGCTTGGGCCAGGCCTGGGCCTATTTTTTTTAAATTTTTTTTTGGGCATTTTCTTGTTATTCAATATTTAGTGGCTACTTTCAAAAGAGCCAGCGAATTAAATCGCAAACTTCATATGTTAAGTATGATATCCACACACAGATACCGGGAGAGAGACAGAGAGAAATGGACCTCAGGGCCACCAACTTCATGAACCCTAATGGCCTTGACCATTTTTGTTGCTGTTGATACAGAGAGTGCTCTCACTAATGACTTGGTATTACAGTAGTTGTTGCAGCAAACTTGTTGAAAAAGGGGTGATTTTTTGTGATGAAGGCCAGTCATAAATGGGTTTAAGAGCAAAGTGTGGAAGTGATGAAGAAGTCTCAATCTTGACCCACCCACAAGTCAAGTTAGCTTAATCCCCATGTTGCGATTAGAAATGGTCAAACGCGTCACTTTATTTCTTTACCTCTTTTTTTTTCATTTTTTATTCGTACACGGGCTTGTCGTTGGAAGAAGAAAAGAAAAAACAGTTCTCTGGCCACTTTGACCCGGGCCAGAACTGGGCCAAACCCGGGCCGGGCCTGACCCGGGCCAAGCCCGGGCTTTTTCGGGCCGGGCCGGGCCCGGGCTTTTTTCAGAAAAATCCAGGCCTGGCCCAGGCCCTGGCCCTAAGCCCAAAATGGCCGGGCCAGCACTGTTCATGTATGGGCCGGGCCAAGCCCGGGCCAAAAGGGGCCGGGCCGGGCTGGGCCGCGGGCCGCCCGGCCCATTTGACAACTCTAGGTGTAGCCGAAGTGCGTGCCTAGAGGCAACGGTAATCTTGTTTATTTCTTGGCTCAATTGCACAAGGAATCATGGCTTAGCCATGTTGCTTGGATGTGTGCTAATCGTCATTATTAACCATTATGTCCTGAACCATCTTGTTGCAGTTTTACCAATAACATGTGCTACAATCTCTCTCTCTCACACACACACAAAAACTTACGTCCGTTAACTGAAAGAAATTTTTTGGAAATGATACTCTCCCTGGAGCAATAACGTTCATAGCCATTTTTTCAGTCTGCAGAAGGGGTTTGATATGACTTTGAGGCTGTCATTCTAAGGCTAATTAAACTTAGAAAACACGATATCGTTTTTGCTTTGTTTTCGTATCTTGTGTTGTTAGCCCATCCTAAATGTACACCTTTAACAACACTTGGGGGTTCTACTTAGAGACACATCAATAGAAAATTATGAGTCAAAGTTTAACGTTATAAATCTCGTCAACTCAGAGCGCACGCCCTATGTTAGATGCAACTGCTCTGTCGCAAAACGTACATTAAGTCTTGGCATTAGCATACCTAGGGCCATCCCTTTTAGGGTCGATTCAAGCATCTCCCTTGGGTGTCGACTTGAGGCCTTCCCCTTAGATGGGGAGGTCGGGTAGGGTCCCTTTCTTAGGTGCCATCTCCATGTTACGTGTCCCCGACATTACACTCATCTACGTGGGCAATTGCCATATCCGTTTTATGTGCCCCCCTTTCCCCCCCAATGTTAATCGCCAGAACACTGAACCGCCTTCTCTGCGTTACGTGCCCCACACTGAACTCGTCGAAGCGCCGCCTCCTACTATACTTGCCCCCCTGACACCCCGACACTACTTCCTTCGGTTGCGCTCAGGCGCTATCGTCATGCTATGTGCCCCTCCATAACACTTAGTGACCACACCACCACGCCATATTCATTAAACATGCCTTTGGCACCGAACACATCTTGCTAGCCACATGCACCATGCAATTGTGCACCCAACACCTTGTAACACTACTATGCCCCGTCATTAGTCCATATCTTCATCACAGCATGCACACCTGGCCTTGGTCGTGGCACGTGCTTCGACCCGCTCTCAAAAGTGTGTAGCATCCCTCAGGGGTGGGCAACTCTTCCGAGACAATAGCCTAGGGAGCCCTGAGTGTTCTAGCATGAGGACTTACCTCTTGTTAGGTAGGCCACTCCTGTGGGGCACAAACTAGGCTGGTCGGGTAGGCGAATCGTCAAAGAGACTACTTTGGTGTGCTTTGAGTGCTTGGGCACAATGACTCCTTGCCGAATAGGTGACTCCCCTGGATACTATATCGCTAGGGAGCTCCAAGTACTAGCTTTAGCATGAGGACTCTCCTCCTTCCAGTTAGATGACTTCTCTGAGACACTACCTTGGCCCGTTACGCAGGCGAATCTTCCGTAAAACTACTTAGCTGGGCTCTGAGTGCTCTGACACAAGAACTTACACGCAGGATAGGCGACTTATCCTGGACATTATCTCCACTAAAATGATTGTAAGATTATTGCATGTGTCATGACTGGAATCCACGAATGGCCATGAGCTAGGTCTATGACTAGCTGCAGGCCTATTTGAACATCCACCCAAGGTTCTGCCAGGCCTTATTACAACCTGTAAACAAGAATTTACTCGAGCATATAAAACTATCTCCTTAATGATATTTCTAAAATCATATTTATAACTTCTCAAATAGATCTTCAACGACATTCTTTATTTAACAACTAATACATATCTTTTTAAATCCAGTGATGATCTAAGCTCTAAAGTTCTTAAATTACAAAATTAGTACTAGCATGTCACCCAGGGATTTATTAAGTATTCTAATAGGACTAAAACTCCTCTAGCAGTTGTATCCCGCAACCACATCCTCGTGGCTCTTATGAGTGTCGATTCCATCTAGGTAATCGTCTGAAAAATATTAAAAGAGTGAGCTTGAGGCCTAGTAAGCACAGATACTGTGTCCCAAAAATAGGTTTGAGGATTATAAAATATGCGACGAATTTTCTTTTGAAGAACAAAAAATTAATACCATCATAACGAAAAAAATGCTTCATGATATATATATATATATATATATATATATATATATATATATATATATATATATATATATATATATATATATATATATATATATATATATATATATGGGAGCTGATCCGTTGAGAGCGCTAGCAAAATAGGAAATCTTGCTAGCGCGATCTGGCCGTCCATCCCTTCGGGATGGACGGCCCAGATCCTTTATTTTTGCGGCGCTGTCAGTCGTCCGCTACACAGTGTAGCGGACGGACCTTTTTACCATCTTGCCCCTGCTCCCCCGTCCGCTACACTGTGTAGCGGACCACTTTCTTGGCCCCACATTGACAGCCAAAAAGTCTTCCGCTACACTGTCTAGCAGACGACTGACATCCCTGACACAACTGACACATTTCCAGATGGGTCTGTACCTTCATTTCTATACACGTCAATGTTGTCGGAAATATTATCCGCTACACAGTATCGCGGACAGTACTTTTATACCCAAAAACTTCCTCAAGCTCCTTCAGCTACAATTTTCTTCTCCTTCGGACTCGCTTCCATTTTCAGCTCCCTTCAAGCTTCGAGTAACACTTGCTTCAAGCTTCACTCAAGCAAGGTAAGTTTGTGAATGGTGAAGTTTTCTTTATGGATTGACTGGTAAAATATAATTTTATTTTGTTTGGACAAAAAAGTATAGATTTTTTTTATGTTCTAGAAATTTGTCACTGTATTCATCAATTTGTGATGTTATACTCTAGATTTTTTGTGATGTTCTAGACATGATGTTCATAAAAAAAGTGTAATTTGTTAACTCTAAATAAATTCATTATAGTTTAATTCGATTTTTTGGCATGATGAATTCGTCTATTTATCTTAGTAATTTTAATTTGTTATGTTCAATAAATTAATAATTGTTAATTTGGAGACACTTTTGAGATTATGCATACGGTATGTTTGTCATCCTAAATTGGTCTATTCGCCAAGGTAATTTTTAGGTAATATTTTCAGTTAGAAATGTCATTTGATTGTTAAGCGTAGTCTATTTCTACATAGGTCTTGTTTCACAATGTCTGATTTCGTGTCGAGCTCCAACGTCCCCGTAGATGCTAGTGATCCGTATCTAGGACGAACGTTTCAAACGTTGGAAGAAGCTGAAGAATGTTTTCGAGCGTATTCATTGAGGGTTGGTTTTGGCATTAGAATAAAGACTACAAGAACAAGCAACGTAACAAAAAAGATATGCTCTCGCTTATACGAGTGTCATAGGGGCAGAAACCCATTGCAAAATGAGACACGCGTAGGCAATGATGACAGTGATGATGAAATAGGATATTCGCGTAGAAGACGGGACTGCTTTGAGCGCACAAATTGCCAGGTCAAGATGTTCGTAAGCTACAAACCCAATCAAGATCATTGGCTTATTACCAGCCTGGAACTGGCACACAATCACCCGTTAGTAACTCCTTCTAAGGTGAGTCAGATGCATCAACACAAGAAGATGGGTAAGGTCGCGAGGAGCCTAATTCACACAATGAGCAATGCGCGAATTGGACCTACTGACATTGTTAATGTTCTTGCTGAACAGGCTGGGGGAATTCAAAATTTAAACTTTAACACGACAGACGTTCGTAACGCGGTCCGAACCCATAGACGAGCCGCGTATGACCTCAATGATGCGCAATCGACAATGAGCCTATTGAAACGGATGCAGATGGAGGACCCGCAGTTTACCTTCGATTATAAACTTGACGACGAGCATCGAGTTAGTACAATTTTTTGGGTCGACGGTCGTTCGAGGCTAGCTTATAAGCATTTTGGGGATGTCGTGACTTTCGACACCACATACCGTACCAACAAGTACTCGATGCCGTTCGCTCCTTTCACGGGCGTCAATCATCATTATCACTCCATCCTGTTCGGGTTCGCCTTGTTAAGGGACGAGAGCGAGAGTTCTTTTGTATGGTTGTTTAGGACGTGGCTGGAAGCAATGAACTTCAAAGCACCCAAAGTGATCATCACCGATCAAGATTTGGCAATGAAGAAGGCTATTGCTACCGTCTTCCCAGACACTCGACACAACTTGTGCACTTGGCACATAAGCAACAAATACCCGAAACGTCTGCATCACGTGTACGCAAAGTATCCAGACTTTAAACAGGATTTTGACAAGTGCGTTACCAAGTCATTAACGATTGAGGAATTCGAGGAGAGGTGGGAAAAGCTTGTTCGGGATTACTCATTGCAAGACAACGAGTGGCTCCAGCACTTGTACGAGCGCAAAGAGCAATGGATTGGCGTTTACACGAGGAGGTATTTTTCAGCGGGCATGAAAACGACGGGCAGGAGTGAATCTATGAATGCCACGTTCGATAGTTATGTGGGTACAGCTACCAATTTGAAGAGTTTCGTTGCATCCGCACAAAAAGCGGTTGCTTCGTTGTTCGTAAAAGAAAGGGCTGCAGACTTTGCAACAACGTACAAACAAAGGAGAAGGTTGCTTGAGACCCCGCTGGAGCTGAACGGTGCCAAAGTCTATACGAAGGAGATCTTCTTGCTATACCAAGTAGAGCTGCAAAAATCGGGACGATACAGTATAAACAAGGTGGCAGAAATGTCTACGCGTGAGTACAAGGTTTATTCGCTCGTGAATGACCTCGTCCCTGAGAAGCTGCGCAGAATTTATACGGTGAGCCACGACACATTGACGGATTCGGTGACATGTGTTTGCAAGAAGTTTGAGTTCCATGGCATCCTGTGTAGACACATTCTGCGGTTTTTCACCCAGAAGAATATCAGGACAATCCCCGATAAATACGTCCTGCCACGGTGGACGAAAGGTGCAAACAGGTTGCACGGTACCATTGCCTTTCCGGAGCACCCGTATACTGACTTTGAAGAATCAGAGACGTTGCGGTATAATCATCTGGTGACGATGTTCACCCGTTTGTCCGTAAAAGGTGCTGCTACAATGGTCGGATATAAACATCTCCTCGAGGTAGCTCAGCAGCAAGAGCCCATCGTCGACCAGTTGGAAGCAGCTTCAGTCAGCAATGCGGTTGACACTGAGCCTACAACGGGATCAGAAGATGACGAGCCGGGGGAGGAAGACGACAATGATATCCGGCCTTTGGATCCAATTATATCGCAAACGAAAGGCCGCAAGAGATCTACGCGGATGAAGAGCTCTATTGAACAGGCAACTCAACCTAAAAAGCTGAGAAGGTGTGCATTGTGCAACAAAATGACCGACCATGACAAGCGGAACCATTACAAGGCACTGGGGATAAGTCCAGGGGTTTTGCAAGACGAGGAAGAAGATGAGGAAGAAGCAGCTGCAGTGGACCTTTAGTTTTTTTGTATAAGCCATCAAGATTGTTTGACATTTGTAATAATACGTAATATTTGATGAGATTATCTTCTTACCGAAGACTGGAAGGTTATTTCTGATGGACCCATTCACAGATTAACTTAAAAAAATTTTTTTTGGCTTGCCCCGTCCGCTACACTATGTAGCGGACGGCGCACTAGAGACCAACATTATTGGGATTGTAAAGTGTCCGCGACATAATATAGCGGACAAAAAACTGTTGGTATGCCTTCTGTCCGCTACACAATGTAGCGGACGTCAAACTCCTATTAAATACCAATCAGAACGGCTTCTCTTTTTCCACCCGTTTCTCTCTCTCTCTCTCTCTCTCTCTCTCTCTCTCTCTCTGTCTCCAACGCCTCACCTACCCGCGACCCCCCTCTACGGCGACCGTCCGCATGGCTTTTGCTTCGGTGAACATGCACTTCTTCAAGGTCATGGTGCCTGGGTTTCATACCGAACTTGTAGGCATCCCTCTTACTCTGTGTTTTCATGTGTGTTAATTTTATCTTTGCTTAAAAACTTACCTGTCTTATAATGAATGTGATAGGCCATACCGGTAGCCTTCTGCAGATTGCTTACCACACTTTGGCACGAAGCCACTTGGGTCGAAGCAACTTTAACCAGCAGCAAGGGGTCATGGCTTGTTAAAATCAAGAAGAAGCGCGGCCAAGAGCAACTTTATTTCGCAGAGGGTTGGAGTAATTTCTGCGAGCAGCACGACCTCAATGAAGGGGAGTTTGTAATCTTTGAACACAAGGGGCTATTTAGGTTTCAAGTATCCGTGTTTGATCAAAGCACCTGTGAAAAAGTTTTCCCCCAATGTTGAACCCTAAATTTGTGTTAATAAATTTGTGTCTGATAATTTTAGGTTCTTAATTGTGCATTTGAGAATTGTGATGGTCAATTGATGATTTTAGGGTGTCAAATTTTTGATGGAATATCATGCGCTTGAGAATGTTGAGATTGTTTAATCCGCTGCTAAAGCACTTATTCCATTGCCAAAAACTACCAACTCGAACAAAGTCTGACCAACAGCTAAATTTGTTTTTTGCCCAACTGTCCACTACATTGTATAGCGGACAAAAAGCAGCTGTCCGCTACACTGTGTAGCAGACGGCGCACAACTTTCAAAATATAACATACCGTGATCAAAAATTTTAAAAATGTATCAGCCATGTTCATTCGTCCCAGATCTGTGAAAAAATGTACTTTTTGGCTGATGTCATTCATATATATTTTTTAAATGCCAATACTACCCTTATACCATATATCTACATATATACTATATAAAGATTAAAAACACTAATTCCTAAATTAGTGTTTCAAACCTAATTCTCTCGCTCTCTCCCCCAAAATTAAGGTTTTAACCCTAATTTCTAAATTAGGTCCCTTAAACCTAGATTTAAGCTTTTTTTCAATTTTTTTTCCTTAGGTCAGGATTGCATTTCTTTTTGAAACCCTAACTCCTTCTCTCCACCTTCCCCCCCCCCCCCACCTTGTCACCAGCTAGTGTGTGGACATCGACTCCTTCCCAATCACCATCGGCATGGCAGCAGCACGTTGTTTAGGGCAAATCTAACGGTTTTGAAAAGTTGCCACTCGATTGGCAGAATTTCCATATGTTTGCACCGGTGGACATCCCAGTCTTGTCGGAGGCAGTGCGACGGTGCGGAGTGGGGATGAACTCGACGAGGCGATTAAGAAGTAGCCGGTGATTCAAAGATATAGATGACACCGACGGTGATTAATGACACTGACAGGATCCGCGGCAGGTTTGCAACGCGAGGCAGTCGCTGTTTGTGGCGTGCACTTTTCTTGTGTCAAATAGTGTATTTTTAGTGAAATTAATCTAATTATCTTATGTTGTGTTTTTTGTTCATTGGTGGTGATGGGAGGTGGAGGCTAACGTGTGATGGTTAGCGGTGGGCATGGTGGTACTACAGTGGTGGTTCTCCAAAAAGAAGAGAAAGAAGCAAAGAGATGAAGTAATGGCATTTGAAAAAAATAACTTTCTAACTTAAGAGCTATAAAGTCATTTTATTTAAACCGTTAGGTCTTTTGAGATTCCGTTTGGTCAATGGACAAAAGTGTAATTTGTCCAAACAAATGAACGCCCCTGTAATATCACCCTAACCTCAGGGACATTGCTGTAATTATCCTCAGTCTTTATTTAACAACTAGCACATATCATTTTAAATCCGGTAGAGATCTAAACTCCAAAATTCTCAAATTACAAATCAGTACTAACATGTCACCAAAGGATTTATTAAATATTATAAGAGGACTACAACTCTTCTAGCAATTGTCTCCCACAACTACATTCTCGTGGCTCTCATGAGTGCCAGTTCCATCTAAGTAATCGCCTGAAAAATATTAAAAGAGCGAGTTTGGGGCCCAATAAGTACACATACCATGTTCCTAAAATAGGTTTGAGGGTTATCAAATATGTCACGGATTTTCTTTTCAAGAACATGAAATCAATATCATCATAACAAAAAATTGCTTCATTATACACACTCTCACACTCTTATGTATTTGTACAAAAAGATTCTCAAAACTGTAGTAGGACATAAAGAAAGCTCATCATACTGCTATCACAGTTAATCACAACTTAGGTATGTTGCGGTCAGCGTACAAGCCTTCCTGACTAGGGCCCACAATCCCTCTTCAACTAAGGATAAATATTATCGGGTCAACATACAAGCCCCCCTGACTAGGGCATACAATCCCTCCTGACTAGGGCATACAATCCCTCCTCTACCCGAGATATTGTGGGCGCAGGGTGAACCGCGAGCAACAATATTGTGCATCAACATATGGTCTCGTCGACCAGAACCCACAATCTAACTTTCTCTCGTGGATATGGGGAACAACAACAAAACCAAAAACACCGTCTCATTCAACATAAACCAAATCTGAAAGCCACTACGAATAGAAACATTTCATGGCATTTTTAATTCAATTTTCTCGTCAAACAATTTAACACAAAAGCAAAAGCCATACAATGACTTTAGATCTTCCCTTTGGAAAATTCATGTATACATTTACATATATTGGAAAGCAGGGTATACGGAAGAACATGGCATGAGTACTTACTTGACTTGATATCCAGTTCTGGTACTTGCTCAATTGCCTGTCCTATCTCTAGTCTATCAAACCTAGATGATAAATCATATGGGTGTCAATTCTTGACACTCAATCATGCCTGACTGCTAAATTTCTCTCAAGAAGTGAAGTTACCAAAATACCCCCCAGGCTTATGCAAAATTACCAAAAAATCCCTAACTCATAATGTATCATTATACACCCAAAAATAACCCAAGAAACCTTTTTAAACTACTAGGTGGGTTATTCATACTAAAAAGTCCCTCTGGGGTTTCTCCATTTAAAATCCTAAACCTCTTATTAAATTGATTGCTATGGACCATATTTCAAAAGCATAGCAATTGGCACCGAAATACCGCAAAATTTCAGAGACTCAAGCGTCTCTGTAAAATAAGGTTATTGTAAAATATCTAGATAAAAATAAATTCATTTGCTATATTGAAAATTTTGAAAAGTCCTTTTCCAAGACAACCATTTCATGCCCTTTGCAAGCCTAAAAAAGCCCCAGAAAATTCCATAATGTAGGTTTCATAAATATAGGTGGGATTTTAGTTTTAAACTTGGTCCAAATATTCTCAAAAGTGGCTTAAAAAGATTTGAGCAATGGACTGGTCTATAATTCTAGAAACAACATTTTTCAGTAAAACCTAATTTTGTACATTGACCATTTGGAAGGAGAAACATGAAGAGTCTTAGAAAATTCAAAACTATAAAGTTAAAGTACACGTGTTGTGATCTTCATAAATTTAAGGATCACAAAAATTCAATGAGTGATGAGTTTTCTATAGCAAATCGAAGTGACTGATGGAAACAACACATCGCTATGCAGACCAGCTTTGTTCAATAGTTATGTTGGAGAAGAAATAAAATGAATAATAGAAAACTTAAAACTACAAAGTCAAATTAGAATTTTTGAGGTTTCTAAAAATCATAAAGAACCAATGAGTAACGTTTCTCTATGGCAAATTAAAGTGGTCGTCAGAAACCAAAAAATTCTAGACATTTACGGTGAATTGATTTTAAGGTTATTTTTTGATATGCAAACATGAGATTCTGACAAAACTTAAAATTAAAACGTTGGAGTGGACGCAATAAAATTTTTAGAAAGTACAAAAACATATCAATTGGATTAATAATGAAAGAGATATTGACAAAAACCCTAATCCACTCTTATGCTACTTTACAACAGTCTTCTTCTAAAAAATACCCATATCTCCTCTCTGAAAAAGACATAACAAATACCAAACTTACACGCACGATATCATACCTAAAACACCCAAATGAATGGCTAAATCTAGATAGAAAAGACTAGGGATTTACCTTGAAAAGTCTTGCCTTAGTGCTTCTTCTCACTCCCTTTCTCTCTTTGGTTTCACGCTAAAAAGAAAAGGCAGACCACATTTGACAGTTGAAAGATTAATTAGGGTATATATACCAATCCTGAAAAGGATTTTCGTAGAATCCCTTGGACTTAATTACTTCTTTTCTTTCCCAAGCTTGCCCACCATTTATATTATAATGAAACGACCCCAATTTAATTAGGTTAAGGTAAAAATAAATTTTTATCGACAACTAAAAGTTCCGGGCATTACAGTATGTGTTCTGGCACTAGGGGCTTTACATTAGGGACCATTACCCTCAGATCACTCGAGGATGAGAGCATGTCTTTGAAGGCATCGCGCCTAGTTTGCTCGGCATTTGGGCCTTGGGCCTTCCCACCATTGTCAAGTTCCTTGCTTCTTTTGATGCCCCTGTGAGACTTAATAAGGGCTTTGGACTGGTGGCTAAATCGAGGGGTTCTTTGGCCACACTGGTACTGTATGAGCCACTCCTTATAAATAGTCAAAGGGCAAAGTTATGAGGGAAAGCCGGCGGAATGTGCAATCAAATACTTTGTGGAGCACTGGTATTTTGGCCCCCTCGGTAAGGTGTCATTCCCAGGGAGCACCACAAGTCGCTTGAGGACGTAAGTTTTCCAAACTCCTTCAGGTACTGAACTTGAGAGTTCATATGGAAAATGTTAGAACTCATTTGAATAATTCACTTTCTTATTCTGGAACTTGAGAGCTAGAGAATTTCAGAGAGAAAAACACTTCGACTTGATACCGTAGTTTTGGACCTTAAAATCTGGAATTCAGCTTCGACAATAAACTGTCAGACCGTATTTGCCTCATGCCCTCGTAGCACTGCCACTCCCTAGGCTCTGTCTGGAAAGCATTGTTCTCTGTATTTGTTGCACCCTCGGTCTATCTTACATTTTTATACTCTGCAGCTAGCTCGAACTGTATCCTTTTGGCACCTTCACGTACACTATGTGCCCATTTCCTCGACATAAATTAGGCGACTCTGCTGGGGAGGTGAGCATCGCAGTGCAGTTTGTCCCTGCCTGCAACACCCAACCCATCATGTATTTGCTAGGCAGAACCACCAGACTACAATCCAGTGCCTCAAGACAACCATTTAAAATGAGCATCACATCGATGACCCATAGGAGATCGGTGGCGTCCAACTCTAGGCTTCCACATAAATGGACAGAAGTGTTGTCACCATTATTGATGCGAGCACCTCGCTCCCTCCATCCCTGACCTCCAAAACTCCAAATTGTCTTTGATGGCCGTGATCCTCGAGACATAAATCAATCTCAATCTAAGTCTTAACTTTCAACCACAACTTGTGCCAGCCTAAGCTCTGCAGTTTGGCCCCTACAGATTAGATCCAGCCTTCAGGGCCTGAAGTATTACTGGACACTACGTAGGTCCTTGTGTTTTGACCATCGCTACCTTGATCATCAAGGATTGTAGTAGGACTCACAACACCTCTGTTGGCGGTGCTTGGCGTGTTGGCCATAGCCACCACCACTCGCACACCTTAAGTCGGTCTTGGACAAGTGCTACAACTCCTCTTAGCACTACTGCGCCTACACCCTGCCTAATTAATTACATGAAGTACCTTGCAGACGCATGACTTTATCAGGATGGAACCCAACCCCAACAAAGCTCTCCAGCATGAGAGCACTGAGCATGCCCCTGACTTGCTCTAGTTTGCCTTTCTTGATAGTTGACTTGCTCCTGTTGACGTTACTCGTGTGCAAACTACACCCCAAAAAGTTCTTCTACCACCAGCCCTTCTCTACCAATGTGATCCGCCCAATGCCTCAGATGGCCCCCTTTGGGGGCTCAAGCTCCAGAACATCCTTAATAGACAAAAAATCACACCCTTGTCTACTTTGTATGTCATGAAGCACGATCAGGATCCACCGCTCACCTTGTTCAACAGTAGAGAACAAGGTAATCTGGCAACCTTGAATCGTCAATCTAAAATAAGTTTTTTTGGCCTAATTATAATTTAAAGCATGAAGTTGTTAACATTTGAAACTTTGAATCAGTACCAACCAATAATCTTGTCCCATTACATATTCTAATTTGTTATTTTTTGAGAAAAGAATGAAATGGGTTAAAAAAACATGATTTGCTATTAGTCTTTTTGTCTCTATCTCTCTCTCTCTCTCTAAACTTAAGAGGGGTCAATTTTAGTTTTGAGAAGTATGAGGTGTTTCAAATGAACTGATTAGAAGTTGAGTGGCTAAAAATAAAATTAACCACAGAGCTGGCAACTTAAGTTAAGTTAAGTGTGTGTGTGTGTGTATATAAACACACACACAACATCCACCATGGATGGCCGACAAGATCGTGCTAGTAACTTATTTAAGTTGCCAACGAGGCAAGGGATCATGTCCTTATATATATATATATATATATATATATATATATATATATATATATATATATATATATATATATATATATAGAGGTGATCCACTGACAATGCGGGCAACTTGTCCATTCTTAATTGTTGGACGAACCAGATCTAGTTTCTTTTTATTAAAAAAAAAAGTCATCTGCTACATTATGTAGCGGAAGGTCATTTTGTTCAATATGCATTTAGATACTTGTCATTTTTATGAAACAGTGCCCATTTGCTGTATAATGTAGCAGATGACTTTTGAGTTGACATGTTGTCATCCAAAATTCGTTCGCCACCACATTGACTAACAGACGACTTTTTTCTGCCACCTGTCAAATCTGTCCCCTCACCATCCGCTACATTATCTGCCGGATGGAAGGGCAGATATGCCCAAAAAGCCCTAATTGTTAGCTCTTCTTTGCTTGTTCAACATCTTCAATATCTTGAGCTCCAATTGCCTCCGTTTTTAGCTCCCTTAAAGCCGTCCAAAATTCAAGCTTTAAGCAACCAAGCTCTAAACTTCACTCAAGCAAGGTAAGTTTGTGATCTCAAAGGCTTATTGGTGTATATGTAGCTTTTTTTGGATGTTTATATTTTTATGTATAGCGTGGTGAAGTTTATATGTCTTAATGGATACCATTGTCAAGTTCATATATATATATATATATATATATATATATATATATATATATATATATATATATATATATGAGCTTATGTTTATTGTATTTGGCATGCTATATTAGTCTATTTATTTTTAAATTTTTATATGTTAGATGTTTAAATTTGTTATAGTTTTGTAATTAATTTGCATGCCTAAAAAATGTTACAATTTGATACTTAACCATAAGTTATTTTTACGTAGGTCTTGTTTCACAATGTCTTATCTTGTGTGAAACTCAAACACACCAGTAGATGCTAGTGATTCTTATGTAGGGTGAACATTTCAAACATTAGAAGAAGCCAAAGAATGTTTACGAGGGTACTCATTGAGAGTTGATCTTGGCTTTAGAATTAAGACAACTAGAAAAAGTGCCATAACAAAAAAAATATGCTCACGTTTATATTAGTGTCGTAGGAGTGTACACCATTACCAAATCAGAAACATGTAGGTTGGGGCTGTAAATGAACCGAGCTATTCATGAACAACTTGTGGTTCGTTTTCTAAAGAGCTCGTTCATATTCGTTTGTATAATATATGAACCGAACATGAACATATTTTTAGAGCTCGTTTATTAAACGAGCCAAACATGAACATTAAAAATTGTTCATAATTATGTTCGTGAACACACTGTTCATGTAATAAATAAATAATTTTATATTTATAGCATAAATTATTACAAATATCCATATAAAATAAACTTAAACCCTTACCTAAAATTAATTAGCTAAAAAATCAAAGTCCACATATTAGCCCAAATATAAGCCAAGCCCAAGCCCAAACCTAAATCCTGAACCCTAATATCCTAACTCATTCTAACAGCCGCAATTCGCAAAGACACACTCCTCTCTCATCTCTCATCACTGTGACTTTCTGTCTCTCGACAAACTCACTCACATAGGCACACATATCACTCAGACACTCTTTTATAGATGTACTCACACACTCTTTAACACACACACACACACACACACACAAGACTGAAGGAATGAGGAGGAGCAAATCTGGCATTTGGAAGACTTCGATTACTCTATCTTTAATTTGTCAACCTCTGACGATCTCCAATGGTTGATGGCATCATTCTGGCGACAATTTTGAGCACGATGGTGGGTTTTTGGTACTTCTGTTTATATTTTGATCTCCTTTTGAATTCCACAAAATCTTGAACAACGTTCGTGAACAAGCCGAGTCGAGCTTGAGCTTGATGGTAACAAACTCGAGCCGAGTTCAAACATGGGGATTTGGCTCATAACGAACACAAGCCGAGTCCAAACATGCCTGAAAATTAACGAACTGAGCTCGAACATAGCCTTGTTCGGCTCGAACTCGATTTGTATACAGCCCTAATGCAAGTAATGATGAAGTGGGATATGTGCCTCAAAGTTTGCACGCACAGATTGCAACGTTAAGATGTTCATAAACCATAAACCCAAACAAGAGCATTGGCTTATTACCAGTTTGGAATTGGTGCACGATCACCCGTCAGTAACACCTTCAAAGGGAGTTAGATACATCAACACAGGAAGATGAGGAGCCTGATTCACGCAATAATTAACGCACAGATAAGGCCTACTGACATTATAAATGTTCTTGCTGAATAAGTTAAAGGAATTCAGAGTTAATTTTAATACGACAGACGCTCGTAACGCGGTTCAACCCAAAGACGAGCCACATTTAACATCAATGATACTCAATCCATAATGAGCCTATTGAAGCGAATGCAAATGGAGGACCCGCAGTTCTCTTACGAGTTTAATCTTGACAATGAGCACTGAATTACCATAATTTTTTGGATCGACAGTTGTTCATGACATGCTTATAAATATTTTCAGGATGTTATGACATTTGACATCACCTACCATACCAACAAGTATTCGATGCCTTTCGCTCCTTTCAGAGGCATTAATCTTCATTATTACTCCATCTTGTTTGGGTTCGCATTATTAAGGTACGATCTGGAAGGCCTTGGAAAATAAGTACACATCTGAGAAACAAGGTACAATCAGATTTCTTAGTATGAAGTTTTTTGAATTTCAAATGTCCGATAAAAAGTCTGTTATGAATCAAGTGGATGAATTACTGGTTCTAATGTCTAGACTCAATGATTTTAATATAAAAGTGTCTGAACAACTCCAAGTGGCTACTGTGATTGCAAAATTACCAGCTACTTGGAATAATTACCAAAAAAAGTTGTTGCATACTCCTGAAGAATTCACCATAGATCAACTCAGAAAGCATGTTCGAATTGAGGAAGAGACTCGTGTTCGCGAGTATAAATTTGCTTTTGAGTCTGAGACTAAGGTGAATTATATTGAGTCAAACACTCAGAAATTCGAAAAGGCTGATTCTAAGTCTGGAAACAAGAGAAAATTTGCTGAAGCCTCAAGTTCAGACTCTGCCAACAATAAGAAGAACAAGTCATGTTTTTTCTGTAACAAAAAAGGGCACTTTAAGAAGGAATGCAAGTTCTACAAGAAACTGAAATTGGAGGGAAGTGCAGGGCAAAAGAAGGCAAATGTCGTCGATGAATCAATCTGCTTCTGCAGAAATTATTGCTATGGTTGTAGGTCTTAAAATTAGTATGATAACAGAATGCAATATGGCAACACTTGAAAGATCTGCAGATTGGTGGTATGATTCTGGTGCCTCGGTGCATTGTGGCAACGACAAAAATCTGTTCAAAGATTATAAAGTTGCAACAAAGGAAGAGAAGGTCTTGATGGGAAATCATGACACAACTAAGGTTCTTGGAAAAGGGACTGTTGAACTGTAATTTACCTCCGGAAAGAAGTTGATTCCGATGAATGTATTCCATGTCCCGGATGTGAGGAAGAATCTGATTTCTGCAAATTTGTTATGCAAGAAGGGCTTAAAGGCTGTTATAGAGGCAGAAAAAGTTATTTTCTCTAAGAATGGTGTATTCGTTGGACAAGGATTCTCTTGTGATGGCATGTTTAAACTAAGTATTAATAAAGTGGATGTTTCTGTTTACTTGGTTGAGTCCTCTTTTGATTTATGGCATGCTCGTTTATCACATGTTAATTTTCAGTCAATCAAGTTTATGTCTAAACATAATTTGATTCCTTGTGTTAATAAAAATTCTGGAAAGTGTCAGATATGTCTACAAGCAAAAATGACTAAGAAACCTTTTCCAAAGAATGAAAGAATATCTGAATTGCTTGATCTTGTACACTCTGATATATGTGAATTGAATGGTCTATTAACTAGAGGTGGAAATAGATATTTCATTACTTTTATGGATGATCATTCTAGATTTACTAAGGTTTATTTGATGAAAAGAAAAGATCAAGCTTTTGACTTGTTTAAATGTTATAAAGCCTTAGTTGAAAATCAATTGGAAAGGAAGATAAAAGTTCTCCGTAGTGATCGAGGTGGTGAATACTTTCCAAATGAATTTTCAGTTTTTTGTGAAGAAAATGGTTTAATACATCAAACGAGTGCACCTCATGCCCCACAGCAAAATGGCCTAGCCGAAAGGAAGAATAGGACGTTGGTAGATATGATTAATGTTATGCTTCTGCATGCTAAACTACCAACTAATCTATGGGGAGAGGCATTATTAACAGCGTGTCATGTACACAACAGAATACCTTCAAAGAAGTTTAAAACCTCTCCATATGAATTATGGAAAGGAAGAAAGCCTAACTTAAACTATTTGAGGGTATGGGGTTGTGTAGCCTATTATAGAGTTCCAGATCCTAAACGAACTAAACTAGGACCAAGAGCTCTTAAAAGTGTCTTTGTGGGTTATGCAGAAAACTCAAAAGCATACAGGTTGTTGGAATTAGATTCTAATGTTATTGTAGAATCTAGGGACGTTGAATTCTTAGAAACAAGTTTTCTTGGTGATTCTAACGTAAATCCACAATCAAATAATGAACCGTTAAATCCTGCATTGATACATGACACAAATATGAACTCTAGTTCTTCTTCAAGTAAGAAACGAAAAGGAATTGATCTTCCTATTGAAAATAGAAAGAGTCAAAGAGTTCGAAAGGAGAAGAATCTAGGTTCAGATTTTATTTCTTCACAAGCAATAGTCTTTTTGGTTGAAGGGAGTAGAGATGAGGTTGTAAACAAAATACCTATTGTTTTACATTTGGAAGAGGATCCTAGAACTTATAGTGAAGCAATGGCGTCAAGAGATAGTGCTTTCTGGAAGGAAGCAATAAACGATGAAATGGATTCTCTTTTATCAAATGATACTTGGGTATTGGTTGATTTACCTCCTAGTGCTAAATCCATTGGGTGTAAATGGTTGTTTAGACAGAAATTCAATACTGATGGATCTCTACAAACTTTCAAAGCTAGAGTAGTTGCAAAAGGTTTTAGGCAAAAGGCAGGAGTCGATTATTTTGATACATTTGCTCCTGTTGCTAGGATTACTTCTATAAGAGTGTTGTTTGCATTAGCATCAATCTATAATTTATATGTTCATCAAATGGATGTGAAAACATCATTTTTGAATGGTGAACTTGATGAAGAAGTGTACATGGAGCAACCTGAAGGGTTTGTGCTTCCTGGAAATGAAAAGAAAGTTTGTAAATTAGTTAAATCATTATACGGATTAAAACAAGCTCCAAAACAGTGGCATGAGAAATTTGATAGTGTGATTTTATCACACGGTTTTAATCACAATGGAGCTGATAAATGCATCTATTCCAAATTCACAAAGGATTATGGTGTGATAGTATGTCTATATGTTGATGATATGCTCATCATAGGAACCAATATGAACGGGGTGAATGATACTAAGAAGTATCTAGCTTCTCAATTTAAAATGAAGGACATGGGAGAAGTAGATACTATCTTGGGAATCAAAGTTAAGAAACATAGTGGGGGTTTTGCTTTAAGTCAATCACATTATGTTGATAAGATTCTTTCCAAATTTAATCATTTGGGGATTAAAGAATTTCATACTCCGTTCGATGTCTCTAACAAATTGGTGGAGAATTTGGGAAGATCGGTAAGTCAATTAGACTACGCTAGTGCAATTGGCAGTTTGATGTATGCTATGCATTGCACTAGGCCTGATATTGCTTTTGCAGTTTGCAAGCTTTCGAGATATACGCATAATCCTAGCACCGACCATTGGAGAGCTATTGGAAGAGTTCTCGGTTATCCTAAACGAACTAAGTTCTTTACTTTGTTTTATAACAAGTTTCCTGCGGTGCTAGAAGGTTACAGTGATGCTAGTTGGATAACTAGTGTAAATGATAGTAAGTCAACGTCTGGTTGGATTTTCACTTTAGGTGGATGAGCTATCTCATGGGCTTCTAAAAAACAGACGTGTATCACTCATTCCACAATGGAATCAGAGTTTGTCGCTGGCAGCAGCAGGCAAAGAAGCGAAATGGCTGAGAAATTTATTGCTAGATATAGAGTTGTGGCCACAACTGATGCCAGCAATCTCTTTGCACTGCGATAATGAAGCTACAATGTCTAGAGCATTTAGCAAGATATATAATGGCAAGTCTAGACATATTGCTTTGAGACATGAGTATGTTAGACAACTAATTGCTGATGGTATAATCACAGTTGTCTACATACGATCGAAAAATAATCTTGCTGACCCACTAACTAAAGGTCTATCGAGGGATATGATAAAAGGCACTGCGAGTGCAATGGGTCTAAAATAGTTCAAGTTTGTCACCAGTAACGGGAACCTTACCTTTATTATTACAATGAAATTTTAAAGGTTTAAAGGGTAATAACAAGTTATAGTTTGTGACAGTCAACAAGTACTAGGGTCGAGATAGTGCTTAAGGAAAATAGGCTGAGTATTTACTACTCTAATTGAAGTATTGGGTTCGGAATAAGAACAAGAAAGTCCAGTTTGTGACTTTATTTAGACTTCACCTATGTAAACACAAGGAGTGGTGCCGCTCCCATCAAAGTTTGGAGCATAAAACTTTGTAAGTGTTTATGAAATCAGGAGGTAGCACAAGGCCATAACATGGTGCTAAAGCTCACGGTGAACATGTTAAAGAAGTAGTAAAATTTGTGTGTATGATATTTCCGGTCTTGTCAGTATAGGAATTATGGTTTAATAGATTATAGCTAACTATTAATTTCGACAAGATTTTGAAATATTTATACTAATAGGAGGTTTAAGTAGAAAGATACCTTTTATATGCATAAATCTGTTTATGTCTCTGATTCTCTTATCACTAACTAAGTGGGTGATTGTTGTAATAGTTAGTGTCAAGCTTGAGTGTGGGTGTGTCGTCTCACATTGGAAAATGAAGAAGGATACAAAGCCTTTATAAGGCTCCACCCACCCAATCAATTAACGTTGGATGGTGGGAATAGTTGGAGGGAAATTTAAAAATTTTCTTGGTTTGACCTTGACCTTGTTTTGAAATAAAATAATATTTAATGGTCAAAAGATGGGCACTTGGGTCTTGGCTGAAATTAATTAACATATTTTAATTAATTTTATTTTTACTTTGCAGTTAATTGCAGTTGGCCCCAAACAGTTGTGTCCCTTGATTTCATGGGTTGTGTCCATTCAGATATTATTTAATATCTGTATATCCTTCAATTTTAATGATCAGAAACTCATCATTCAAAAACGTGTTCTTGGGGGAAATTCTGAATTGCTGATCAGAATTTCATTTTGGCTTTGTAATCCTGGAGGAATCTATCATTAACCCAGCAGCAATTATACTGGGGGCATATTTCTTTAAGGACAGTGATTAGTCACACTCAAAGCCTTATTTTCGATTAGATCCAACAATATATACATGTACATACATATACATATATATAGTATACATATATATATATATGTGTGTGTGTGTGTGTGTATATGTATATGTACATATATATATATATATATATATATATATATATATATGTATATATATCTACATATGTGTATATGTATATGTACATATATATATATATATATATATCTACATATATGTATATATATACATATATGTATATAAATATGTATATATACATATACGTATATATACATATATGTGTATATATAGATATACATATATATGTATATATGTATATCTATATATACACATATATATATATATATACGTATATCTATATCTATATATACATATATATGTATATATACGTATATGTATATATATATATGTATATATATATATATATATATATATATATATATATATATATATATATATATATATATATATATATATATATATATATATATATATATATATATGTATACATATATATATGGATCGTGATCCATTGCTAGCGCTAGCAGCGCTAGCACCGTCCGCTACATAATGTAGCGGACGGCCAAATAGCGCTAGCAATGGATCACGATCCTATATATATACATATATGTATATATATATATATACCTATATATGTGTATATGTATACATATATGTATATATATACATATATGTACATATACACATATATAGGTATATATATAATGTAAGCAGGATGGGTTTCCACAGCCAAACTCGGTGCTTCAACGCATCCAATACTGTTTCTCCACTCCAAACTTATGAAGCCGTGTGTGTGTGTCTATATATATATATGTATATATATATATATATATGTATATATATATATATATGTATATATGTATATATATATGTATATATGTATACATATATGTAGATATATATACATATATACACATATATATGTATACATATATACATATATATATATGTATATGTATATCTATATATACACATATATGTATATATATGTATATCTATATATACACATATATGTATATATATGTATATGTATATATACATATATATATACATATATGTATATATACATATATATATACATATATGTATATATACATATATATATACATATATATATATATATATATATATATGTATATGTATATATATGTATACATATATATGTATCTATATATATATATATGTATCTATATGTATATATATATATACATATATATATGTATATATATATGCGGTCTAACCGGAGACCCTCGTCTTTTCGAAAACTAAGAATTTTGGATGGACACCAGACGTCAATAAGGCCCTGCCTGGCACCCCCCAGTTTGGGTGTTGACGATTGGTATAACGAAATCCGGGCTTCTTTTCTTAGAAGGGCTTAGGTGTTTTTCCGGCCAACCTTCCCCCATTTTGGTATCAGAGCCATAAATCCTTGGGTTTTGGTTTTGATGAGAATTTTCCTAAGTAAAGGAGATGACTGAGTAACCCAGAGCAAGTAGCCCCGGTCAAATTGCTGAAATGAGTAATCTTAGAGAAAGCATGCATATAACTAGAATGGAAGACAATTATGAAGAATTTCGTAGATTTTTTGCTGTTATTCAACTCATTGACGATACAAATTCTAATATTAGGTTTCATATTTCTGAACGTACTTTACCTTTAAAATACAATCCTTTGATGTCTTATGTTCGTAGCCTATTAAATTTAGATGTTATGATTGCAAGTTTAAATTCTTATTTAAAGTTTTTAATAGCTTTTTATATATGCTTTAAAGACATGGATAACAATAGTTATTATCACAATGAGTACGTTAGAAATAGAACTAATAGACCAAATATAGATCTCTTTAGGCAAATGTCTGAAAGACATGAAGCTAATGCTTTAGAAAATATAACAGACCATATACATAATTTACAAATAAATAGAGAAGTAAACTCTAGTGAAGATATTTTAGGTTGCACGGATACAGACAGTGTAAATTTACCTAGTTAATATGGAAAGAAGTAGAAATTTAAATTTCGAACCTCCTCAAGATCCTTTTAGTTTCGAAGACATGATAAATGATTATAATCTAGATCAACAGATGAGAATAGACATCTTAGATAATTTTAACAAATTCTTTAATACCTTAGAAACAATAGATTTTACAAATGATAGAATAAAACATTATATAGATACCGATTGTATCACCCTTTTATACAATCCTTTATCTTTTTACATTAGATATTTTCTAAATTTAGATTCATTATTAGAAGACTTTGATATATTTTTCCAACACCTTATAGGTTTTTATATACAATTGAAAGATCAACAAAACAATTCACTCTATTATAGCGAAATTCATCGTAGACTTAGACAAATAGATGAAGAATCACGCTTAGAAAGTTTAGGCGTACCTGTAGATGTAATTAATAATATGAATGCCTTAAATATAAACAATGAGGTTGAAGATACAAACGAAGATAATAATACAGATTATAACGCAAGTGATAATGATTACCCATGGGATGAAGAAGCCATGACCAATCTCGACAACGCCTTTGAAACATAAAATGAGTAGTAACAATAGACCAGTAGATCCTTCATTTTATAGTGATTATACTGAAGATACTATGACATATAATTCTACACCTGAAGAAAATACAATTCAATTCAATCGTTTTTATACTGCTTTAAATCGCATTCACTACGTTAATAATAGATTAAAATTATTAATGCAACTAGGAAGACTAAGATCTGTTCCTAGACCCTTACAAACTTATGGACATTTGTTTATAACCTTAGAAAATGATTTTCTACAAGTAAATGCATATTTAGAAGGACTCTTAAGACATATTAGAACACAGTTAGATGATGAATCTTATGATAATTATATGAGTCAATTACGTTTAAGTAATCTGCAAACACTTATGATACAGCAACAAGAAAATAATAGACAAACTAGAAGAAATTTATATTCACCCTATTAAAATGTCTAAAAACATAGAATATCTCAATATACAAACAGATCAACATAGTCTTAAAATAATAAGAGAAAATTTAGATTATATTAAAAACATGTTACAATCTAACTTAGATAAACCCAAACATAATAATTTAGACTATATACAAAAACAACTTGAAGAAATTAGGCAAGAACTAAGAGAAAGTAAACAAAAAATACAGAATATGGAAAAACAAAATGTTAGAATAGAAAATAATTTAAGAAAATATTTTAACATACAGGGAATAGAATATAAATGAGTAGCTCTAAAGAATACGAAGCAAATTTAGATTATAAGCAAGCCTTCCTCGAAAGTAATAATTATATAACTCCATCAGAAGGCTTATCAAGAAACAGTTTAGGAACTCCAAATGAAATAGTATCTAGAAAACAAAATAACATTATTATCCTTTTATTAATAAATTGCTTAGAAAAATTAGACAAATTAGAACACATCATGACACAGAAAAAAGATAAAGAAATAGTTACGACGGATATTGAAGAATTATGCTCTAAATTAAATAATATTAAAATAGACAAAAGAAAAAATTCTAAAACAAAAGAGGCATTAAAATTTTTAGTCTATGATAAGAAACAATAGTAATATTTTAGGAAGAGGTAATGCAGAAGATAGAAATAGAACAGAAGTACTCGCAACAGAAACTAGAAGAAGAAATGAAAATACAATAGGTAATAGAGTTCTAAGACTATTTAGAAATCCTCCTGCACCCATAGCTTCCTTAGAACAAGTCATAGACATAGATAGACAAATTGAACAATTTAGACAAAATAGGCTAGACTTAATTTCTCCACAAATTTTATATCAAAATAATGCAAATTTAAGTCAAACAAGACTCTTTATGCACTATAGAGAAACTCAAAATAGATGCATAGGAGAAGATACAGTAAGTATAAATTTAATACATCCAGACTCTGAGCAAGATTTGATCAGAGGAAATTTAAATTTAACACACATAGGATTAATAGTTATTGGTATTAAAGGATTAACAAGAAGAGATACAGGTGCTAAAGTATTTTTAGCTATAGTAGATGAGAGATTTACGAGTGAGCAAGCAATTCTAGGAGCAATAGAAGTTGATATGAACAACAATGGTGGCATATTCTATTGTGCACCAGACTTTTGCTTAAATACAAGAGATTTTGCTAGAAACATTAAAATTAAAATAATGACAAAAGGATATGAAGATTTTCAGCAAGGTAAAAATCTTCTAATCTGTACTACCTTTATAGGTAAACTCACACAGAATAGTCAAGTAGGATATCAATTAAGTATAGAAGATACAGCTAAGTTTATCATCAATAGAGGAATTAGACTTTTACCTCCTTACAAAGTAAATTCTTTAGAAAATTCAGGCCAAGAATGGCAAGTAGACAAAATATTAGGAACTAATTCATCTACAAGTATAGTACCTACAGACAGTTTTTGGTATCGTAATACGTCAGGCAGAATGTCTGTTAGATTCACAAATTACGTTGAAGCAATTAATAACCCAGACACTCAAGAAACCGAAACAGATGAATAATTTAGACGTCTTTAAAACAACAGATTTTAAAATATTAAATCAAAAAATAGGAACTACATTCATAGGAAGAGGAATTAGTATGCAACAATTACAAGAATTTATACAACTCGTAGAACGAGAAGAAAGTTTAGATATCTTCAATCAACCTGAAGAAATTATAACGGATATAGACTCGGATATAATGAAAGACTTAAAAGACCTAGATCTAAGCCAAGCCTTTATCTCGCAACCCGTTCATATAGATATATGTGAACCGGAAATAAATTATAAAACTGAGTTAGACAATAAAATTGATAAAGCATTGGAAGAAATAGAAACTATAAGACAAAAAGATTATAATCTTTTAGAAGATGTTAATCTAAAAGAAGAAGAAGAATTTTTAAAAAATATATATCTAGAAGAAATAAGTATAGAAGAAGAATTTTTAAACAATTATGAATTATATTCTATTACAGAAGGAACCATAGAGGACTATTTAAACAACAAAATAAATTCATATATAGACGCAAATTCTATCACAATAGAAGATGTTGAAGAATTAGAAGAAACAAATGATGCAGAATCTGTTACAACTCAAATTTCTTTAAGAAATACCAAATTTAACCTAATGAATGAAACTCCATACATTCTTATGGACGAAAGTGGTGGTTCAGGAACCACATATAATCAAAATAATGATGGTAGTAGATTCTATACAACTCAACCTACAAATAGACCACAATATGCATATGGCAATCTACCAAGACAAAGTGCAACAATAGAAAATACAAAATATGAAAGACCAAATTATAGACCCAAAGGTAAAAAACATCCTTTAGAACAAAATTTTAAAATACAAAAGGCAGCAGAACCTTTTATTTTAAATATAACTGCAGTCGATCCACAACAAAGAACTAATTATATACAAGTATGGAAAGATGCAGTAGTAGCAAATTTCATTACTAAACAGTCAGATAATTTAGAAACAGGAGAAGAAATGATAAGATACATGACACAATTCTTAGGACCAATAGCTAAAGCTAATTTTGAAGAATGGCAGCAAGCCTATTCTAATGATTTAAAAGAAATGGCAGACTTAGGCCCCAATCCTTATAATTTTGTAAACACAATACAATTAATATTAACAGGAAGAAATCCCAATACTGGAGATGCTATTATACAAATAGAAGCGGCTAGAAAATTAGAACAAGTACATCTATATAACTGGCATAATATAAAACCTTTTATGCAAGAATACTATTATTTTGCCTCACAAAGTGGAAACATATACAACTCAAATGTTATAGACAAATTTCTATATAAATTACCAGGAGCTTTAGGACGAGAAATTAGTGAAACAATTAAAAAAGTTTACGAAAACCCGAATCAAAGACCAGCCTATTCCTTAGGAAGTGTCTTTGAACAAGTAATAGAAATTTTATATATATATATATATATATATATATATATATATATGTATATATATATATATATATATATATATATATATATATATGTATATATGTAGATATATATATATGTATATATGTAGATATATATATATATATATATATATATATATATGTATACATATATATATATATATATGTATATATGTATACATATATGTAGATATATATATGTATATATGTATACATATATGTAGATGTATATATACACATATATGTAGATATATATATATATATATATATACACATATATATATATATATGTATACATATGTATATATATATATATATATATACATATAGATACATATATATATATACATATGTATATATATATATACATATAGATACATATATATATATATATATGTATATATATATATATATACATATAGATACATATATATATATATATGTATACATATATATATATATATAGATACATATATATGTATACATATATATATACATATATATATGTATACATATATACATATATATATATATATATATATATATATACATATATGTAGATATCTACATATATACATATATATATATATATATATATATATATATATATATATATATATATATATGTATACATATATGTATATATATAGATATACATATATGTACATATGTATACATATATATATATGTATATACATATATATATATGTATATACATATATATATATGTATATACATATATATATATGTATATACATATATATATATGTATATACATATATATATATGTATATACATATATATACATGTATATATATGTATATACATATATATATATGTATATACATATATATATATGTATATACATATATATATATGTATATATATATATATATATATATATATATATATATATATATATATATGGGGGCCGATCCACACCCACCGGTGGAGAAATAACAATTTCTCCACCGAACCGCGGGTAAGAGCAGCGGTTGGGAAAAATTGTCCTGACACTGCATTAATGATGGAAAAAGGCATGAGAAAATGGCGAGAAAATGGCGAGAAAATGGCGAAAAGGAGAAAAAGGACACCAACCGCATGAAGAAGCAGCGGTTGGCCTGCCACGTGGCGTCCCCCACCCCTGCCACGTGGCCCAACCCCCATGGGGCCCTGCCACGTGGCGTCCCCCACCCTTGCCACGTGGCCCAACCGCGTATACAACCCGCGGTTGGGGCATGGACCCTGCCACGTGGCGTCCCCCACCCATGCCACGTGCCCCAACCGCGGGTTGTATACGCGGTTGGGGCGATGGCCCCTACCACGTGGCGTCCCCCCACCCCTGCCACGTGGCCCTACCGCTTATACAACCCGCGGTTGGGCACGTGGCGGCCCCTCCCCTTGCCACGTGGCCCAACCGCATAAACAACCCGCGGTTGGGGGTGATGGCCCTGCCACGTGGCGCCCCCGGGTGATGCCCCCTCCCCCATGATGCCCCACGTGTTGTCCTTCTGCCAAATTTTTTTTTTGCCGCAGCCTTTGACCGCTCAATCACGGGTTTTTTTTCTGTCTTTTTTCTTCTCTCTTCCTCACTTTTTTCTGTCTTTTTTCTTCTCTCTTCCTCACTTTTCTCTCTTTATAATCCCCTCCCCTGAACCCTTCTTCTGCACTCTATCATCTTTACCAACTTCCTTCGTACTTCATATCTCACCTACATAATCTCCACAACAATACAAACCAAAAAATTTGTCGCTAGAAGATCGGTGGATAACCGCTAGAAGATCGGTAGATTTTTCTTTAAATACATCAAGTCACAACAAGTAAGTATTTTGAATTTCCTTATAATTCAATGTTAGGTTTATACAAATCAGCGTATTACATTTATAGATTCCAAAATAGCGATTTTTTATGGCGCCAAATATAGACAGTTTTTCACGAATTTATAAAAAATAGCTAGAGCTAGATTTTGGCAAAATGCAAAAAAGAGACCCTAGTTATTCTTAAAGGATCTGTCTCAGGTAAAAATTTCAGATTTTTCCAAAGACAGGAAAGGGGTTAACTGATACGGGGAACCTTGTAATTCTGCAGTGTATTTTAAAATATCAAGCTAGCGCGATTTCGCGCAAAAATTTTATGAGAACCCTAGGATGTTGGGAAGTTCCATTCCCCAGGAATTCGGGCCATTCCGAAGCCGTTACCTATTTTTTTGACCGAACGGCCCTTTAAGCGCTTGATCCGAAACCAGTTCGAGATTTTTGGGTGAAACCTCCGTAAAATACTTTTTAGGTCAAGAATGAATTCAGGGAGCCTAAAATAGCATTTCGAAGCACTTTTGATATTTTTCGATGCCAGGTGGCATTTCGGTAATTCGTCGCCCCGAGAGGGGTATTTCGGTAATTTTACAGTGCTAAGTTTTTCGACGGACTTTTTAGTCCAGAAATGTAATTACAAAACTGAAATGTTGTTTTGAAGCTGATTTGGCGCGCGTAGGGGTGATAATGAATCCCCGGGGGCATTTCGATAATTTGTCGCTTAGCGAAGGTATTTTGGTAACTGAACGTTGTAACACAACTGGAGGAAATAATTTTCAACACTATGTGTATTCCTAGGGTTTAACACTATGACTATGTGTGTTTAATGTGAATACGAAACGTAATTGTCGCTAAAGGTGAAAACTTAATTAGACAGTTTTTTCACGAATTTATAAAAAATAGCTAGAGCGTGATTTTGCCAAAGTGCAAAACAGAGACCCTAGGTATTTTCAAAAGATCTGTATCAGGTAAAAATTTCAGATTTTTCCAAAGACTGTAAAGGGGCTAGCTGATATGGGAAACCGTGTAACTTCGCAGTCTAATTTAAAATACCAAGCTAGCGCGATTTCGTGCAAAACTTTTATGAGAACCCTAGGATGTTGGGAAGTTCCATTCCTCAGGAATTCGCGCCATTCCGAAGCCGTAAGCTATTTTTTTGGCCGAACGGGCCTTTAAGCGCTCGATCCGGACACCGGTTCGCGATTTTTGCGCGAAAGATCCGTAAAATACTTTTTAGATCAAGAATTAACTCAGGAGGCGTAAAATAGCATTTTAAGGCTATTTGATATTTTTCCTGATGCCAGGGGCATTTTGGTAATTTGCCACCCCGCGAGGGGTGTTTTGGTAACTTTGCCCCTTTAAATTTTTTCCTGATATATTTGGTATATAATTGACGTGACCCATTTAAAAACTTGACTTTAAAGCGGTTTTGAGGTGTTGGGGGTGTAGGGGCCATCGGGGGGTATATTGCTATATAACCACGTTGGCGCTAAATTCAGTGGGAACTAGCGTAATTAAGCGTTCGGAGTGGTGGGAAGTGAGGATTTGTTTTAATACATTGAAATAATGACTATTGCTAATGTGTTGGTAAGCTAGGTTAAAGATCCAGTTATAGTTTTGGAATGTAAATATTATGGACGCTAAGTTGGTTTATAATTATATTTTGTTCTTAGAGGTATGAATTTCAGCCGTGGACCTCATGATACATCAATCCTATACGATGACGATGACCACGTCGCGAGGCACGTATTTGACGGTGTCGATAGGAGTGTTTTGGAAACAATTCAAAGCACAAGGCACCTTGAAGAGTGGGTACTAAACGAGGAACAAATACGTCGCGAGGCACGTATTGTTCTTGTTTCATAGGCTTGATTCTCGTTTTTATTGTTGGATGCAGACTACTGTCCTCTCTCTAGCGTGCGAACGGCCACAGGGGGACCCTTGGACGGTCGTGATGATAAAGGACCGACCAAAGTAATATAACGGTCACGATTGCGGGATTTACGTCCTCAAGTACATGGACTACATTGCTCGCTCGGAAGTGCTCAAACACTCCTCGTGGATTAGGAAGGATGCCTTGACGTTTGGGTATAGGATAGCTTGGGAGCTGAAAAAGAATGAAGCTAGACGCCTTCATTACCATTATCCTGACGTGCGTGACTAGCTGCTGTGATGTTACAAAAAACTGTACCAAAAAGAAATGTACATAATTTTTCGCATGCTATGAATTTGGCGCTAAAATGTGCGCGAATATACCTTTCATATGACGCATTCGAAAAAATTACGCGTCTCGCTTTTCGCCGAAATTCATAGAAATGGGCTAACTAGCGTGCATGAGGTGCAATGAGAGAAAAAAAAGTGACAAAAAAAATTGTAACTTTTTTCGGAAGTTATCAATTGGGCCTTAAAGTGTGGCCGAATAGGCCCTTCCTAGGAAAACCCAAAAAATAATGTGTCCCGTTTTTTGCCGAAATTCTTACAAATGGGCTAACTAGCGTGCCTGAGGTGCAATGAGCGAAAAAAAAGTGACAAAAAAAATTACAACTTTTTTCGGAAGCTATCAATTGGGGCCTAAAGTGTGCCCGAATAGGCCCTTCCTAGGAAAACCCAAAAAATAATGTGTCTTGTTTTTCGCCGAAATTCTTACAAATGGGCTAACTAGCGTGCCTGAGGTGCAATGAGCGAAAAAAACGTGACAAAAAAAATTACAACTTTTTTCGGAAACGAGATTTTAAGCTTTGAAACGGGATTTTAAACTTCCTGAATTCACTCTTTAAAATAACTTTTCAGGTGTCTCACACCCTTTCATGAACTAAAAGTTATTTTAAGCACAAATTTGTATAATGTAAAATTAGCAAAATAGCCCCCGATGAGCGGCAAATTACCGAAATTCCCCCGGGGGTTCATTATCACCCCAACGCCCCATATGGCGGCTACACCACCGGCAGTCTCAAAACCGCTTTGCTTACTACTTTTTAAATGTATCACATCAATTATATACCAAATATTTCCTCCGAAGATTTTAAAGGGGATGCGTTAACAAAAATTACCCCGCTACGTATGCAAAACACCCCCTGGCAGCCATTGCCCCAACAAACATCTCAGAACAACTGGAACAAAATAACTTTCCGGGTGTCTTACACCCCTATCCTATAACTAAAAATCATTCGAGAAATTTTTCAAGCTGGTTCAGTTAGCAAAATAGCCCCCGTCATTGCGGGCAAATTACCGAAATGCCCCCGGGGGTTCATTGTCACCCTAACGCCCATCAAACCAGCCTTAAAATAACCTTTCAGATGTTTTACTTACATTTTTGGACTGAAAAACTTGACACCGTAAAATTAGCAAAACACCCCTCGCGGAGTGGCAAATTACCAAAATGCCCCTGGCATCAGAACAATCTCAAAAGTGTTCCCGAATTCATTCTTGATCTAAAAAGTATTCTACGGACTTTTCGCCCAAAAATCCCGAACCGGTGTCCGAATCGAGCGCTTAAAAGCCCGTTCGGCCAAAAAATTAGCTAACGGCTTCGGAATGGCCCGAATTCATTGGGAATGGAACTTCCCAACACCCTAGGGTTCTCATAAAAGTTTCGCGCAAAATCGCGCTGGCTTGATATTTTAAATTACACTGCAAAGTTACAAGGATCCCCGTATCAGTTAACCCCTTTGCCCCGCTACGTATGCAAAACACCCCCTGACAGCCATCGCCCCAACAAACATCTCAGAACAACTGGAACAAAATAACTTTTCGGGTGTCTTACACCCCTATCCTATAACTAAAAATCATTCGAGAAATTTTTCAAGCTGGTTCAGTTAGCAAAATAGCCCCCGATGAGCAGCAAATTACCGAAATGCCCCCGGGGGTTCATTGTCACCCTAACGCCCATCAAACCAGCTTCAAAACAACCTTTCAGATGTTTTACTTACATTTCTGGACTGAAAAACTTGACACCGTAAAATTACCAAAACACCCCTCGCGGGGTGGCAAATTACCAAAATGCCCCCTGGCATGAGAAAATTTCAAAAGTGCTTTAAAAAGCTATTTTAAAGCTTCCTGAGTTCATTCTTGATCTAAAAAGTATTTTACGGATTTTTCGCCTAAAAATCCCGAACCGGTGTCCGGATCGAGCGCTTAAAAGCTCGTTCGGCCAAAAAATTAGCTAACGGCTTCGGAATGGCCCGAATTCCTTGGGAATGGAACTTCCCAACATCCTAGGGTTCTCATAAAAGTTTCGCGCGAAATCGCGCTGGCCTGATATTTTAAATTATACTGCAAAGTTACAAGGTTGCGCGTATCAGTTAACCCCTTTCCAGTATTTGAAAACATCTGAAATTTTTACCTGATACAGATCTTTTGAAAATAACTAGGGTCTCTGTTTCGCACTTTGGCAAAATCTAGCTCTAGCTATTTTTTATAAATTCATGAAAAATTCTATAATAATAATAAAAAGGACATGAAAGGATATTATAATAATAATAAAAAGGACAAGAAGGAAAATGGAGAAAACCCAACCGCCACACTTAGTGGCGGTTGGTATCATTGCAAATTTATTTTTTTTTTTCTGTCGTTAAATGTGAAAACTTAATTAGACAGTTTTTAACGAATTTATAAAAAATAGCTAGAGCTAGATTTTGCCAAATTGCAAAAAAGAGACTATAGTTATTTTTAAAAGATCTATATCAGGGAAAAATTTCAGATTTTTACAAAAACTGGAAAGGGGTTAACTGAAACGGGGAACCTTGTAACTTTGCAGTATAATTTAAAATATCAAGCTAGCGCGATTTCGTGCGAAACTTTTATGAGAACCCTAGAACATTGGGAAGTTTCATTTTCCAGGATTTTGGGACATTCTGAAATTGTTAGCTAATTTTTTGGCCGAACGGTGCAATTTTTTGGGAAATAGACCTAAAAAAATTAGCCCGTTCGGCCAAACAATTAGCTAACGACTTCGGAATGGCCCGAAGTCCTGGAAAATAGAACTTCCTACCATCCTAGGGTTCTCATAAAAGTTTCGCACGAAATCGCGCTAGCTTGATATTTTAAATTATACTGCAAAGTTATAAGGTTCCCCATTTCAGTTAACCCCTTTCCAGTTTTTGGAAAAATCTGAAATTTTTCCCTGATATAGATCTTTTAAAAATAACTACGGTCTCTTTTTTGCAATTTGGCAAGATCTAGCTCTAGCTATTTTTTATAAATTCGTAAAAAACTGTCTAATTAAGTTTTCATTTTTAGGACAGAAAAAAAAAATTTGCAATGATACCAACCGCCACTAAGTGTGGCGGTTGGGGTTTTCTCCATTGTCCTTCATGTCCTTTTTATTATTATTATAATATATATATATGTCCTTTAAATGTCCTTTTTATTATTATTATAATATATATGTGTCCTTTTTTAAAAAAAAATGCAACTTGGCAAATAATTCCCAACCGCATGTAGGGGTTGCGGTTGGGCATTAATGCCAACCGCAACTCCCACACGCGGTTGGGCATTATGCCCATTTTCTCGCGAGATTTTCATTTTCTCGCGATATTTTGGTGAATTTCTCGTGCCATTTTGGTCCTTTTTGGTCTTTTTCGTCCTTTTTTCCGTCCACGTGGCCAACCGCTGCTCTTACCTGCGGTTCGGTGGGAAAATTGTTATTTTCCCACCGGTAGATGTGGATCGGCCCCCTATATATATATACATATATATATATATACATACATATACATATATATATACACACACACACACGGCTTCATAAGTTTGGAGTGGAGAAACGGTATTGGATGCATTGAAGCACCAAGTTTGGCTGTGGAAACCCATCCTGCTTACATTGATTCTTTGCTATGTTAACCCAAGTTTGCCCGAGGACGGAGTATGGGGTCCTGCAAGGGGTTATCGGTCACTATGATGCAATTGAGGTTAAATATATAATTAAAAACTACAAAAAAAAAAAGGAAGAGAAAGTATTTTTACAATTAATACTTGGGTTCAAAATGGCTGACTATCGCTTGCAAACCATGACCATCCTTTCATAAATCTAGGCTCTTTGTTGCTAAAGGATGCGTTATCAACAACTTTAAACCCCTTAGTAACAATAGCCATATGAATATACTAGTTGTTCTCGACGTGCATTGCACGTCGCTGGTTAGCAAAAGTGGTTCGTCAATTAATGATCTTTGTTAATTCACAAAACATTAGTAAAAACTTGTGTGTCTGGTGTAACATAATAGGAGAACTTAGCAAGCCACTTCTCAGTATATGTAGATTGTTTACATTCTCTTGAACACAATCTCTTGTATTAGATTGGCAGTAGGCACCAACATAAGGTGACTCGATCGATCTTGGTTTCTCTTTTATGTGCAAAAAGAGATGACCATTAAGGTCGCTTAGGAGGAAACTGAAAAATGATAATTTTCATCCCACATAAAAATGGGAGCCAACATTTAACCATTCAAAAGGCTAGCATAAACAAGAAAATAGAAGTCCTCTTACACCATAGTCCAAATTCAACTCTGTTGACGTGGGGATTGTTCCTTGCCCTTCAATCTTTAGAGAGAGTGCTTCAAATCACTTTCCCTTTCGTAGGCTCCTTTAAAAAGGAATCTGAAATCGTCCAATACACCTTAACTAAAAAGCAAATTCATCAACTTATGAAGATCAAGAAAGAAAAGCCCACAAATTTCATTCATAAATTGTGTCTTCTATCTATTTCTCTCAATGGATATATATAATCAACCGGACCTGCCTAACTCCATTTGATACAAATTACTTGAAAAGTACCTGGAAATTTGTCCACTTTTAGGGATCCACCTTTCACTTTGAACATTTGAGACTACAAACCATATTGAAAAATCTATTTAGCAAATATATTCTCAGAGTTCAACATAAAGTCTGTACCAAACCCATGTCTTTTTAAAAGGGCTATGCAAATGAATTTTTCCTTATCCCAATGGAATGCTCACATTGTCAGTGCCTTGCTTTTTTCTTGAGGTCAATTTTAGCAACATCCAGCACCCTAGATTTACTAAGCTATGTAAATTCAACTCTCAAAAATCAGATATTCTTATTATTTTTTTCAAATGCAAAGCATGGCTCCGATTTTAGATACCCAAAAGGTGATGATATAGTTATTGTCACGATCACCTTAGAAATCATTAGTGCTCTAGATATTGACCTTGAGAAGCTTCATTCTAGCACTCCAACCTTAAGAGTCAGCAGATAGGTTTCTCGGGCTAATTAGAAAATCACAAGTATATCTATAGATTTTTTTTGTGTATTGGTTTCCTAATAGTAACCATGCTACAGTAAAATGCAAACTTTGGAGTTTGCTAGCTGCTAGCAGCCCTCTCTCTCTCACACACACACACACATACACACACACACACACATACACACACACACACACACTATTCTAATTTGTTCAATACCTTCAGGCTGATCAATCCGAATTTACGGGACACTCTAATTAGAAGCTAGCTCTTTCTTTAGGGGACTCTACTTATCCTATGACATCTGAACAACTTCTTCTATCTCTACTACTTAAGGCAATGTTCTATTGTCGTCATTAAGTTAGCCCTTGCACCGCTTACATATTTAGAGTTACATGCTTGAAGATAAGGAGAGAAGTACTCTTGAAGTGTTGTAATTGAAATTAAAGGAAGATACTCAAGCAATGAGTTACTGATTTCCATAGAACTGTACTTAACGAAATAATCAACTGTGGCTTCAATTATTTTGTTAAATGAGACATCCAATGTTTTTCTACAAATACACAAATATGGAGGAAGAATAGATCTAAAATGAAAGAAGTACTCGACAAAATAGGAACATTGCCTAAACGTAACATATAAAACTTATTCACATGTAGCCGTAGGAAAAGTGTCAATCTGCAACATTCATACAAATGGCAAGGAGATTACATGATATACACGTTAATACTCCAATATTAATTATTTAACCATATAAAAATGATCCTGGTATAACAAAAAACAATGCTAGCCAAAATGGTTACTAAGAGATTCAGTTAGTATCCGGAATTCCGCTTTTCTAGGTATTGCACTAACAAAAAAAATTAAAATTATGAAGAAAAAAGCATAGACACAGAAGTTAATCAACTACAAATTGCAAGATGTATCAATGAAAAAGATATTGTGTGCGTAGAATGAGCTTTGTCTATTTGTACACATGCAACCAAGAAAGTGCATTTGTGCAAGTCTAAAAGAATATTAAAGTGAGGACATGTATGCAAGCATATTGTGTAAAGAGAAGATGAACAGGGAGAGCAAACATAATAGTTAGGATTAATGGTTTAGACCTCAGTTAGGAATTTCATAGAACATGAGCAGTGCAAGAAAATACCTCAGTTAGGAATTACATTACCTCTACTCAGATTGTAGGCCAACTTGGTAGTGAATGCCCAGAGTGCGGACACATAACTGCGGTTTCCCAAGGTTGAAATCTTAGTCTTCTTTCTTTAACGAAGAAGGTGCAAGTGAGTAAGATCTCTGCAGTTTTGGGCTTTGGCGGTATTTGGTCTTGGCATTAGGAATCTTGAGACTTGAAAAGGATCAGGAGTGGAACGGCTACCTACCCTTGGCCTGTACGAAGGGCAGGGACCGGCCAGTACAAGATTTCTACCAGAGCGTCGAAGACGGAGGCAATGCTATGCTATTGATTTAATGGGAGACGAAGATGATTGTGAAAAAAATCCCCAAAATTTGGACCCAGCATCTACAAAGTAATCCGCACTTGAAATTTTATGTTGGCCTAGTGTTTTATCTGACAGAAAACCAGAAGAAGTCATTGGGTTTTGGAACGTTCAGGAGGTTGCAGAGGTGCGCGGGTGTTGTTTACGTGATAACGCTGCTCCTTTGCTTTTTCTTTCCTTCTCAGCCGTAGCATAATAAAGCCCTTCTCGTATCAGGAACATATAATGCTAGAGAATGGCGCAGATAACTGTTGATCACAATGGAGCCGGTTGGTTTATGCTGGTGTCCTTTGCCTTGGTTTCCATTGTCGCTCGTTATCAACAGAAGAGAGGCCTTCTTTTACTTTGATTCCTCGACTCTGATTAACACTCACGACACCGAAACATAGATATGTGCCCGTCTATTCTTCTTCATGTTGGAAACAAGCGTTGGAAGATAAGGGTGCATTGCTTTTGGAAACAGGCAGTCTGCTTGCAAGGTCAGTTGGAGTAAGAGAAGCAGCTGTTGGTTTTTTTGTGTCTTTTTCAATTATATTGTGCTGATTGGACATAGCGTGAGCGGTTGGCACAGGGGTGCATTGGTTTTGAAACAGGAGGGTAGCTTGTAATATAGAGTATCTCAAAGGCCATTCTGGGTAATAAAAATGTGTAGAAACATGGTTAAACACATTACACTTTTAAGATAGAGATAGTAGAAAAGGATGTGGGACCAACCTCATCAATTATATTATTCTCAAATGGCAAACATCTGAGAATAATCAGTTTTTTGAAAGAAAAAAGTGAAAATAATTTATTACACCTTTCCAATTACTCCAAATGTCTCGTGGGACAAATCATCTGTAGGGCCTTCGGTGTCCCCCGTTTTACTTTTAATTAGGTCTTGCATGTCACATACATGCCATTGCTTTACTTTGTCACCTAATGCTTTTACGATTCGAAACTGTGCCAATCTATTTCACAACTTCAAAAGGTTGGCATATCACAATTAGTTGCAGAAAGTCAAGATATTAGGTTTGCAAGACATGTTGAGGTTCCACAAGACGCATAGTTCGAGTTAGATGTGAAGTATCATTACATGGACAGAGCTGGGATAGGAGTAAGGGCAAGGACCAAGACAACCAAGATAGAGCCTAAGAAATGGTAGCAAGGGCCGAGGCAGGAGTGAATATAAAGTGACAGTCACAAGTCCAATTCTGAGCCAAAATGTTAGGGTCAGAACTGAGGGTCTGATGCGTGTGCCCTCTTTCTAAAACTTTTAGCTATGAAGTTTTAGAGTGGGAAGTGAAAGTGTGCAGATAAATTCAATTGTTCAATTATTATGAAAATGAGTTCTCGTAGTCCAATTTATTTGCAATTCAAGCGTCATGTCATCAAATGACACATGGTACTACCTCGGAGTGACTTGCCGAGGGTGCATCGATATGCTGGTGTTCTGCTATACGGTCAGATTGTTAAACTCACTCGGCCCCCGCAAAGCATCGCCTTAGTTGTCTAGGAAGACTGACTCACACAATACCAATATGACAGATAAAGCCTTTGTTCAAGCCATCAGTTAAGTACCCAACTATGGGGAGGAAGGCCTAGTGACTGACTACCAGGCGTACTAGGCGCGATGTCCTTCCAAAACCTGCTCTCATCTCAGAGTAACACGAGGTGAAAGCCCTGGAGACATCGATGGTCACCGATAAAGTGAGTGTGATAGATATTTGCGTTTTGTACCATACCCAATATTTGAACCTGGTTGCTGAACCTTTGTTTAAGCCTTTCTCCTCAATCACTTTAGTAAGTATCACCGATTTACGATGGTCATTTCATATGAGGTTTGTTACTTTTTGGTAGTCATTCACTACACTGTATTAGTGTAAGCATATATGTAAACATACATATTGAACACAATAAATGTGACGTTAATGCCAAAATTGTACCCTAAAGTATACATCAAATCCAGCTTGAATATCTCATGTTTTGAGTGTACCAACTCAGTAACTCAAACTATTTTCTACCAAAATGATTCTAAAATTGAATGGAGTTAAACGTTCTTTACATATATATTTTTTTTTGGGGCAAATGCATCAGTACCTAGAGAAAAAGAAAAAGCACCCCCAAAGTATGTGATAGTACTCCCCAGGTTTTTTTTTCTTTTCTATTTGTCCCCCTTTTGTTCTTCATATCGCGCAACAATTACCACTCACAACAACACTCACAAGTACCACCCACGACGGCACCAACCACCAACCAACGCTCATAGCGGCTCCCCCCATTATCACCTCGTTGCCATCGTGGCCCAACAACACAAACACCAAATTCAACCACCACTATGGTTGGTCATCACTTCTACTCAAGGACCAACACCATCGTTTGAAACAGAGGGCCTCCATACATGTAGTCACAACCAGCCACCACCTATCATGACATCACCCAGAATCGACAATCACTACCACGACAACCACCTCTTTCGCATCTAGATGTTCTTAATCATGTGGTTAACATGTTTCAGATCATTAGTATAAAGAACTTTAATTTGAAGGCATGAAAAAGATAGTTGATATTGTAGATCACATATTGCTGATTGGATTCAGGGCATTTGCCTTCGTATTAAAATAGGATTTTGTCAAACTAATTATATCATAATCACAATCAACAATAAACCATTTCAATATAAAATAACAATCGAAGAAAAGGTTAGAAGAGCCTGGAATTAGATTGAGGGGCAAGCAAAAATACGCTTCCCTGATAAAGATAAGCTCCAAAATCTGCACTTGATTAATGGCGTTCCACCTTACAGATACAACACCTATCGAAAGAGCTTTGATGCATCAAAAATTCCTCTCAGAACTTAGAGCATCCGCATACTCTGAAATACTATATGAGACTGTGTATGATTTTAGAAGAAATAATAATAGATGAGAGTAGATAGAAGAGAATTTTAGAGATAATAAAGTCTATCTCTTTTTCTTCTGCCTTCTCTCCTTTTTTTAGGCTTCTCTTGTGATAACTTTTTTTTCAATGTACAGAAAAAACACAGGGGAGAGATAATAGGAATATGTGAAGAAAAAATGGAGAGCAAGTAGATGGTAAAAATGACCACTAACCCTTGAGTTAGAAGACTTAGTCAAAAAGTCTTTCACTTATATTAGGATACCTCCCACAAATTTTATTTTTACTTTTTTTTTAATTCAAAAATCTTCCACGAAAAATGGAATAAAGGAAATTGTTTTATATAACATAGTTGGAGTGCTTTTACTCTGCGTTCGGTGTAGGTGACTTCTGAACTTAACCTACACTTAGTGTTAGTAAGTTTTCCATTAGAAGAAACTTAGTGAGCTAAGTCTTGAACTATGCCCTTTTGTTCAAACTTCAACTTTTCACACACGTAGTGCGGATGATCAAATCAGTTCTGTCTGTTCTTGTACATTTCAGCCATGCACACGTATCTCTTCATGAGTGTCTTCAGGGAATACATTACAAGAAAAATCAATTTTAGCTATGAAAAATCAATTTTAGCGATGAAAAATTATATTGGTAAAAGTGGATAATACGTCGGTAAAGACTTTTACCGACGAATCGTCTTTCAATAAAACTCTGTATCCGTCGGTAAAAGTTTATTGGTAAAGAATCCCATCACTTAAAGATTAGCGGCAGAATTTGGGGGTCCGTTGAAAATTTTGTTTTGCCTTTTACCGATAGATTTAATTACTTTCAGCGACATAATTTCCCGTCGCTAATGGTATTTTGGCTAATTTTTTACATTTTCTCAAAATTCAATTTAAAAAGACTTTCAGCGACGGATTTTCCGTTGCTAAAAGTTTGTCGGTAATAACTAAAAGGGATTTTTAGTTATGGATAGTACATCGCTAAAAGTCTGTCGGTAATAACCAACTTCATTTTTAGCAATGGACTATTCATCGCTAAAAGTCCATTAGTAAAATAATGTTCAGTGAAAGATGTTCTGTCGCTCAAAATAGCGTCACAGTTTCTCTTCTTGTACTACTAGCGATGGATTTTTGCCGCTGGAAGCTCGTCACTAAAAATAATATATTTTTGTTTAATTTCTTCAATATCCAAAACGTACTTCCTGTAATTCAATTCGCACCAAGCATGTAAATGCATCCACAATTAACCCGATCCATCCTCTGATGATCCATCAATAATTACTTAACCCTAATCAATAATCCATCCACAACGATCTCACATTTCTATCTACGTTAACACCAAGGAAAAATTGCATAAAGTACCCTTGTGATTGGACGGACTTGTTGCAAAAAGACTCCTGTAATTACAAAAATTGTGAAAAGACACCTGAGGCCAATTTTGTTGCAACCGTTAAAAAAATCGTCCAAGTTAATGGGGCATGATATTCACACTCTCTTTTAATACATTAAAAAGACTAAAATAGCCTCTCTTTGTTTTTTCTCTCCCACTCAAGTCCCAATTTTCTTTTCCTGTCCAATCCAACCAAACCCTAACCCTAGCCGCTACCTCACCAACCAAAACCCTAGCCGCCACCCTCAACCAAAATCCAAGTCGCCAACCTCATAACCATAACTGTAGCACCTCCTAGAGCCCCATCCACCACCATGTCCATTTCTGCCACCACCCTGCCCCGGCCATTAACCATGACACTATGTCACCGCGCTAGCCTTTCATCAAACCAAGCCAAGTGCGCCGCCGCCACCTACCGCAAAACTCTCATCCCTAGACCCGTCATCACCCAGAGTACTTGCACTGTCGCCAACCCCATTAGCCCTAGCCACATGCGCCACCTCCAGCACTTCCATCAGCCCCAGCCACTTGCACCGCCGCCACAACCTTGTCCACCCACCACGATCTAAGACTTCCCATCATTACCAGTCTACCTTTCATCGCCACAAGCCCAAGCCCTATTAGGGCTGGTGCAAGCAAGCAAGTGAGGCAACATGAAGGGGATGGGATGGAAAGGGAAATGGGAAGGGGGAAAGGGAGGGAATCCTGATCATCGATGAGGACTGGGGTGCCGACAGACCGACAGAGAATGGCCGACTGCAGAAAAGGAAAAATGCTAGCATATAAACAAAAAAACACTAGATTATGAATTATATACATGGGCATTCTAGACATTTCCATCATTCTACTATGGAAATTGTCTGATGCAACACTTTAGCTACTTCAGTTGTCTCTTTGCAATTTTTGTAATTACAGGGGCCTTTTTGCAATAAGTCCAAACCACAAGGGTATTTTATGCAATTTCGCCTAAAACAAATTTACACATTGTTAGCAATATCCACCTAACTAAGGGGACTAATGCATAACATAACAAATCAAAGTCATAAGGGACTGAGAAGGGAGGGGGCTGAAAATTCCAAGAAGGAAAGGGACTGAAATATCCAGAAGAGGAAGGGAAAACATGTCTAACTAAGTCTTCATCCAAAGCGACATCCGGATCCTGCTCGACGTCATCCATGTCTTCACCAATCGCTTGATTGAAATCGAATTAAAAGCATTTCCCTACATTAAAAGAACGTACAAGACACTTGTTGTTAACTCTATATAACACTTAACCAATTAAAAAATTGACTTCATAAATGTGAAAATATTTGTACTTGATGATCAAACATTGATTTAGCCACGACATCTAAAACGCGAGTAATATAATCAGGGTCGTTCATTCTTTATGTGTGCGCAGTAGAGGGTGGGGATGCTCTCATCATGGCACGTGTAGTCAAGTTGGTACCTTGTATACGCCCTTTCTTTGGATCGACGACCTCTGGCATATCCAGCCAGAGCTTCAATCCGTTGATACTCGTACCCAAGAAGCCTGCTGATTGACCGGGCGCATGCCTAAACAACAACATTGCCCCAAATGCAGCATGCAAAACAATCAAAACACAACATAAATGGTCAATGCTTGTGTAACTTTCCGAAAATCCGGAGCTCCATTGCCCCGAACTCCCGGAATGTTAACCTACCACTTCGCATCAAACCTGCCAAATCCTGTATACCAACACACACTTCAAAGCATCTAATTCAATATCAACTCAAATTCTTCACATACAATATTACGAAATCGCTTAAACTTAAACTACTAAAATTTAGATTCTTTACAAACTCGAGTCTTTATAGAATGAGTTGACAGTACTGACCCACACAGGGGTCTCACTGCACAGTAATGGTGGGCTCATTGGAATCTAACAATGAATGTAATACCCTGAACCTTGGTATTGTCTAGACGGTTAATTTATTTTATTAGCGATAAGAATTATAAGCGATGTTTAGCGTCGATTGGCTTGAGCAATTTTCATTGAACTTTTAGCGATGAATTTGGGGAGCATTATAATTATGATCTTTGGTGACAATTTTAGAATCATAAGTTAAAATATACGATAGCAATTATAAATGATTTTTTTTTAGAAACCATTAGCGACAGTATCTATATTTTGCAGCATTAGTTTATTAGAACAATCTTTAGCGTTAACTAGTGTTACAGGGGACATAACACTCCGTTAAATTATGTTGGTATCTTAAATTACAGTAAATGATGATTTCTGGAAATTTTTGCGATCATAAAAAGCTTCGGATAAATTTTTAAATGATTAATGAGAGAGTAGGGGGCTTGTGGTAATTAGTTGAGCTATATATATATATATATATATATATATATATATATATATATATATATATATATATATATATATTGGGGTTACAACTCCAGCAGACCCCAATAACCTCTCCAGCATTTTGGCAAACGGCAAAAGGGAAGAAGGACTTGAAACGGAGGCAAAGAGAAAGGACCCAAAGATTTTCTGGCGAGTCCGTAAGCCCTGTTTCCTCTCTTATCTAGATAAGGCTATGAAATTAGGGGGGATTGTAATACAGTTCAAATCACCATCATGGTGACCGTGTTCTTGCACAGGGGATGAGCGTATAACGGACAGGAGTGAGGGATGGAATAAACTGCCTTGGAGGCAGTGTAAGGGGAGTATTTTTAGAGTGGGTTGTATGTGCTATGGTAGGGAAATGGGAAGATCAAACAGGTCACAGCCATTGGACTGTGACCGTGTGCCTGTATGGATGAACGAGGAACAAAGGGAGGCTACCGTGGTTGGATCATTATAAACAGGAAGTGGGTATTGTGTCTTGGGTGAGCGACGAGTATGTATATAACTGTGTGTATGTGTGCTTGGATTGTGTGTTTTCGGGTTGGGTTTGGTTGTAACAAGCGTGAGTTCTTGCGGTAGAAGAGCACCACTGCAGTGAGGCAGTGGGCTCAAGAGCAAGGCTGTCGTGGGCAGCATATATGTGTGGAGTGGGTGTGCCCATGAATGAAATGAAAAAGAAAATTAGGTTATTGCCGTGAGGCAGTAGCTTTGAAGGGCCTGCTTGAGGGTGAAGGCAAGAAATGGGTATTATGTGTGTTGAAGCAGATTGAGTTATATGCATATGGGTGTGGGTGTGTGCGTGTATGTGTATATTGTGAGTGAGTGTGTGGTTGTGTATACAATGTGAGTGTGAGGTGCAAGCAAGTGTTAGAGTGGAAGTGGGTGTGATGGGGTGCGCTGTTAGGCAGGCATGGAAGAATGGAGAAGGGGAAGACCCACCGCCATGGCAGTGGGAGTGAGAAAGAAATGAGATTGTGTTATTATATACATGTGTGGGTATGGTGTATAGATATATAGGTGCGGCTATGTGAATTTGTATGTGTGTGAAGTGGTTTTAGGTAAGATTAATGTTGGGTTTATGAGGAAGGAGATGCTGCGTAGAGAGAGGGAGAAACCTTGGTTTTAAACTTTAAACTAGAAAGTGTCGCTAAAAGATATCTCATTTCAGTAATTTCTTTCCGAATTTTTAACATATATCTAGAAATTTATTTGGACAAAACTCAAAAGAGTAACTTATATTATTTTTGTAAGATATACACAAAGGAAAATTTAGATTTTTTTTGAGCTTGGAAGCGTGCTAACTAATTTTGTTTAAACAAGAGATTTTGGTGTATTTTAAAATAGTAAATTAAGTTATTAAATTATGATACATTTAAAATAGCCTTATGTAGCTAAGGTAACGTATATTCCAGAGTTTCAAAAGTTTTAAAAGTTGTTTGCTATTTTTAATGTTATTAGCGGCGTAACGCTCGATCGAATATCGCGCACCGCTTCCCGATTACAACAGTCTATTAAACTATTTTTAATGACCTCTTCTGAATAGATTTAGACAAAGTACAAAACTAATGGAAATTTCTGGGGATTTTTTTGGGCATGGGAAATGTCTCAAATAACTTTATGTTAAAAACAGGTTTTTAAATTATGTAATATAGTAAACAAAATTATTTTATAGCCTAGAATTTTATAGTGATCTACAATTACTGCGATGCTCAAGTTTCTAAAATTTTGTGGCATTCTGGTGCCGTTTAATATATTTTTGAAGCATGAACATTAGAGCTCAATTTACTGAGCAATTTAGGGTTCCGAGTGGAAAATTTCCCGAAAGGCAATTATGGTCCAAGAAACCCACCTAGCTATTTAAAATATTCTTTTCAGTTATATCTAGGTATGTAACGATACGTTAGAGATCAGGGGTAAATAGGTAATTTTACAGAAGTTTAGGGGAGGGTTGGTAATTTCACTCACTTGAGAGAAACTTAATGCTTAGGTATGCTCGAACGGCAATGAATAACATCCGTGTAAATTATTATTTAGGTTTCGATAGACAAGAACTAGGATCAAATTTTGAGCAAATACAGGAAGCAGTTATTAAGCGAGATAAGTATTCCTGCCATGTTCCTCCGTATACTCTATTTTTCAACTATGTATATGTATAAATGATTAATTCAAATTAGAAGTTTTAAATCTTTTGACATGTTTTTGTGTAAATTGGTTGATGAGAAAATGCATAAAAAATGCCATGGAATGTTTAGTGTTTTAAAGTTGGCTTATGTTGAATGAGACGGTATTTCTGGCTTGGTTGTTGTGCCCCATATCCACGGAAAAAAGTTGGATTCTTGGGTCCTGGTCAAGGGGACGATACGTTGATGCACAGTACTGTTGCTCGTGGTTCGCCCTTACGTCCACAATAATATGTATCCCGGATGAAGGAGGGATTATGGGCCCTAGTCAGGGGGCGATACCCTGACTGAATAATATTTATCCACCTTGGAGTAGGGATTGTGGGCCCCAGTTAGGGGAAAATGTACGCTGACAGCAACATACCTAAATTATGATGAACTGTGATAGTTGTTAATGAGTCTTCTTAATGTCATGCTCCTGTTTTGAGATTCTTGGATGAATTGCTTTCATAAGTATATATATGTGTAGTATCTCCTTTAAAAATATTTACCAATTTTAAATCGAAGAAAAACCATGGCATGTTCTTATGAATCCCAAAGCCTACTTTAGGGATATGGTATGTGTACTTACTGGGCCCCAAGCTCACCCCTTTTATAAATATTTTTTAGGTGATCACTTAGATGAACCCGAGTACTATGAGCGTAACGAGGATGGAGTCGCATGAGATGCTCGGTAGGAAGTTAAAATAAGTCTCTTGAGAAATCGTAGTACTACTTGTTTATGTTTTTGATAATTGTTTAGAGTTTAAATCTCCATGAGGTTTCCTTTTGATAATTTATATCAATCATTTATGGAGGGATTTAGTAGAGACAAATTTTGGAAAAATCTATAAGTATCTCTTTAGAAGTCATATTAAGGTGTTAGTTTATGCACGACTCCAGATTTGTATACAGGTTTAAATAAGACCTGGCAGAGCCCTGAATGGATGTCCGATGGGGTCTGCGGCCGGTCACGGATCTAGCTCACGAGCCGTGGGGTTCAGGTCATGACACTGAATCTAAACCCCATTCCCAAGCATGCTACGGTTGATCGTTACCTACAGAAAGGAATCAAACGAAGTAGTGGTGGGCTCACTGAAAACTAACACTGAATCTAAACCCCATTCCTGAGCATGCTACAACTGATCATTACCTACAGAAGAAAATCAAACCAAGGGTGAGCTTTTGAGAGCTCAGTAAGGTCATACAAGGACAATCAAAGGAATCACAAAACGATTCAAAAGAATCCAACCAACAATGATTTCCAAAAATACTTCAAACGATCTAAATAGCTCAATGATTTCCAAAACTATCAAACTTCATTATAAATAGATACTAAAATAAAAACATAACAATCACGACGGGTTCTAAAACGATCAATAAAAGATCATTTTCAATGCCATCATTCCAAAATACAATTATGGTTTTTCAAAGGATTTCAAAAGGAGTTCAAAGACAATCTGAGGAGGGATTTCCGAAAAGCACAAACCATTTGAGACAATCCTTTCCAGTCATTCCCATAATAGTCATGGTAAGATACAATGTCAATAAATTCAAAGATGTTGATCCTGGACAGTTGTGGTGCCATTCAGGAAAAGCCAGTATGGTGTACACACGAATGATGTATGAATACTAGTCCCACTGGGTACTAGCCTGCATTCCATGCAGGATTCAAACTAGCCTTATAATGTTTCCCCACAGTATGGTTTTCCCGCTCAACACAAAATCAACAATATCAATGAGCATTAACATAAACTCAAATCACAAAAATCAGTTCGGATTCTAATAACAATAAACATACTGATATAAGTCATCACTCATAACTCTAGAATAACTAGAACAAAAATGCAAGAACAATTACGAATGGTTATCAAATTTAGGCACAACAGTTCAGGAGAAAGAATGCAAACAATTATGGAATATGCCCAGCATGCAATAATAGGCGAGTATCAATAAGATTTCCAAATTATTGATTCAGGTTCAATATAGGGATTTTATTCATAATAACATGCCAATATCAATACATAATTCAGTGTTCGACATTATTCATAAGTAAATCAAGAGAGTACTTACGAGTACGAGTTATCGAAATAAGGGTTAGGACAAAAATCCTTACCCAAGCTTCAGATAGAAACTCTTACTTACATAGATAGGCTTGTCCCTAACACAAACCCACACACACAGGGTGAATAACACACCCACCCGCTGTTGAAATACACACATACTATATCTTAAACACCCACTAAACTTACATGACACACACTGAATTTAACACACTTCAAGGGTGTAGAATTTACCCTTTAGGATATTCCCATTTCCCTCAATCCCTCTTTGATTCCCCTTGCCTGAATCCCCTTTCTTTTCCCTCTATGTTCTCTGTTCTCTACTCCTTCTCCCCTGTTGTGTTTTTTCTTCTTTATGTTTTCTTTCTTTTACTTTGTTTCTTTCAATTAATTCTTAAACATTCAAAGAATTCATTAGATTATAATTTAAATGATGAATCACCAAAAATTTTAGTAGGAGGTGTCACCATCTTATGATCCATTTTTCCAAAACATGACACATAATGTTACTTCCAAAAATTACAATTTAGCCCCCAGAGTTTTCATATTTGAAAATAACCCAAAACTGTGTAATTATATTTAAACCCCAAAATTATTCTTATTAATCTAATTAGGAATCACTGAAAATATATACTATCACGCATTTTACTATCTTTCATCACTAAAACCATATTTTACATTTATGCCCCCAAAGTTTTTTAAAATTACAAAGGACCCTAAAAGTTTTAAAAATTATATTTTTGTCCCAAAATTTTTTTAAGCTTCCATATGCTACTAATACCCAAGCATAACTCAAAATTATTATCTGTTTATTTTTCGGAGGGTGGATAGTTATTTTTTAAACAGCTCCCGAAGTTCTGGATATTACATTCTCCCCACCTTATAAAAATTTCGTCCTGAAAATTTGTTCTTAGATTCCCTTTCACTTGTAACGTCCAGGCACTATGCTTCCGCTGCGTCACTCTGATAATTACACCATGGTAGCTGAGTTACCTCTAACTTTCGTACCCAAATTCCTGTTCTACAGATACTCGAACGCAACTATTTAAATTAAAATCATAATGCTAAACTGTCAAACAAATTCTTTGCTCTAACTGTTCCAAAACTTCATGAACGATGAGTTAGCTAACAAAAAAACTTACTAAGCTAAACCTATACTGCTCCGAATTCAACGCATATAAGACAAATTAAATCAAACTCTAATCCAACAGGTTTCCACTGCATTATACTGATACTATACCAGAGACTCTATCATTTGCATAATCCATTTAATAATAGTGAGCTTAATTTCAAGATTAAGGTGTACTAAATGCCAAACGATGGTTATACATAACTTACACTCTACTGAAGCTAACATGGATAGGATAACCAGTTCCTATAAGCACTTACACCTCACAACAGATAGTAAAAATTGTAGCCACTAGGCTTTCACTGCGCGCTTTGATGTCTTAAATCAAACAATTCCAATTGTTATTGAATTCATCACCAAGAGACGTGTTACCTTAACCTAACACAAGCTATGATTCTGCATATATACCTATGTATCACACCTCCACTAAAGTTTAAGGCTTTAATTTATTATGTCACTTATGATTCACAAACACATCATTTACCAAAAATCCTTTAATCCTATCATTCGGTCATCTGTTTCGGTTAAACGCTTAAAATCATTCAATTCCAAAGGTAGTACCACGGGGTCCACTATCGTGTGCCCCACCAAAATCTCACTCTTATATCAAATCATCAAATAGATTATCCATATCTAATCCATGTTCTTAGAGTCTACTCTCACTCACCTGGTATCATCGGCTTAGGAGTCTACATAACCTCATATTAAGGCATGTGAAACTGTGCAAATCCTAAATTAGGTAAAGATATAAGTACTTAGCATATTTTTTATTTCTAGATCATCTGGAAATAAAACACAGTAAACTGATAACAAGATTAAGTATAAGCAGTAATTATAACATATTACCATTTTGGTACGTATTAAACAAACATCAATTACAAAGAAAAAGTGGTAGTTACACAACAAATCCTCTCACATTAATCACAACAAACAAATGTCTCAGTCAAGTATTTAGGGATTAAATGATAACAACAATCGTTATGGCACAATCAAAGTGCGAAAATCATTAACAAAATCATACCTATTGGTTCTCAAGATTTTTGATACACTTTTATGACATTTCAAAATCTGATGAGTACAAAGTCAATGGTATAGGTATAACGAAGCAAGGTCAACGCAATGACTCGAAGCAATTACAATCAGTAAGTGTTACTGGTTCTTTAATGAAATTAATAGCTTTCCCATGGCCAATGGGCCAGATACTATCCCATCAAATCTAAATAGATTTGAAATAAATAAATAAATAAATATTCTGAAGAAGGGGTAAGCCGACTGAATATAAATGACATCTTCTCCAACGTCTTAGAGTAAGTTGGCTTTCAATTAAGTCACCCTTGAGTTCAATATACAAGGAATAAATGAGATGACAGAGTAGAATTCCAATTTTCTTGTCGTACTCTCAAACCAGACTCAGTCTTAACACCAGTCATTCCTCAACAGCACCATTCTCACTCATAAATCAAATCACCAACTTACTACTATCGAAACCTTATGAACTTTTAATCACTACTAGGGTTTTCCCTAACAGTACACAGATGTGTGATTAGGGAATTACCAATCCATGCCTAGTACGATATCGAGATTCGAAACCGCAAATGAGATGAGATCCACAAAAAAGTCTCTATCCACAACATAGACAGTATAATCACAGAGAATTGTATAGACAATTAGAAGCACTCCCAACGGAGTGCTAATCCCAAGATCAGTTCCTAAAGGATGAGTTTTTACCCTCAATCGCTATGTAAAAATAAGGAGTACAAAGAAATATGACGCTCCAACCTCAAATAATGTACGAGCATCTAAAGGTTTAACCTGTAGTGTATCTGATACCACATCATCAGATGTGGTAGCATCCCAAGCAGACATTGGGTAAGGTCTGGCTAATTTCTTGAGCCTCTGGCCTTACTGGACTTGCAACTGCTGATTCCGGCCCTGTCGACCTTGTCCTCTTTCTTGACCAGGACCTCTGCCTGTTGTTGCACTAGCTGTAGGTATGGGATAGAAAGTTGATTTTATTTCTAACAATTGTGTAGTCTCGAACCTAATGCTCCATATAGAACAGAATCAGGTATTCAGGCTAGCATTGGCTCAAAGCTTAGACCTAGGCAAAGTACATGATTCAGAAGAAGTAGGGTGTAGACCCTCACCATTAGGAATCTATATAGGTCAAACTTTAGAATTATGTGGTGTTCCAAATCTAGTTCCCTGACCTGGTCGAGCGTCTACACCCTACAATCCTCTGAATCACGTACTTTGCCTAGGTCTAGATCTTTGAGCCAATGCTAGCCTGAATACCTGATTCTGTTCTATCTCGGGGCCTTGGGTACCCTATTGTACTGATTTTGCAAACCAGCGACGCTTGGCAGCCTCTACCAATCTGTCCTGGTTAAGCTCTTGCCTAGCTTTCTTCTATCTTTCATGCCTCTGTGCATACCATTCTCTACTGTTGGACTTGGTTGCTCCAAATCACGTGCCAAATCTACGCTTTTCATCTAGCTCATTAACAGAGCAGAAATCACTCCATCCCTCAATCCCGGCCTAAGGCCCACTCAAATTTCTGACACCTATCTCCTTTAGTTGGCAACATCCGTACTGTAAATCTGGCAAGGGGTGAAAACCTCATTTCAAATTCATCTACCGATTCTTGATCTCCTTGTGTCACAATGGCAAATTATCCCAACATTCGTTCACGATAACTTTTAAGAAATGTCCGTCAAAGAACAATTCTTTGAATTGTTCTCATGTCATCCCATCCAACTGTCATTGAGTCGAACTCTTTTTCACCATTTTCCACCACTGATGAGCCTCATCCCTCAGTTTCTAAAGAGCATATTCAACCTCTTGCCTCTTATTATAATGAATGGCTGAAATTTTTTTCTCCATTTTGTCAACCCAGTTCTCAGCCTCCATTGGGTCCAATTACCCCTAAAGCTGGGCACATCTTGTTTGACAAATTCACCTAAGGTACTCTCATCTTGAGGTCATGGTTGTGGTTGAACCGAATTCTGTACTCCTTGCTACTGATTAGCCAGATTTCGTGCCATCATGATCAAAATCTAGTTCACAGTGTTTAGAACTGCAACCATCAGTTCTGGACTCTACTCTTCCTCCCTATTAGGTCGAGATACCTCCTTATCGGGAATTTCCTTGCCCTCCATACTATATCCGCTGCCAGTGCTATGAGTGTGAGCCATATTGCTGGTACAATGAACAGTTAGCAGTGGTACACTACATATTTCTAAAGAATAGTACAGTTACAAGTTAAAGGCAGACTTCTTAACTCTAAAGGCAGACATCTTAACTTTACCCTTATCCTACCCCACTCTCATTAACCAGATACGATTATACAGAATCGTGTTACCTATTCTTTGTAGTTATGTGCCTACAGAATCATATACCTATACTTTTAATACAGCAAGATCGAAAAGCTCTGATACCAACCGTTACATTCCCGAAATCCAGAGCTCCATCGCCTCGAACTCCCGGTACGTTAACCTACCATTTCACATCAAACCTGCCAAATCCTGTATACCAGCACATACTTCAAAGCATGTAATCCAATTTTAACTCAAATTCTTCACATACAATATTACGAAACTACTTAAACTATTAAAACATAGGTTCTTTACTAGAGTCCTTATAAAACAAGTTAGCAGTACCGACCCACGCAGGGGTCTCACTACACAATAGTAGTGGGCTCACCGGAATCTCACATGAGCTCTAAACCCTATTCCTGAGCATGCTACAGCTGAGCATTACCTGCAGAAGGGAATCAAATGAAAGGAGAGCTTTTGAGAGCTCGGTAAGGTCGTACAAGGACAATCGAATGAATTACAAAACGATTCAAAAGAATCCAACCGACGAGGATTTCCAAAACTACTTCAAACGATCTAAATAGCTTAATGATTTCCAAAATTGTCAAAATACATTATAAATAGACACCAACAACAATCACGATGGGTTCCAAAACAATCAATGAAAGATCATTTTCAATGCCATCATTCCGAAATACAATGACGGGTTTTTAAAGGATTTCAAAAACAAGTTCAAAGGCAATCTGGGGAGGGATTTCAAACAAGCACAAACCATTTGAGATAGTCCTTTTCCAATCATTTTTGTAACAGCCACGGTAAAATATAATGTCAATAACATTCAGGCAAAGCCAGTCTGGTGTACACATGCATGATGTACAAATACTAGTCCCACTGGGTACTGGCCTGCATTCTACCCAGGATTCAAACCAGCCTTATAACGCCTCCCCACAGTATGATTTTCCAGATCAACACAAAATCAACAATATCAATGAGCATTAACATAAACTCAAATTAACAAAATTAATTCGGGTTTCAATAACAATAAACATACTGATATAAGTTATCACTCAAAATTTCTGAATAACCACAACCAAACAGCAAAAACGATTACAAACGGTTACCGAATTTAGGCAAAACAGTTCAGGTGAAAGAATGCAAACAATTATGAAATATGCCCAGCATGCAATAACAGGCGAGCATCGATAAGATTTCTAAATAATAGGTTCAGGTTCAATATTGCGGTTTTCAGGCAATAACATGCCGATATCAATACATAGGTCAGTGTTCGACATTAGTAATAAGTAAACCAAATGAGTACTTACGAGTACGAGTTATCGAAATAAGGGTTTGGACGAGAGTCATTACCCAAGGTCAGATAGAAAGCCTTGCATAGATACATACATACGCCTATCCCGAACACAAATGCACACAGACAGGGTGAATAACACACCCATCTGCTGCCGAAATACACACATACTTTACCTCAAACGCCCAATGTACTTACACGACACACACTGAATTTAACACACTTCAAGGGTAGAGAATTTACCCTTTAAGAGATTCCCAATTTCCCTCAATCCCTCTTTTATTCCCCTTGCCTGAATCCCCTTGTTTTTCCCTCTCTGTTTTCTGCTCCTTCTCCCATGTTTTTATGTTTTTCCTTTAGTTCTCTTTCTTTTCCTTTTTTTTTCTTCCTCTTTCCCCGAATTTTTTTTACTTTGTTTTTCTTTCATTTAATTCTTAATTAAACATTCAAAGAATTCATTAGATAAAAATTTAAATGATGAATCACCAAAAATTAAAGTAGGACGTGTCACCATCTTATGATCCATTTACCCAAAATATGATGCTTAATGTCTAAGTTTCAAAAATTATAATTTAGCCCCCAAAGTTCCATATTTGCAAAATAACCCCAAACTTTGTGGAATTACATTAAGCCCCAAAATTATTCTAATCTCTATTAATCTAATTAGGCATCACTAAAAATATATATTATCACTCATTTTATTAGTTTTCATCATTAAAATCATAATTTATATTTATGCCCCAAAAGTTTTCCAAAATTACAAAATGACCCCAAAAGTTTTAAAAATTATATTTTTGTCCCAAAATTGTTTAAAGCTTCCATACGCTACTAATACCGGAGCATTACTCAAAATCATCACCCGTTTATTTTTTGGAGCATGGATAGTTATTTTAAACAGCTCTCGAAGTTCAGAATATTACAGCTTGATCAACTGATAAGAGATGAAGGCATCCAAAATTCAAAGACAGTTTTATATAGAACTTACATCATTTAAAAACCTGGAAACAAACTCCCCTATAGGATGTTCTTCATCTTCAACCACTCTTCTCTTGTGGGTCTTCCGGAAGGAAAAGCTCCGACCTCGTCCACATCCAAGTTCGGGTGTTGAGTCGCAGTTGCATGTCGGATAACATCGTGAGGCATGGACCCTCCCATGTGAGTAAGATCTTGACTTGCTTTTGCCTTCCCACTCTTACTTTTCACCACTCAAGATAGATCAGTCATCCATCTGTCAATCAGCTGCTCCCACACTGTAGCTGAGATCCAATGAGGGGGACACTATTTCAACTCTTCCATTGGTGCATCTACTAATAGCATCTTTTTTGCTGGTTCCCGTGCATCGCGTAACTGCCGCCAGTAATTTTTGGCCATGTAGACAAAAAAGGCAGCTTTCCTCATAGCCTACTGCTCAGGCAATGCAAACTCAACCCTTTTGACATGGAGACAATAACACAATTAGTCATCAAATCTATAGAATACGCTTACCCTTTTCTCCTCCTGAGATCCCAGTCCTTCCAGTACATGAATGGCTCAAACAACAAGCTCTTCACAAGAACACTGATTTTTGTAGTTGCCACATGCTGGACAAAGCTGAGAAAAATAATATCAATAAGATGAAATAAGTGAACAAGAATAATAATCGACGCAATCATTATAAGGGTCAAGTGTGCCTGCCTTAGTAACAGTAGCTCTTGTTTCCTTTGGGAATCCAAGAAAACCCCACATGTCGGTCCACGGCATCAATGAGATCCTACAAAATATGAACGTCAAATTGTTTGAAGTACAAAGGGAAATACACGTCTATGTCCTTACCCAGGACTCTTCAGCCCTAGAATAAGCAACGATAAAAAATGTAAGGCTTCTTCATGCATATTCCAGGGGAAAGGTTATACGGGACAAACATAACATGCCATGTGGAGTAGGGTATGCTAGAATGTCCAAAAAGATTGAACCCATCGGTTGCCAAACCAAGTCTAGCATTCTGAACTTCTGAGTGAAGGTTGGATGTCTGCAGTCGAAGTCCTTCCAAGCCTCTCCAACAGCAAGGTGTGTCATCACATTGGCATCCTTGCTACAAGTCTCACTGTGAGCCCTCATATGTTCAGCCGTGTTGGAGGAGTAGTATATCTTCTTAAGTCGTGGCATAACCAGAAAATATTGCAATACCTTCCATGCAATGTTTTTTTCCCTTTGCTCGGTTTGTACCTTGGATGATCATAGACTGGACACTCTGTTAAATTCTTGTTATCTTTCCCAAACAGTACAGAATCATTATTGCAAGCATCTATCCTCTCATAACCCAAGCCAAGTTTCATCATCATCTCTTGGGCATAATAATACTACGGTGGCAGCTTCTTACTTTCCAACAACATTTCCTTGATAAACGTTACAATCTTGTTAAATCCTTTCTCACTTAAACAGTGGTCTGATTTCAACTATAATAACCTACTAACCGAAGACAACCTTGTCTGCTTCTTAATACCATCCCACAATGACTCTTTGGTGTCTCTTACTAAATCATAAAATTGATGAGCACGCTCATTGGGCTCTTGTGCATGCTCATCATTGGGGTAGTCACCCCAGTCATTCTTAGTAAGCCCAACATCTATAATCATACTGTGCATCCACCCAGCTTCAATGTTGACTAACCGTGTTGGATGACAGTACTATTATTTCCCAATGCTGAGTACACCTTGTGTATCCACAAATAAAACCATATCGAAGAAGAAAATGTGTTACCACCATTCTTTTCTCCAATGCAACAACTCACATATTCTGCATGGACACATTATCTTCTCAAAGTTAACATATGCAGGATATGCATAAGCAAACTCGAAAAATTCATCGATGCGATCCTCGAAATCATCATCATTTTTTCTTTACAGCCAAATTCGATGGACCTACATAATCATTGGGATTACCATATACCACCTTAAATTAATACCAATAATTAGGTAGGATTGATATGTAAATAAATGCATGCATGAGACAACATCTATCGATCTATACCCCTCTATTCTCTAATAGGTAGTGGTTTTATTCCATTCTGAAAAGGACATGTTTATAAACAATTACTAACTCATGCTCTGTCCTCTATCCACTAAAAATTCAGCAGCACCTCCCCGTATTACTCCAAGTATACGACATCGATTTGGTGTTCTAACATCCAATCTTGCTCTTATAAGATTAAACATATGTAGGATACAAGATCTGTATGCACCCAGAGAAATACAAGAGAAATCTACCAAACTTTCAAGACATAAAACACAAGAGAAATCTGTATGCATGAATCATTACACTGTATTATAAATATTTAGCTTTATCAAGTTGTTCAAACTGGACATCCAAAGGCTCATCACAAAGCATTACTTCGTAATGAGTACCTTTGAACAGGAACTAAGAGTTTTTACGCATGCATGAGTTTAAAATTAGTAATATGCAACAATTTTTCTGAAATATGAACACTCCAGAAAGATGGAATTATTAGGTTAATTTGTAAGAACATGCCATAACCGAAATTTCAACAACATAACCAACTCGTTGTTGATGGATTTCACAAAGTAAGAGTGAGTATTTGTTTGCCTCCTACAATTTGTTTCTAAGTGGAATATGATATGTCTTAGTGGAGTTGATATTACGCCATCAGATTGTGATATTGCGATATTGCTTTATATGGTCACGATTTAGGATTAACGTACAGTTTCAAGTTTAGAGTTTATGGTTCAGGGTTTAGGATTTGAAGTTTATGGTTTAGGGTATAGGATTCAGTTTAGGGTTTGTTTTAGGTTTGCATTTCAGGTTAGGGATTGGGGTCTGGGTTTAGTTTAGGGTATAACTTGATTAGGGTTTACGGTTTAGGTTTGATGGTTTATGGTTACTTTAAATTTTTGTCAAATCTGTATATTTTAGTCGATCATTGCTTTTAATTAGTAATTTATGATTTTATTATGTTGTCACTGATTTAGATAGTCATAGTAGTCTATCATTGTTTTTTTATTATTTTCTTATAGCTTTTACTTAGTCATTTTAGATAGTCATAGGAGTTAATTTAAAAATATGTCGAAGGTGGTATTCCATCGTGCTCACGGTGTTATGTCGTGCCGGATATAAATTTTCTCCATCACTTTGTCTATCTTAATAATCCCATACAAAGTAACAAACTAACAACAATTGCATATATACATATATATATATATATATATATATATATATATATATATATATATATATATATATATATATATATATATATATATATATATATATACAACCAAACTAAGTTCAACAAATTAACTATAATGTATAATTCAAAATTCCAAGATATTATGATTTTTATATATCAACACATGGAAAAGACATAAATCCAAAAACGTCATTATTAACTACAAAAGCATGTCCAGAAGGACGAGAAAAATACGGGTTTTAGACAGGCAGCGGCGTCATGCGGTGGGAGGCGGCAGTGGCGTGCGGTGTGGCGGCAGTAGTGGCGCTTAATTGTGTGGCACTGACGGAATCTCAAGCCATGGCGTTATGGTTGGGGCGCGATGTGGCGGTGTGGTGGAAGTGGTAGTGCACTGGGGGCCGTGAAACGTGGCTGTAGGGTAGATTTATGGTGGCTATCATTGGCGAGCAACAGAGGTGGGGGTGGAATGGGGATGGTGTTTAGGGGTGTGGGGGCGGTGTAGTGGCAGTGGTGGTGCGGCAGAGGTGGGGGTGTGCAAGGGTGGCTGTGGGGCAAAATTTCGATGCCTGTCGCTAGCGAATAGCGAAGGGGGCAAGGTGGAGCAGGGGTACAGTTTACGGTGGTAGCTTGTGGGCGATAGATGGAGTAGATGGCCAGAAATGATGTCGAGAGCAAGAGAAAGAGGGGGGAGAGGAGAAGTAGCGAGAGAGAAAGAAAGGAGCGATTAGGGTTTCTTGGAATTTAATGACTTTTAGAGACGGATTTTGGCCGTCGCTAAGGGTCATAAAAAATTTGGGAAGATGGAAATGAGTTTGTCAAAAATGGAAAAAACGAGGAATACATTTAGTGACGGATTTGCCATTGGGAATTTTGCGTTGGTAAAAGTCTGTCACTGAAGGTGACTTACGAAAGTTTTCAGACTCATGAAAACGTCTAATATCGGAGTCACCATCTTATTTTATTGTTAAAAAGAAAACCCTAAAATGCCCAACTAGGCATATAGAAAATAAAGATGATGCGTTTGATGACTAAGTTATACAACAGGAAGATGTAAGGTACCCGTTATATCCTAAACGTCTCTACTTTGTTTTTATGATTTTTTTTTTTGTGTTTTAACACGTAACACATAAACATCCATATAAACCTTTAAATCTACCCCAAAATAATTCTATGACTTTAGTTCGAATTCGACATTAAGGGTCAAATGGCCTACGTATCCTGTCGAACAAACTAGAATCAAAACCATAGCAGTTCGACCGGACCCTACCGAAGGCAACCTAAACTTCGGTCTTCGACACAAAAAGAATAATGAATTTGAAATATTCTTTTTGTAATTTTCAATATATTGACCGAAATTTGGTTGTGGGAATGGGCGATACTCTAGACTTTTGTACTCTAGCCTAAACTAGAAAGCAATAAAAAGTTACCTCGAGATGATTCTTGCTTAAAAGACTTAGAACCACCGCATTGAATCCACGATGCAAGTAGATCACATATGTGGAGAATGTCATATAAAATGCTAAGTTTCTCCTTAGAAATGATGCAACACTTCTAGAGAGAAAGGGTTCAAAATTTGTAGAAAGAGACTCCCTTCCTCTTCCCCTCCCTGGTTCTGTAGCCCAAAGGTTCCTTTTATAGAGACTACAAAAATGTGTCTACAACTGTCTATTGCCTCTTTCCAAAAAGGAGCATCTAAAGGGCTCAAAGCTCCACTATAGTATTTAGAATCATTTTCCACTAGAAATGTACAAAAATCATCACAAAAATCCTTTTCAATCCTCCCGCCTTTTCTTTTTCGAATTTTTGGTTGATCTTGAGATCCAAATTGAGAACCATTGGTAGAACACTCACCATGCTAGTGTTCTTCGAAATGTCTGAAAAAATCTGAATTTATAGCCAAAAATATGTAACCAACGTTATCCAGAGCATACCCACCAAAGGCACAGAAGGTGTTTTGTCAAATCTTTGTTAGGAACTCTGTTCAAAATATGGCAGGCAGAAGATAAGGCTTCACCCCGCAAATCATTAGTCAAGCCTGAACTACCTAACATAGCATTAACTATAATCAAGTTGCCCAACTCATTTCTTTCACATAGAAGTTATTGTAAAGTAATTGCACTCCTATTTAATCAATAATCTTGCTTTGATTCCTTGGCAATCCTAGAACTCCGATTCTGGCACACTTGTAAACAGCAAGCGGAGGCAAGAACGTCAAAACTGGAACCGTAAAAGAAACATATATCAAATGCATAGCCAAACAAGGCCTAAAAGTTTCCAACTCTATAAGTATATATACAAAGAAACGAGTTAGTGTATCAATTCCCTGCTAAATCAAGCATTATGACAGAGTCAACACGTCAAAGATCCATTAGATACCAGCAATAGGCAAACAGAAACCAGTGATGCATCCACAGCCAGCTCAATTCTCTGAAATCCCAATTGAAATTTAAAACATCATATGCTTACCAACACATGCATCCTCCATAATATAGGAAAGGAAGCACAATTTATGGTTTGCTGTGGAACAAAAACTTCGTTCAAACCCAAAAAAGAGAGAATACTAAAGAGATTTTAGAATATGCAAGAGTGAAAAGAAATTGAATGACAATCTCTTGCATACAACAAATCAAAATCAATACCCGCCAAAGTGAAGGATATAACCACAGAAAACCAACAAGCCAAGAACAAGTTCACTAATCATATTCGACCTATCAAAATCTGATTTGGACTAAACAAATAGTATTTGATCCAATCTTGAAAATTTGATCCCATTTTCACCATAGCACAATCTTTTGTTTAGGTTTAGAAGAACTCGAGTCATCAATTGCCATGTGTTTTAATTGTTACATTTCTTTTTTTATATATATAAATGCAAATTAATCCAAAAAATAAGCCGAGGTATCTTTTTCAAGATTGTTGTTCCTATGATATTAAAAGAGGATTTTTTTCAAGCTAACTATATGAAATCACAATCAACAGTAAACTACTTCAATAAAATATTGGTCACAGATAAGGTTTTGAAGAGCTTGGAATTTGGTTGAGGCACGCAAAAATACGCTTCCTTGAAGAAGAAACGTCCCAAGACCTGTACATGGTTAACAGCATTCTAACCCAAAGATACAACAACCAGTGAAGGATTTTTTATGCAGCAAAAATCTGTCTCAAACCTTAGAGCATCTGCACACTCCAATATAGTATATATGAAACTACGTGTATGATTTTAGAAGAGAGAATTGATGGAAGAAGTAGAAGATAATTTTAAGAGAATCAAGTCTATATATTTTCATTTTGCCTTCTCCTCTTGTTTTAGACTTCTCTTGTAGTACCTCTTTTTTCAACTACTAAAAAAATATAGTGGAAAGATAGTAGGCACATGTGGAGAAAAAAATAGGAGGGAAAGTGGGTACTTAAATCTATCACTAGCCCATGACTTAGGAGACTTAATCAAAAGTCTTTCACTTTAATTAGGATATATCACACAAATTTTATTTTACTTTTTTAATCCAACAATCCTCCACCAAAATAAATTAAATAATGACATTTATACAACATAGTTGGAGTGCTTTGTTATGCATTTGGTGTTGGTGTCTTCTGAACTTGAACCTACACTTAGTATTAGTAAGTTTTCCATTTGGAGAACCGTAGTGAACTAAGTGTTGAAGTAGGCCCTTTTGTTCAAACTTCAAGTTACCACACACCGAGTACATATGATTAATTCGGTTATGTCAGTATTTGTGTATGCGGTACGGTCATGCACACGTATCTCTTCCCGAGTGTCTTTCAGGAATAGCCCATCTTCCAACAGCAGCGACCTACTTCCACACTCATTTAGGATAGTCTTCCAAGGGTGATTTGTGACTAACATCCTGGAGAATTGTGCCTCTTAGTCTCATTCAAAGTTAAAAGCCTTCCTAAACCGTTATAATATGAGCACTATCATCGTAAGAATCGAACTAGGGAAAACTTTTCAATAGAAAATTTTAGTGCTCACCTAATCACTCTAAAGCTTTGGTTTTACCTATTGAACGTCATTCATGGGATCTCCAACGAAAGAAGGTCAGGTATCCACTGCGGTGGCTAACTTCAGTCCCATTCTCTCGATGATTCAAGGATTAGCATGCACGCTAACCCATTTGTAAATGGGTCTGATAAATTCTTTTTAGACCTTACAAAATCAATGCTATCGCACCTCGAGAAAATAATTCTTTTATAAAATTATGTCTCTTTTGTTATTAGAATTTTTACTTCTGGCTTTCAAGATTATAGCTTGATTATCGCAATGAATTGAAACATACTCAACAAATGTATATTCACTAGTGCACTTCCAAGCCATTCTTCCTCACTACTAGTCAAACATAAGGCGATAAACTCTATTTTCTTCTATCTTTTCTCTTCTTTTAAGACTTTTCTTGCAACAGCTCTTTTTTTCAACGTACAGAAAAAACATAGTTGAGAGATTTTAGGCACATGTAGAAAAAAAATAGAAGGGAGAAAGCGAATAGTCAAAACTACAACTAACCCATGACTGAAAGGACTTCATCAAAAAGTCTTTCACTTTAATTGATATGTCCCACAAATTTTATTTTACTTTTTAATCCAACACTTATAGCTTCAGAATGCCATTAATGGCTATACAAATGCTTTGGTGCTTATAATTGGCTATAAAGGGTACGGTAGCTTTTGAGGTGGCAAAAGCGATGATAGTTATGGTGTCTTGAGATAGTGTTGCCAAATGAATGGGGTTCGTTGCCACGTGGAGGTGCCACAAAGGATGCAGTCTGAGTCAGCTTCTAGGTAGGCAAAGTGGGAGGCAGCAAGGATGGAGTAAGGGGTGAGAGCAAGGCTCCCCCGACAGGTCATGAGGGCTGGTAGTGTCGTGCTAGCAAGGTGACGGTGAACAGGGCTGACGGTCGACAGTCCGAGTTGAGGATGCAGCTCAAGGGTTTGATGTCAGGAGTCCAAATGTGTTTCTCTCACTAGAATTCTAGAGAGAATGGCTTTTTAGAGAGAGAAAGTGAAAATGCCAAATGAGAGAAAGATCTTTGAATAAGCTCCAAAGTCTATTATTTATAGGCAAAAATGTGAATGTGTCATCAGCTGACACATGTCGTCCCCTGGGAGCGACACGTCACCAGGGGTCCAAAGTACTGATTCTCTGTTGGACTACCGGTCCCCAAGTTCGTGATGCCCTGCCCTTGCAACATCTCTCTGCCTATCTGAGGAGATTGATCATATCGCGGTAGCATGGTCAGAGTAGCCCGTTGCCCCAGCCACCAGTCCAAGCCCTTACTGAATCCCACAAGGTGGACGCGTAGAGAACCTGACAGTAGTGAGGGTTGCCCCTGTAGCCAACTGCCAGGCGGACTAGGCGCGATGCCCTCCAAGGACCTGCTCCCGTCCTGGAGTTAGACCTGGCACACGGGTATACCCGCCGGGTACGGGTAAAATCCGATCGAGTACAGGTAAAATCGGGTCGGGTATATTTTTACCCGATTTTTTTTCGGGTAAGAATTCTGAAAACCCGTACCCTACCCTTACGGGTAGGGTATTACCCACGGGTAAATCATTAATTTCTCATTAATTATTATTTTTTGAATAAATAGATTTTAATCACATACTAATTAGACATTTTAATCTCCAACAATCTGAATTTGATCTGAACATCTTCTCATCGAAAGAAAAAAAAACAATCTGAACATCTTTCCCTCGAAAAAAAAAAACTCCTGAACAATTTGAAAAAAAAAAAAGAAACACAATCTGCACATCAAGAACACACGACACCATCAAAGATCTACCCAACAAGTCAACAACCATCAAGATCTACCCAACTAAGGTGCGGAGTGATGTCGGTGACAGTGTCGACCGATCGGTGGTGACCGATTGTTGGTGACGGGGCCACGATGGTAATTGATCGTTGGAGACGGGGCCACGGTCGTGGCCAATCGGTGGCGATGGGGCCAGGCGATGACCGAACTGTGGCAACGAGGTGACGGAGTCATATTGACCGACCGACGGACCGATGGCAACGGAGATACGGTGAATCGAGATTGACTGACCGATGTGGCGCCATGGGTGGAGTAGGGTGGTCGTGTCTTTGGTAGATCTATGTGAGAGAGAGAGAGAGAGACTTAAGAGAAGGGATGTGTGAGGAAGACTTGAGAGGAGGGGCGGCGGAAATCAGTGAAGATGAGAGAATCTGAGAAGTGAGAATAAGATGTTAAAACAATAAAACCCTAAAAGTCTTATATATATAGGAATATAAATGGGTAAACCCGGGTACCGGGTAACCTACCCGAATTTACCCGAATTTTACGGGTCGGTTCGGGTACGGGTATAATTTCAGCGGGTCTCCTAATTATGTACCCGTACCCAGGTTTTTTGCACGTGTACGGGTAGACCCGAGGGTCCAGATCAGTTTTTTCCAGGTCTACCTGGAGTGACTCGGGGGTCATTGCCTTGGCGGCATCAACGATCAACAGTAACATGAGTGGCTGTTGTCGTCGTTCAGTGCTTAGAGTTCGTTGCGGGGAAGTCTTCGTGTCAGAGCCCCCCCCCCCCCCCGTGAGTGTGATGTTAATGGCTTTAACATTTTGTCGGCGATGGCTTTAGGGTTGCGAGCCCATCCCGCTGCGAGGGCCGGAGCCCGTCGGGTGATTGTGCAGTCGATGGCCTTAGGGTTGTAAGCACATCCCACTACGAGGGCCAGAGCCCCCTGGTGATTGTGCCGGTGATGGCTTTAGGGTTGTGAGCCCATCCCGCTGCGAGGGCTAGAGCCCATCCCGCTGCGAGGGCTAGAGCCCATCCCGCTGCGAGGGCTAGAGCCCATCGGGTGATAATGTCGGCGATGGCCTTAGGGTTGTGAGCCTATCCCGCTGCGAGGGCCGAAGCCCGGTGATTGTGTCAGCGATGGCTTTAAGGTTGTGAGCTCATCCCGCTGTCTATGATTGTTACGTCGATGGCTATAAGGTTGTGAGCTCATCCTGCTGTATGTGATTGTGACGGCGATGGCTATAAGGTTGTGAGCCCATCCCGTGGCGGCCATGACTATAAGGTTATGAGTCCATCCCGCTGTGAGGGGTCATCATGCCCGGAGCACTATGAGCGGAGCCTCCCCCAGAAGTGTGCGATATGATCGTGGCGCAGGTGCGCAACGACGAGTGTCGCAAGGAATATATAGATGATAGTATGCGACCGTCATGACGACTGCGAATGGTCGGTGATGAGCGTCATGCAACCATTGGTGTTGAGCGAGCATTGTAGAGAGCGCAATGAGTGATGACGGGGGTTAGGAGTGAACCCTGTAAGATAAAGGGTGGCCGACCCCCTATAAAAGGAGGTGGCTGACCTTCTATGAAAGAGGGTGGCCGACCCTCCTCAAGAAGGGGTGGCTGAACCCCTTTGAAAGAGGGTGGCCGACCTCCTCAAAAAGGGGTGGTCTGCCCCCCTCCAAGAAGGGGTGGCCGACCCTTTTGAAAGAGGGTGGCCGACCCCGTTCAGGGGACGAGCCCTTTTTTCAAGCGTTTGACAGTGTTGACGTCGCTGCGTTGGTGATGCCTATGAATGCTCGAAAGAAGATGCACTTTGACCGGGTGATGGCGTTGAATAATTGACCATTGACTGGGTGATGTGTCGCGCAAAGTGGGTCCTTTAGCGGGCCCTGGGGTGCGACCAGAATAGGGTGTGAACAGATAGTAATTAGTGGAGCGACGAATTATAGAGATGGTCTTTGGCAGTGGGTGGCGAGCCATGGTGAACCATGGTGTTTTAGTGGTGGTGGTGGTTGTGGTGATGGTGTGTGATGATTGTGCAGTTGATGCTGCTGATTTGATTTTGTTTTTGGATTGTACTTTAGGTGTGGCTTTTAGACCTAGTAAACGGGTTAACCCATCAGATAAGGGTATTACCCGGTTGGGTATGGGTAAAATGCGCAGGGATAAAAATTATTCATTTTGTTTTAGGTAACCTTTTTCTATACTTGTATCCTATCCGTGTGGTTCAGTGTGAACCTGTGGGTAAACTGGTTAATTTTTAGAATCTTTTTCTTTTGTAATAAATATTCATTTGGCTATTCTTCTTGAATCTTTTTTCTTTTTCCTTCTTTTCTTTTTCATCATCACACTGCAATTATCACTTTCTCCATCCTGGTCTAGTACACAACAATCACAAGTCTGAAAATCACCTATAAATTTCCACCAAATATGCACATAAACCTTTGAAAATTTTTAAAAAATCAATTCAAAATTATTTCCTGCATCTCTCTAAAGTAGGGAGATCCATTCATAATATTGAGTAAACAATTGAACAAGTTAACAAAAAAAAAACAACAATTTTTTAAAGATCAATCCTTCTCAAGAACAAGAGTGACAAAGGGCATTACACTTATTATAGACACCTCATTTATTGTAGTCTTTTTATTTATTAAATGATTATTGGACTTTGTTGTTAATTAAGTTTATTGTTATTGATATAGGCTTAGGCCTAGTGATATAATGAGCTTAATCTATTAAACTAAGTCCAATAAGGGGTCCAGTCCTATCCAATTGTCCAATCCAGTCCAGTCTATTTAGAGTCCAATCCAATTGGTTAAATAAGTCCAATTAGTTAGGTTTAACCCAAGTTAAAGTTAAAAGATTGAAATTGATTAGATGACTTGGTAACGTCTTGCATTTTATCCTTGATATATGTGATTAATACTTGATTTATAAGAGATATGGAGATAACTCTCGAATTCAGTTCATCCAATCTGATTACATCAAAGATAATTACCGAATTCGGGATATATAATATCTCAAAATTTGGGAAAAACTTTTTGGTGAACCGACCGGTCCATTGATCTTGTTTCAAGTTTTAGATTTTCATCATATATTCGGCTCTATAACTGAATCACAAACTGGGATAGTCACGCCCAGACTTCTATAAATAGGTCTTTGGGCTATATTTTCAAGGATAAGCTCTTTCTCCTTAGAGTTTTATACCGTTTATCTTGGAAGTCGTAGATAGCACTTCATATATATATTTTGATACTTTTAATCCATTTGCAACGAGGATCCCTCTTAAAGCGTTCCCAAGTCTTCTAGATAAGCGCATTCGAGAGGTATATTTTATTGCTTTTCTAGGCTAGTTATAATGTGATAGTCTAGAATAATTCCCTTTCCCTGCGATCACATTTCTATTACATAAAAAATCAAAAAGAATCTTTTCATTTCATAGTTCGAGTCAAAGACTGAATTGAAGTGTAGGTCGCCTCCCGTATGATCAGAGTCGAACTACGATGGTTTTTATTTTAGTTAATCTGGCCGGATATGTAGGTCATTCAACCCCCGATGTCATGTTTAGGTTAAAAATATATTAAAAAAAAACTTAGGGTTAGTGTTATTACACAGTTTACATGTTATCTGTTTTAAAGGCCAAAAATTAATAGAGATGAAGTAGAGATTGAAAGGGTGTAGCGGGTGCCTAACATCTTCCTGCTACGTAACTGAGTCCCCGAACCCATTTCCTGTTTTGGATCGATTAGTTGTCTTTCAGAAATTTTTAGTGTCATTTCCCAATTTTGTTTTTATTTTCTCTTTGATTAAATTAAATAAGATTGTGACTCCATAAAATCCTTCCGGGGATTTTTTTTCGAGGCAATTCGCTACACTCATGATTTTCTTTTCTTGTTCTTGTAAATGCCTGACCTCAACTCTTGAGCGGCGGTCACAGTAGATTTGGTCAAGTCCATGAGTGTGCGGTGCCTCTGCGCTCAGTAACGGAGGTGCCTATTTGGTCGATCACCTTCTCGAATGTGTGGTTGCGCTAACGAAGTGACAATCAGACTGGTGGGGGAGCTGTTGCAGATTCATGAGCAAGTGACCGTCAAAGGGATAGGGTGCTATGGAGTGGACTTGATGGGAAGTAATGTGGTTGTGACTTTTGTGGATTTGTGATTGTTATTAGTGAGAGTGAAAGACTTGAAAGACAAAGAGAGGGGAAGCGGAATTAGAGAGAAGGAGAGAAGATGAGAAGAAAGAAAGTCTTAAGGGCTAAGGACATTTATATACTACATATAATTGGATAAACCTGGATAACCCATACCGGAACCAAACCGAAGCGGAATTTATGGGTCAGTTATGGTACGGGTCCAATTTCAGCGGGTTTCAAATTTTAATTCAAGTACTCGAGTTTTTTAACGGGTTGGGTAGACTACGGCCATGGGCCGAACTTTGCCATGTCTAGTGGCTTTTCAATGTACCATCATACTCAGTATTATAAGTAAAACTCAAGTAAGTATATGTTAAGTTACCATTTTTCCTAAAAGTTAAGTTGTTAGAGAATGGACACAACATTGTTATCATCCTTAATACTCCCCTCATGTGCAAGTCCTCGATTTCACGTTAAAAGATAAATTAATGTGTACCACCACCCCAAGTGTACAAATAAATGCTAATTGCACCGTAACAAAAGGGGGCCAAATATGTTAGGTTATCATCTAACATGTTGGTGACTGGACTAAGCAATGATATCATGTTTAGCACTCCTCTTAACATGCAAGCCCCCAAATGGACGTGAAGAGACAAATCAAGGTGCACTACCACTAAGTGCCCAAATAAACAGAGTGTGCAAGGAGGAAGAATCAAGCCTAAGGCCTTGCTGAACCAGAGCTCTGATATCATGTTAAGTTACCATTTGCTTTAAAAGCTTAAGCTTTTAAAGCAAATGGTGACTTAACATTGTCTGGACCCATTCTCTACCAGCTTAATGAGTCTAAGATTTGAACCTAATCGTCCATCACATGAGTATAAGACTTGAACCTAAATCTTCATGAACTTAAATGTGTATTAGACAACATAATCGTCAATGTTGGTTATCATCAAACCGGTGGATGTAAACCTAGGTTTAATACAAAAAATTTCCACCTTTTTATGATGACAAACATTGAACCCAACAAGATGAGGTATACATATAGTATGCTAAATAACACGTGACAACAATCTCATCTTCCAACAATTTTTATCGCGAAGGAGTTTAAGTAATCAAGATAGTATCATAAAAAATAAGAAGTTCTTTTTATCTTGAACGATATGTGCATACTCTTTCAATAACCACAATGAGACGGGCATTAAATAATATCTCAATAACGCTTCAATTATCAAACAAGTATATATGATTGCCACACAAGTAAGATAATCAATTTTATTTTCTCTACCTTTTGACATTATTAACAAGAATAAGAGGCGTGTGTGTGTGTGTCAAAGTGAGCAACATACGTATCCATCCATTGATAATCGATATAGCCAACGAGAACATCCAAAAAAACAATCTCATGTTCTTTAAAAACTATTTAGGGGTGTATCAAGCACAAAGCACCCAATGAGGCCAAATAAACCGACGAGACAAAGTTATGAAAACAAATCATACTTCAAAACCAAATGTACATCTGATTAAAGATATTCACAGTGCGCTTAAGAGTATGGAACTATAAAAGTATTCCCAAATAAATGTAAAACACATAAAAAAAGGAGTTTAGAAGAAAAACACAGTATTGCAAAGATTATGTAGTGCAAGGACCTTGGAATGGTGGAGGTGGGGTATGAGATAGATCATCTTCATGAATTGGTCGACCAAACCAATAATATTGATGCCTTATTAGTAACACGTCAATAGAGAAGCCAAACCCGCTATCTGAGAGACCGAGTGTTCCCAATTTGTTCTGGTCGGACCCAATTGTTCGCTAAGGGTCCCGCTTCGTGTAGACACGTCAACATAGTGAACGGTCAAATTTCCAGTGTATCAAACCGGTCAGAGCGTGCACGCCTAAGACACATGTTTGAGCACCTTTTTCATCAAAAACATCGACCGACGGTGCAATCGGAGCTACGGGGTCAAGGGCAAAGGCCTTGGCCAACCCCATGAGGTCTGCCTCGGCTTCCACCAAGGCCATGGGGTTGACCTCAGCCTTCATGGGTGTCGGCCTCGGCCTCCACTGGGGGTTGGCCTTGGCCTTCCCCCCCGATTGTTCACTTTTCGCATAGGGTCCTTTTCACGCTTTGTTCACTTTGTACGCTTCGTATGTGACTTTGGCACCTTGTTTGTCATGTGGGTATGATTCACGTCGACACGCTCGTCGTAACGTAACTTCCAGATTTGTCCTTGCCTATCAAAACACCAACAGTCGGCACGCCTGAAGTTCGCCAAAAGGAGGAAGGTGGCCTTAGCCACCCCTAGGGTCAGCCTCAGCCACCCCGAGGGTTGGCCTCGGCCTCCCAAGGGGGTTGGCCTTGGCCTTCCCCTAAAACCCCCAGCTTTGCCTCTTTTTTGTGCAAATTGTTCTGAACCATGTTTTGTGCTAGCACAAAACATGGTTCGGACGAACCCCATGTCATCATCCTCAACTTTATCATCACTACATATTGCACTCATTATTTTGGTATAACAGGCACACTCAACTCACGTCCCGTCCCCGGGACACCCAACGCATGCCCATACTCTGTCGTCGCACCCGTGCGCCATTCTCATGATGCGTGCCCCCGGCACCAAGTATTGCCCCACGACGTTCATCATCGTGCCCGTGCGCATTCTCATGATCCGTGCCCCCGGCACCAAGTATTGCTCCGCGACGTTCGTCACCTCGCCCGTGCACCATTGTCATGATCCGTGCCCCCGGCACCAAGTATTGCTCCGCGACGTTCGTCACCGCGCCCGTATGTGCCCCCGGCACCAGGTATGATCTCACGACAGTCGTCGCTGCGCCCATGCTCCACAATCATGATACAAGCCTTCGAGCATCACACTTATTCACCACACCATGCGCCCCCACCATGGACGTGGAACATGCTTTGACCCACTCTCTAGAGTGTGCAGCATTCTGGGGGGCTCCGTTCATAGTGCTCTGGCATGAGGACCCCTCTTAGCTGGATGGACTCGTTACCACAAAGTCATCGCCGTCATGGGATGGGCTCGTTACCACAAAGCCATCGCCGTCTTCATTTTGGGGGGCTCCGCTCGTAGTGCTCCGACATGAGGACCCCTCGCAGCGGGATGGGCTCATTACCACAAAGCCATCGCCGCCACGGGATGGACTCATTACCACAAAGCCATCGCCGTCACAATCATGGGAGGGCTCCTTTCGTAGTGCTCCGGCACGAGGACCCCTCGCAGCGGGATGGACTCGTTACCACAAAGTCATCACCGTCACGGGATGGGCTCGTTACCTCAAAGCCATCACTGTCTTCATTTCGGGGGCTCCGCTCGTAGTGCTCTGGCATGAGGACCCCTCGCAGCGGGATGGGCTCCTTACCATAAAGCCATCACCATCACAATCACGGGGGCTCTGTTCGTAGTACTCCGGCACGAGGACCCCTCGCATTGGGATGGACTTGTTACCACAAAGTCATCACCGCCACGGGATGGGCTCGTTACCACAAATCCATCGCCGTCACAGTCAGGGGGGGCTCCGTTCGTAGTGCTCTGGCACAAGGACCCCTCACAGCGGGATATGCTCGTTACCATAAAGCTATCGCTGTCTTCATTCCAAGGGGCTCCGTTCGTAGTGCTCTGGCACGAGGACCCTTCGTAGCGGGATTGGTAACTCTTTCGGGACACTATCTCTGCCAGGGTGCTTGCATGACTGGCCTACATGCTCCGGTACTGGGGGCTCGCCTCGGCACCCCTAGGGACTATGACCCCCGGGTCACTTCGAGACGGGAGCAGGTCTCCGGAGGGCATCATGCCTAGTCCACCTGGCGGCTAGGAGTCAAGTCTTCCCCACCGCTGCTAGGCCTGTGGGATTCAGTAAGGGCTTGGATCGGTGGCTAGGGCAACGGGCTTACTCTGATCATGCTACCGCGTGTGGTCAGTCTTCTCGGACAGGTAGACCGACGTTGTGTGGGGCATGCAACGTGAATTTGGGAATCGACAGTCCAACGGAGAACCTGTATTTTGGGACCCCTGGTGACGTGTCACTCCCAGGAGACGACATGTGGCACTTTATGACATAAGCACGCTGTTTCCTATATATAGTGAACTTTACAACTCAAAAAAGGACTTTTGGCTCATTCTTACAAAACCACTTTCTCACTCTAGAATTTGAGAGCTCTTGGGTTCTAGTGAGAGAAACATAACTTTGGACTGTAACTTCGACCGTAACATTGGAACCCAACTCAGACCTTGACTTGGACTGTCGACTGCCGGCCCTGTTCGTCTCGTCCTCATCTCCGCAGCACTGCCACTCCTCACGGCCAGTCTGGGAAGCCTTGTTCTTGGCTCTTACTCCGTCCTTGCTGTCTCTCACTTTGCATACTTGGAAGCTGACGCGGACTGCAGCCTTTGTGGCACCTCCACGTAGGCACGAACACACTTTCCTTGGCATCATTTTGGCAACTCCGCTGGGGAGGTGAGCATCGTATTGCAGTTTGCCTATCTTCCCTACTTAGGCACCATGCCTCCACGACGAAGAGCTACGAGGGCTACCAGCCAAGGCCTCATCCGCACCGTGCAAGAGGAGGATCACCTCAGTGAACAAGAAGGGACTAGTGCCATGCGTCTCCAAGACCAGCCACTAGCTGTTGCACCTGACATACAAGTTGCAGTTAATGTGGCCATCCAATAGTTCATGCCCGCTATAGCCAACCTACAGGACTCGCAGGCTACTCTTATGATAGTCATCATGGAAATGCAAAAATCCATGCAGGCGATGGCCCCCCAATAAACCCTTACACCAGTCCAACCTTCCAGACCTGGGTTGGCTCTTGATGCCGCTCAGGCCCCAGTGTCGCGACCATCACCGCCATAATCATCTAGACCTTTGGCCGTAGGACTTGCAACATTTGCACCTCCTGCAGCTGATGTGTTGCATCCTGTCAGGCCATCACGAAGACCTCAGACAGACCTTAGTCCTGTACTACAATAGATTCACCCTGTCACGGCCCCCCAGCCCATGCCGACACGAAGCTCATCTGAAACCCACGACTTCATTGAGATGGAGCCTAACCCTTACCTAGCTAAACAACACCAAACAACCGGTCAAGTGGTGGATATGCCTCGCCCACCCACCCATGCCCATATACAATTGCCACTGCCATCTCCTGTCATATATCAACAATATGTTGCACCTGCCTACCAACTTGTTCCGTCTGGGGGCTCGGAAGCCCGCGACATCCCAGCCAGCTACCACCCCTTGACCATCCATGAAGATGGTACCTTCTAACTATGTCACCCGTTATGACTTGGAAGCACTCATGCATCGCTTGTCACAAAGCTCCACACCTTACTCCTCTACCAACCTTACAGGCCATGCCCTCTACGCCAACGACATTGCCATCACACCCTACCCTGCAAAGTATAAGTAGCCCACCTTTGTGCTCTTCAACGGACGTGAGGGCAACACCTGTGAGCACTTGACGAGATTTGCAGGCTCATTGGAACAATATGGTCTGGGAGACAGCTTAAAGTTGAGGGAATTCCACAAGTCCCTTACAGGCTTAGCCTATACTTGGTATCACCAGATCCCTGCTGGGACTGTCCATGCATGGAACGACATGGTTTGGCTATTCCTAGACAAATTCCATTATGATGCTGAACGTGTTACTATCGTTGACATTGCCGGCATCCGCCAGAATCAAGGGGAGGACTTAAACAAGTACGTGCACCATTTTCATCTTAAATGCCTCGAGTGCACGGACTTCAGCAAGGACGAGACCCTAGTACCCATATGCATCAAGAACATGAGCGATGTATATTGGGTACACATTGAGAACCTACAGTTGAGGTCATGGGGACACCTCAAGGAAGCCGCCCGCCGCACTTATAAGTAGGTTGGCCCAGTCAAGCCAGGGAAGCCCCGTCTGCAGAATGCACTATTGGCCACGGTCAAACCATCTGGAGTTCTACCCCACAACAACCATAACTGTAACATTCCGAAATTTTCCGGAACGTTAGACAATCGATCAATCGATAACACTAAGACAATAATGTCCTTAACCTCAATAAATAATGCAACAAGCTGTCAGTCAGAGCAACTATTCGTCAATTAAACTATACTCTCAATCAACTATCATATTTAAAATACCAAGTTTAAGTCTAAGAAAATTTAAACAGTAATATTAATTTACCCACGCAGGGGTTCTAACGATCAATACTAAACTTAAATTTAAATTCCTTAGCTAGCTCGGCTCTAATCCTTGCTCAGGTAATCTACGGCTAATGCTACCTGCAGAAAGGAAGTCAAAGGAGAGTGAGCTTTTGAGAGCTCAGTAAGGTCGATCAAAGATTTAAAACATAACAAAACGATTCGGACAAGTTTTCATATAAAACTTTTAGAGAGTATTTTCATTGAAATACAACATTTAGACAAAGATGAACAAAACGAACGATTTTACATTTAAGTCCAATAACATCTTTTTGAGAGGTTTGCTTTCGATGAAATCACTACAATACGATATAAACATAGGGATGAGTATTTAACTCACTCCCTTAAATAATAGTCATTTGAAACACTTTGGGCATAATAAAGCATGAATGGATAATATTCAAAACATTTCAAGTGAAATAAAACATAAACAGGAAACATTGAACATGAGCAGTACATAAGCAAAGCCACCCCGACAGTGCTCGATCTCTTTACATATGCATATGTAACACTGACTAGTCCATCTAGGTACTAGTTAAACCCATCCAACAGACCATCCTTATAACGCCAATAATACAGACCATCCTTATGGCTCCCAAGTTACTAACTCATGTCAACATTGAGAAGTAATAAAGAATTTAAAAATAATTTATGATGAGCAATCAATAAACATATCAAATGAACAATGAATTCCAAGACGAGATGAAACAGAATTCCAAACGATCGATATAAGGCTCAATTTAGGGTTTCATGGGCAATTTAAAAAAAATATCTTTTATATCAAACATAATTTCGAATCAATGTAGTTTGTAAGACTATTCTATGAGCATTTGAAAAACAGAGTAACGAAATAGGGTTCGGACAGAAAATCCTTACCTCGGTCCGAGCTAAGCAACGCTACCAAACCTCGATCAATAATCTCTGAATGAACCTAGATTGACAATTTCTTTATTAGAACATAATCTATGTCTCATATAGTATAAGCTAATATCCACTACCCAAACGATGCTCACTTCTAACTCTGAAATCGCTCAACCCAAAACGCGCCTCGCACACGGCTAACCTAACCAAAATTCCTATACACTCTTTAAATGTGTAATGATACTCCAAATGCACATTAAATTATAATAAAACACTTTTATGGCTTAAAACATTATAAAAAGTCAAAATATGAATTTTCTGATATTTTTGAATTAAAATAATTTCTGTAAATGAAAGAAAACTCATAAATAGCCATAATTACTTCCAGCTGCAAACTAAGTTCCATAATTTTTGTAACAGCTTTAAAATATGAATAAAAATTATATAAATTTAAATCAGAAATTAAAAAGCATTAAAACTATTTTTCAAATATTCGTTTTGCTAAAAATAATGCGATATGGAAACCATAGCAAATCAACCCCAAAAATCATCAAGCTTTTACTGAGTCTTTATTATACTATGGAAATAGTATTATAATTTTTCTGACAACATTTTCAGGGTTTAATGGTTCCAAAAGAATTTTCCAAATTTGAAATTACAGAAAATACTAAACATTTATACGATCTCAGAAAATTATAAAACTTTGCCAAGAATTCTAATATGGTCTCACGTATTATACTGTAAATTTTCAAGTGCTAACGACAAGCGAGCGTTAACATATGCACGTATCGATCTAACGTTAACCCAAAATAACCCGCTCTGTCCTTCTCTTCCTCTTGTCCTTCCTTTTGATCTCTACCTGCCGGCCACAACTCACTCTCTCACACACAGGTGTACCCACGACAGGCTCTTCCTATTCCTTATTCTTGTTGTTTGCTTACATCCATATGTAACATAAAACAACCAACTAACTTACATTTTTCATGCACTTCCTCACCCACATACTCACACACTCACTCAATACACACACAGCCTCACTCACGTAGCAGGTACACAACCATTCTTTTTCTTTCACTCAGTGACCATGCACACCCACACTCAGAAATATATGGTACCCATGCACACATGCACACAGTTCACCCTTAGACTCCTTCCCTCCCATTTTTCTGAAACTCATTTCACCCACAAACACTCAAACTCTCACACAAATACACATTACCCAGCACCTCATGCATCTTCACATTGTATTTCTTCCCTTAAAGCCACTTCACCCATCTGCCGTGATATTGCTGTTTTCGCAAAATCATGCACAAAACACACACCTCACAGCTTCCCCTTAACAGCTCTCTTTTCAGTCCACTACTCACACCCTTCTCACATCTTCTTCCCTCTCTCAAGCCACTCTCAAACCCACATATATGTGTAACTCCCAGAATCACAAATCCCACACAACCACTCTCACTAGTCTCCCTCACGGCCCACTCCTTTCTTTCTTATTTTACACATTCAAACACTCAACCACTCATGGACCATTCACATTATAGCTACTACCTCGTGGCAGTAGCTTCTTCCCTTTCCTTTTTCCCCACATTCAGTCATCCTGCACACAATAAATCACCCCATACACACCCTTCAAACGCAGGTTACAAACACACACACAACAGCCTACAAACTCATGCATACCGTTCCCCCAAACTCGTCACGGCAATAAACTCACAAACCCATACACCCAGTTGCCATTAAACCTTCATACACCACTAGATACTCATAATAAAATCGACAACAAGAGCACCAACAGCACCTTCTCTTCTCTTACGGTAGCCTCAACCCATAACGCACTTGTTTCACGTACACTAACGCTCTCGGCAGATCCAAAAAAACACACACACCATTTACATGGCTGAAAACTTAGCCCCTCACGTAGCCCATACACCCATTTAGCTATATATATTGCATGTAAATCAAAGGAAATCTTACCAGAAATTGTCGCTACGATCGCCAGATTCCAACAAACAGCAGCTCTTCTTCTTCTCTTTCTCTCCTTTTCCCTCTCTCTCTGCCGAATTCTAAGGAACAAGATGGGGACGGCTGCTCTCTAGTATGTGGGTTATATATATAAAACCCTAAAAGCATAATTACCAAAACCCTCCTTAAGATTTCGTTAGTCACTAAAAAATGTACCCACAACTTTTTATTATTACGAAATGGTCCAAATTAAATTATTTACTATAGTTTGGGTGCTTCAAAAAATTTTAAGGGTTTGGTTAGGTAACCCGTTATACTAAGTGTCGCTAAAAGTCACTAAATAAAAATATCAACGCTAACTGAAAGAATATTCGTCGCTAAAGGTCGCTACTTAAAAATATCGACGCTAAAAAATTATTTGCTGTTACAATTTTTAAATAAATCCGAAAAGTATCGGGATGTTACAGTTAGTATCAGAGCATAAGTATTACGATTCTGTAGACTCGAACCTAGGAAAAAAAATGATCGAGCATAGGTTTATGGTTCTGTAGACTTTAGAAACAAGTGAGGGAAAGCCTAAGTTTTGACAAGAGCGGTAGCGAAAACTTTAATACCTTAGTTAAACCATAGTAGTGGCTAGATAGCAAGGTACGCAGTGAAAGCGTATCGGGTACATCATTTGATTTGAGGCATTGGTGTGTGAGTGCTTATGGAAATTGGCTAATTATTCGAGGTTGAAAAATGATATCCGGTTGGTTGGATTATGAAACCCTAGGTTATAATCGAAATCTTACAGTATAGTGAAATGTTTGAAGCCGCTATTGATGTTCTCGACTAATATTTTTGAGGTTATATGATAATTTGGTGACATCTTCGTTTGGGAGTTAAGAGAAGGCGTAGTGTTTCAATATCATAAGTATGTGAAATTTTGACGACGAAATTTTTATAAGTGGGAGAGAATGTAACACCCCGATACTTTTCGGATTTATTTAAAAATTTTAACAGCAAATAATTTTTTAGCGTCGATATTTTTAAGTAGCGACCTTTAGTGACGAATATTCTTTCAGTTAGCGTTGATATTTTTATTTAGTGACTTTTAGCGACACTTAGTATAACGGGTTACCTAACCAAACCCTTAAAAAATTTTGGAGCACCCAAACTATAGTAAATAATTTAATTTGGACCATTTCGTAATAATAAAAAGTTGTGGGTACATTTTTTAGTGACTAACGAAATCTTAAGGAGGGTTTTGGTAATTATGCTTTTAGGGTTTTATATATATAACCCACATACTAGAGAGCAGCCGTCCCCATCTTGTTCTTTAGAATTCGGCAGAGAGAGAGAGGGAAAAGGAGAGAAAGAGAAGAAGAAGAGCTGCTGTTTGTCGGAATCTGGCGATCGTAGCGACAATTTTCGGTAAGATTTCCTTTGATTTACATGCAATATATATAGCTAAATGGGTGTATGGGCTACGTGAGGGGCTAAGTTTTCAGCCATGTAAATGGTGTGTGTGTTTTTTTGGATCTACCGAGAGCGTTAGTGTACGTGAAACAAGTGCGTTATGGGTTGAGGCTACCGTAAGAGAAGGTGTTGTTGGTGCTCTTGTTGTCGATTTTATTATGAGTATCTAGTGGTGTATGAAGGTTTAATGGCAACTGGGTATATGGGTTTGTGAGTTTATTGTCGTGACGGGTTTGGGGGAACGGTATGCATGAGTTTATAGGCTGTTGTGTGTGTGTTTGTAACCTGCATTTGAAGGGTGTGTATGGGGTGATTTATTGTGTGCAGGATGACTGAATGTGGGGAAAAAGGAAAGGGAAGAAGCTACTGCCACGAGGCAGTAGCTATAATGTGAATGGTCCATGAGTGGTTGAGTGTTTGAATGTGTAAAATAAGAAAGAAAGGAGTGGGCCGTGAGGGAGACTAGTGAGAGTGGTTGTGTGGGATTTGTGATTCTGGGAGTTACACATATATGTGGGTTTGAGAGTGGCTTGAGAGAGGGGAGAAGATGTGAGAAGGGTGTGAGTAGTGGACTGAAAAGAGAGCTGTTAAGGGGAAGCTGTGAGGTGTGTGTTTTGTGCATGATTTTGCGAAAACAGCAATATCACGGTAGATGGGTGAAGTGGCTTTATGGGAAGAAATACAATGTGAAGATGCATGAGGTGCTGGGTAATGTGTATTTGTGTGAGTGTTTGTGGGTGAAAAGAGTTTCAGAAAAATGGGAGGGAAGGAGTCTAAGGGTGAACTGTGTGCATGTGTGCATGGGTACCATATATTTCTGAGTGTGGGTGTGCATGGTCACTGAGTGAAAGAAAAAGAATGGTTGTGTACCTGCTACGTGAGTGAGGCTGTGTGTGTATTGAGTGAGTGTGTGAGTATGTGGGTGAGGAAGTGCATGAAAAATGTAAGTTAGTTGGTTGTTTTATGTTACATATGGATGTAAGCAAACAACAAGAATAAGGAATAGGAAGAGCCTGTCGTGGGTACACCTGTGTGTGAGAGAGTGAGTTGTGGCCGGCAGGTAGAGATCAAAAGGAAGGACAAGAGGAAGAGAAGGACAGAGCGGGTTATTTTGGGTTAACGTTAGATCGATACGTGCATATGTTAACGCTCGCTTGTCGTTAGCACTTGAAAATTTACAGTATAATATGTGAGACCATATTAGAATTCTTGGCAAAGTTTTATAATTTTCTGAGATCGTATAAATGTTTAGTATTTTCTGTAATTTCAAATTTGGAAAATTCTTTTGGAACCATTAAACCCTGAAAATGTTGTCAGAAAAATTATAATACTATTTCCATAGTATAATAAAGACTCAGTAAAAGCTTGATGATTTTTGGGGTTGATTTGCTATGGTTTCCATATCGCATTATTTTTAGCAAAACGAATATTTGAAAAATAGTTTTAATGCTTTTTAATTTCTGATTTAAATTTATATAATTTGTATTCATATTTTAAAGCTGTTACAAAATTATGGAACTTAGTTTGCAGCTGGAAGTAATTATGGCTATTTATGAGTTTTCTTCCATTTAAAGAAATTATTTTAATTCAAAAATATTCAAAATATCAGAAAATTCATATTTTGACTTTTTATAATGTTTTAAGCCATAAAAGTGTTTTATTATAATTTAATGTGCATTTGGAGTATCATTACACATTTAAAGAGTGTATAGGGATTTCGGTTAGGTTAGCCGCGTGCGAGGCACGTTTTGGGTTGAGCGATTTCAGAGTTAGAAGTGAGCATCGTTTGGGTAGTGGATATTAGCTTATACTATATTAGACATAGATTATGTTCTAACAAATAAATTGTCAATCTAGGTTCATTCAGAGATTATTGTCGAGGTTTGGTAGCGTTGCTTAGCTCGGACCGAGGTAATGATTTTCTGTCCGAACCCTATTTCGTTACTCTGTTTTTCAAATGCTCATAGAATAGTCTTACAAACTACATTGATTCGAAATTATGTTTGATATAAAAGATATTTTTTTTAAATTGCCCATGAAACCCTAAATTGAGCCTTATAGCGATCGTTTGGAATTCTGTTTCATCTCGTCTTGGAATTCATTGTTCATTTGATATGTTTATTGATTGCTCATCGTAAATTATTTTTAAATTCTTTATTACTTCTCAATGTTGACATGAGTTAGTTACTTGGGAGCCATAAGGATGGTCTGTTGGATGGGTTTAACTAGTACCTAGATGGACTAGTCAGTGTTACATATGCATATGTAAAGAGATCGAGCACTGCCGGGGTGGCTTTGCTTCTGTACTGCTCATGTTCAATGTTTCTTGTTTATGTTTTATTTCACTTGAAATGTTTTGAATATTATCCATTCATGCTTTATTATGCCCAAAGTGTTTCAAATGACTATTATTTAAGGGAGTGAGTTAAATACTCATCCCTATGTTTATATCGTATTGTAGTGATTTCATCGAAAACAAACCTCTCAAAAAGATGTTATTGGACTTAAATGTAAAATCGTTCGTTTTGTTCATCTTTGTCTTAATGTTGTATTTCAATGAAAATACTCTCCAAAAGTTTTATATGAAAATTCATCCGAATTGTTTTGTTATGTTTTAAATCTTTGATCGACCTTACTGAGCTCTCAAAAGCTCACTCTCCTTTGACTTCCTTTCTGCAGGTAGCATTAGCCGTAGATTACCTGAGCAAGGATTAGAGCCGAGCTAGCTAAGGAATTTAAATTTAAGTTTAGTATTGATCGCTAGAACCCCTGCGTGGGTAAATTAATATTACTGTTTAAATTTTCTTAGACTTAAACTTGGTATTTTAAATAGGATAGTTGATTGAGAGTATAGTTTGATTGACGAATAGTTGCTCTGACTGACAGCTTGTTGCATTATTTATTGAGGTTAAGGATATTATTGCATTGTAATATCCCACATTGGATGTGGAATAGTATGAGATGACCCTTATAAGACCTTGCCAAGGAACTCATAAGTACCTACTTGGCTAACCCTTTTGAGGGAGGCAATGCCCTGTGGTGGGGCCGTGGACAGGGTCGTTACAGATGGTATCAGAGCCGACTCTCGAAAGCTCGGGCTGGGATATCCAGTCGGGTTGTCGATGGTTGGGGAAACGAAGGCAAGCCCAAGTATATCCCACATCAAGAGGATGGTTGGGGCAACGAAGGGTGAGCCCGGTATATCCCACATTGGCTAGAGAGGAAGATTCTAGGCTATGTGTGATTGAGCCTTAGCGAGGACGCTAAGGTATAAGGAGGGGAGATTATAATATCCCACATTGGATGTGGAATAGTATGAGATGACCCTTATAAGACCTTGCCAAGGAACTCATAAGTACCTACTTGGCTAGCCCTTTTGAGGGAGGCAATGCCCTGTGGTGGGGCCGTGGACCGGGTCGTTACAATAACAGTAACGCTAGTACTGACAACAACAACCCCTTCAAGCGTCAGTTCCAAGAAGGAGACCGGCGCCCTGACAAAAGGAGGCAACGGGAGCTTGCCTCCGAGTACCCATGTGATTTGAACACGGTGAAAGAGCTTTTGGCAGAATGGGTAAACAATGACAATAACTTCCACCTGCCGCCGATGAAAGCCAATGTCACAGAAGCGGACAAAGCCCAACCTAACTACTGCCCTTACCACAGTGCCATCGGCCATCATCTCAAAAACTGTAATCGGCTGCAAGATATCTTTGCAAGCAAGGAAGGTCGCGGCAGGTGACCTGCAACTCTGAAAGAACAATGACGTAGTTGACAGCCTTACCCACCGCACAACAACCGCAGAGAGCATCAAGTACTCATGGCCATCACCGACCATGTTGAACCTGTCATCACCGAAGCCTCTAGGGAGGCCACCCCGAGGGTCGTACCATGTGTGCAGCCAGCTACCCAACCATAGTCCTCGATAGGCCAAATGACAAAGATCAAAGGATTTTTTGATGAAATGGGGTTTTCCCCCGCCGCAAGAACTTACTTATCCAGCTGCCTGATTGAGGTCACCACAGGCCTTGGCCTCGAGTGCTTTGACGCTCAAGCCGAGCTGCAACACATCCCCTCTTCTGCATTGCTTTTCTCGGACGAGGACCTGCCACCAGTCGAACAGCATAACCGGCCCTTATTTTTGGAATGTACCGTTAATGGCACGGGCTTTTGCCATGCCTTGGTAGACTGCGGAGCTTCGGTCAACATCATGCCCCTTGTTACCTTGCAACGAGCTGGCGTCCCCACACGGAAAATCATACGAGACCCAATCAAAATTTTAGGCTTTGGGAACGGTCACCAATCAATCTTGGGCCATATCACTGTTGACCTTATGGTCGGGTTCGTACGTCGTGATACCACTTTCCATGTGATGGACAGCGAGCCGGTATTCCACATCCTACTCGGCTGACCATGGATTCACATCAACAAGGCTGTGCCCTCAACGTACCATCAGTATGTCAAACTGGTGGCCGGTCCCGCGGGACACGAGGTAGCAGTGACAATACCAGCCACGAAGGCCCCGTTCTAGTGCGCGGAATCATACTTCGCTGAGGCCTTCTTCTTCACCGAGCTTGCCGAGGATGGTGAGAACGCTGCTCACATCCACTCTACAAGGCTGCCAAATTGGGATGAGCTATGCAGCAACAAGCCTCCCAAGTCCAAAACAAATAAGGGTAGCAAGAACGTAGCATCAACCTTAGGCATACCACCTGCTGCCAAGGCTAACTCCCCTCCTGCATCCCCCAAGTCTAAGAAGCACAAGCCTGAGCCAACCTTCCGACTCATCGTCAAGGATGGTAAAGTGATCTACCAGTTATGACGGGGTGCAGGGACTTCAGGTGGTCCTTTATCTGACCCCCTCGACCCCAACCCACTTGAGGAGACTGAATGGTGCTGCACGGCCGAACACTGCCCACCAGATCCTGACCTCACCCCCAGTGCAACACCACCTTGCTATGAAGACGGCCCTCGGCCACAAGCCGAAGATCTTGAAGAAATCAACTTGGCTGACCCAGGCGAGGAACCACGGCACACTTACATTGGCATAAAACTCGCCCCCGGCCGAAGAGAGGAATTGGTTTCCCTCATGCGCAAATATCGCGATGTCTTGGCATGGAGTTATAATGAGATGCCCGCACTGGATCCTGCCTTAGTCACACACCATCTCAACATTGCTACCGGATCCATCCCTATCCGACAACACCCGCGGACATTCTGCCCCGAGCTCGAGTTAAAGATCAAACAAGAGATTGAACGCCTTCTATAGGCAGGCTTCATTGAACCTATCACTCACCCAATTTGGCTGGCTAATGTCGTCCCTGTACAAAATAAGAATGGCCAAGTCCGCATTTGTATTGACTTTCAGAACTTGAACAAGGCGTTCCCTAAAGACGAGTTTCCACTACCCAATATTGACATGCTTACGGAGGTCGCCGCCGGACTTGAAACCTTATCTTTCATGGAGGGGTTCGCAGGTTATAATCAAATTTGCATGAACCCTGACGATAGCGCCAAGACAGCCTTCCACACTCCTATGGGTAACTTTTGTTGGAAGGTCATGCCCTTCGGCCTCAAGAATGCAGGTGCTAGCTATCAAAGGGCGATGACAGCCATATTCCATGACATGATACACCGCACAGTGGAAGACTACGTCGACGATCTCATCATCAAGTCTAAGAAGGAAAGTGATCATCTCACTGACCTCCGAGCAGTCTTTGATCGTTGTCGCCAGTACAATATACGGATGAATCCACTGAAATGTGCCTTTGGAGTCTCCTCTGCCAAATTTCTCGGCTTCTTGGTTAGTCGACAGGGCATCGATGTTGACCCTTCTAAAGCCGCCTCCATCCAAGAGATGCCCCCCCCACAAGCGCCAAACAGTTGAAGAGTTTCCTCGGTAAGGTCTCTTACCTCCGTCGGTTCATCCCTGCCTTGGCCGAACTCATCACACCCTTTCAGCACTTGACACGCAAGAGCACACCTTTGAGTTGGGGTGCGCCCCAACAGCAAGCCTTTGACAAGATCAAGTCGGTAATCATGTCGCCGCAAACCATGGTGGTACCACAATGAGGTCTACCCCTATATTTGACTTCCACGCCCAGGTCTATAGGGGCTTTACTTGCTCAAGAGGTAGATGGGGTGGAGCGCCCTGTTTATTATCTCAGTCGGTCAATCAGAGGGCCCGAAGCCAATTACTACGAGCTCGAGAAGCACTGCTTAGCTTTGGTCTGCGCCTCACAGAAATTCAGACACCACTTCTTGGCACATCAGATCACACTCATCACCAAAGCTGATCCACTCCGCTACATGCTTACGCGTCCCGCCCTGTCTGGTCGTCTCACCCGTTGGTTATTGCTATTGGCCAAGTTCGACTTATCTATCAAGAATCCTATAGCTCTGTGGAGTCAAGCACTTGCAGACCTCCTAGCCTTTTTCTCACGCCAACAATATGAACTGACCTCAGATCAATTGCCTGAGGAGGAGACGGCGTTGATCACTGACATCCATGAATTGTGGATGCTTGAATTTGACGTTCATCCACTAGCAAAGGTCCCAATGGAACACCCCTCCGGTAAGAGGGTGCCGGTATAGTCCTCTGGAATCCCGATGGTGTTACCACCTCCCTATCCTTCAAGCTCGCATTCCCAGTGTCTGACAACGAAGCTGAGTACGAGGCACTTATCATTGGCCTCATACTTGCCATCAGTATGGGGGCTAGGCCTTGTGTGTGAAAGGAGACTCAAACTTGGTCATGAAGCAGGCTGACGGAGAGTTCGCAGTCAAAGAACCAGCCTTGGCACTTTATCGTGCCTTGGTGCAACACTTGGAAGGAAGACTTGACCATATCCAATATGAACATCACAACAGGTGCCACAACAGACATGCAGACAACTTTGCCACAATCGCGTCGAAGATGGAGGTTGATGGTGAGCAGTGAATGCTAACCATCATCAAGAGAACGGAACCACGCATAGCATTGAGCCTACTCCCGAAGGACATTACTGCAAACGATTGAAGGCAACCAATCATCGACCAACTTAAGACGCCATCTCTTGCTTATGCCTTTACTCTTACAGACTTTTCGATGTTGGGAGATGTCTTGTATAGACGATGTCCCAGAGGCACTCTAGCTAGATGTTTGGCCTCGGAAGAGGCAAAGCACAAATTACAGCTTGGCCATCAGAAATGTTGTAGCCTCGACAGTCCCCCTCTATACCGTCGCCTCCAGCGTATGGGCTTCTATTGGCCATCCATGGCCAAGGATGCCTTAGATATCCAAAAGGACTGTCTCGAGTGCTTGTATGCACCAGACAATGCGGAAGCTCTCGTCATTGACGTCGAAGGTGACTGGCATCAGCCTTTCATCCAGTACTTATCCCACGGGGTTCTACCACCTGACCGTAGCTCAGCACGATCCATCAAGGGCAAGTCAGTTAAGTATTTCGTGACGGAAGGCAAGTTATTTTGCAAGGGATTTTCGGGACGCACCCTGCGATGCTTGCAGGGTGCCCAACCAGCTGAGGTGATTAATGAAGTACACAATGGTGATTGCGGTGAGCATCAAGGCTCTCAGAAACTGTATGCAGAATTGCTAAGGTTGGGGTACTACTGGCCGACTATGGAATCTAATGCAATCTCTCATGTCCAACACTGTCAACCCTGTCAGAGACACGCTGACAGGATGCACACACCAGCGTTCGACCTCCGCATGATCTTGGCCCCCTTGGCCATTTCACTCTTGGGCCCTCGACCTCATAGGCCCCATCCACCCAACATTACGGGGTCACACTTGGATTATGGTGGCAACGAAACGTTTCACAAAATGGGTCGAAGCCATACCTCTACGACGAGCCACGGGAGGCGTCATTGCCAACTTCTTGCACGATCATATCATTTGTCGCTTTGGTATCCCCCGGTGTATCATATCTGACAACGGCACGCCATTCATCAACAGGGATGTATGAGCTTTCATGGAAGGGTACAACATCAACCACGCTACATCCACGCCTTATTACCCACAAGGAAATGGTCAAGCTGAAGCTTCTAACAAGACTCTACTATGGGTATTGTCACGAATGGTCCATGATGCGAGTGGTTCATGGTTTGAAAAGCTAAGCCTTGCACTTTGGGCTTATCGAACCTCCAAGCACATAACAACAAAGGCCACACCCTTTTCCCTTGTCTACGGGGACGAGTGTGTGGTACCAACCTAGATTGCGGTCGCGTCAGCCATACTCTCCCTAAGCAGTGGCCTTGGGGAGGAAGAAACCAGAATGACCGCCCTTGAAGGACTCGATGAAGAGAGAGCCAATGCCTTGCGCTGTATGAAGAAGTACCATGAACAACTCACTAAGGCATATGGAAAGATTGTAAAGCAATGGACATTCGTCGAAGGCGACCTTGTTCTCCAAGCTGCCAAACATATACGCGCCAACATGCCAGCCCCCAAGTTCACACCAAATTGGGAAGGACCACTTCAAGTGCATGAAGCCAGAGACAACAGCTCCTACCTCCTGCTTAACATGGAAGATGGACAAATCCTGGCACCTATCAACGGCCGCTATTTGAAGAAGTATTATGCCTAACCAGCTACAGATCGTTCCCCCTGCCCTACCCACCCAGAGCTTAGAACACCCACACGCATAGCATTTTTTTTTGTCTATGCACACCTATTTATGACTTGTAACTTTTGCTGATTATCACAAGTTCTTACTTTACACATGTATTGGCATATTGGCCTAAATGCTATCAGTGCAAAGATCATTTACTAGCCTCAACTATTGTATGTCATGCACTATTTCACTTACACATTGTTCACTAAGCCCCTTGCTATGGGCGGGGAGGGGGGAACCACAATGGGAAAACATCACATGCAAGACGTACAAGCACATCACAAGCTAAGCATCATCTCACAACAAACATAGGTACAAAATAACCACATGACTACAACATCCATATCAACCAAATGAGTACAAGCCAATGGTTTGGGAGGGCCACTACTGACCCCATGTCTCTTAAAATAAGAAAAATGCAAGGTACAAGAGATCTAATGTAAAGGGGCAAGCAAGGCACAAATAGGATCGGAAGTGTACGCCTCCAATGTCTGCCGCTGCGCCTGAAGATCTGACCATCTGCTCTCCCACTCAGCTCGCCGAACCTCTGTCTCGGTCAGCCGTCTCTCTGCCTCTACAAGCTGGGCGCGCAGCCCCTCTACTGCCTCAGTCACTGTAGCCATCTCGATATCAAGCACGCGTCTCTGACCCCGCAATGCGGCCTCCTGAACACTGATGAGAGCCAACTCCGCCGCTGCCTCAGCACTCTGGCCTCTCAATCTGATATAGTCCGCCAACTAATCCAACTGGAAGCCGAGAGCTGTAAAGGATACAAGCTCTGACAGATACTGTGATATAACCGCTGGAGTCCAACTCGAAACCGGCACCGCACCAAGGGTAGCAAACCAATCCACAAGGGTTGTGTACATCGCCCTCGAGAATATAGCACCACGGACGAGGGCGGCATCAACAAATGTCTCCGGGTGCCTCGCCCTGATCATCTCCAATCGGCGTACTACTGCACCCGATAACTCCACACCATCCCAGGGGATCGCATCTGCCTCGCCGACAGGAAACTTCCCACTAGCAGCACCAACCTCTGAAATAGCACCACCGACCGACTGTGCATCAACTGCACCAAAGTGCATCGACAATAGTATATCACCAGGATCTGCTGTCGAGCCTGACAACATCTCAAGAACAGGCCTCGCTGCTGGTAGAACAGGTACATCAAGCTGGGGGGACGGACCCGTAGTAGGTGTGTGTGCCGTAGCAAAAACATGATGAACTCTAGACGGAGCATCTGGCTCCCTGACCGTCCACCAATCCAACCCCTCGAACATATAGGCACCGTTCATCTGACCGCCCAACAGAGACTTAACTGCCTCAACTAGTACGGGTGATGGACTCGGACGACTGACTGGCTCTGCCACATACTCGGCCACCTGTTCTGCTGCCACGACCCCCTAAACAGCATCAGTCTCCATAGGACGGACATCACCAACAGTCTCAACACATGACTCATCGACCCCACGGCTACCCTCAGCAGCACCAGCAACTGTCTCACCATACTCATGGAAATCATCAGCTGTCTCCGCACCTATCTCGTCGACCTCTTTGGCCGCCTCTATGTCTGTATCATCGGTCTCACCAGGTGTTTTAGCATCCATGCCTCTGAACTCATCAGTCTTTGCCTCGGTATCCTCAGCTGTATCATACGGCTTGGCACCCAAATCATCATCAAGCTCCTGACAAAAAAAAACAAGGAAGAACGATCTTAGCATAGTGATCGACCACTATAAAATAAAAGCAAAACAAAAAAAACGATAATACATACGTCAGAGTTAGAATACTCTGATACCTCCCGCGGCCTCTTGGCCCCGTGACTGCCACCTGCTGAAGGACCCACGCCGCCAAGCTACGCATTCTCCATCATTCCCACTCTCACTGATGAGAGGGAACCCTTGCCGGCTCCCGGCGTCCAAGGCACGTGGGCTGGCCCTAGCACATGTGTAGCAATACCCCTACCATCGCCCCCCCCCCCCCAGGATCTCGTGTCGTTGCGTCCTCCACGACTGCCCCTAGCCGCATTCGCCTCAGGAACACCTGTGATCAGTGCCATCATACCCGACTGCTTCGCCACCTGCAGCGACACCAAGCCCAATCCTCTGTCACCAACAAAGACGTCAACTAGTTGCCTGTCCGCTGGCCCCTGTACCAACCACTCATACCACGTAATCCAAACCCTCTCCCACCAACGAGCATACGCAGCTGTGACCACCCCGGTGGACAACGAAACCAGGCCTCCTCCACTCATTTGCCGGTGTTGACCACGAACGTGCCTTCCTCAACAGGGTATACCGGAAAGCCGTATCCACATCCCAAGGTCGAGAATAACAGCAAGGGGGCTCCAGATCATAGCCAAAGGCGAGAGACAAGCAGTCAAGACTGTAGCGTGCAACATAATACCGACACACGGCCGGCTTCCCGCCATCATCAATCAGTACTGGCAACCATCCAGGAAAAAACACTACCAGCAGAGATATCTCAAGGTCTGTCAAGTCAGCTCTGTCGTGTAACTGTGAATCGATATCCCGTAGGCGCATCCAAGGTGGAGTCCCATACAAAGAATGCATGTTGACATACAGACGGTTGAGGCACGCGTCTCGTACGTCAAACAACTGCGATAGCTAGTATGCAGGCCTCTTGCCACCAGCCCACGCATATACTCGTCCTCCTGCATACCACTTCGCCACTACCATCGACTTCCCCTGACGTGTAACTGTCCCCTTCCTCGGGCACGGATGTACCTTCAGATACCCCAAAGGCCTATACTCTACATAGCACTCGAACAGATACCTCTGTAAGAACATCCAGTAGACGTAGGTCGACACCTAATATTGCCCATAAGATCTCAGCATGTTGTTTGCAAACTGGTCTAAACGCGAGTACAGTGTGACCAAGTATATTGGTGCCAACCTAACACGTTCACCTGAGGCCATCTGCATTGCTAACGGGAAGACCTTCTGGGCAATACTGTCCTCGGGTGTCCCCTCAAACACAAACCTACAAGTATATAAATGTGACACACATCACGACTGCCCCACCCTAGCATGATATGCAGCACGACACTTAACAGCATGCTACGCTACTCCTCTTCGTTCTTAATATGAATTTTTTATTTCTAAGTATAGAAATCAATAGACTACATGTACAAGAGCAATGCTATGCAGCATATGAGTAATGTAAAGATCAAACTAATAGGACAGCGTACCTCGATAGAAACATGGCATGGAAGTCAGCTAGCTCGTATCTCTCGTCCCTGTAGCCAGGCCCAATATGGAAATCGTCATCTGACATCAACCTCTGCCAAGGCCGCATGACCACTGTGCCATAGAAATGCTGAACACACTCGCTATATGTGCACTTACGGTTGAACCTCGTCTCTTGCAGAAAATCAATCAACGCCTTGGCAGCCAGGCGTTCCTTCGCTGTCAACCTCAGTGCATGGGCATCCTCTGTCCCGTGCATCGGTAGGCCGGTCAATGTCACGATGTCCAGCAGCGTCAGACCAATCTCCCCGAACTCTATAACGAAGGTATGAGTCTGCAAGCTCCATCGCAAAAGTAGTAGTGTGAGGCCGTTAATGTCCCTACCCAGCTCGACACTCTTGTACGTCTCCTTAATCGCTGCCACTAGCCCAAGCACCTCTAACCTCTCCCTCCAAGCTTCGTGCCCCATCATGTATACACACCAGAAACTCCAACCGACCGGCATGGTATTGTGGCCCTTGAACATCACAGGCGACCACAGAATGTCCTCTCGCTCGGCCAACAAACCCAGAACGTACCGCGGCGACATCACCGAAGCAACCTCGAAGCTCGGCGCACGAACATATGGTGAAGGGACCATGGAGCCATCACGCATCGATGCAGAGCTCCAAGCCACTGAAAACACATCAGCAGACACCCGTCACGCCAGCTCCCTCCACAGCCCCTCGGGGGGACACCCAGGCACCACACCATTCACGGTCAGTAACACGTTGCTACGGCTCGGCATCTGATCAAAGCTCCTCATCCCGTCATCATCGAAACCCAAAGGCACACCCGACGCGTCGGCCGACACCAGTACGTCCTCATCATCGTCATCAAGCCCGTCACCCCGCAGCAACTGTGAATGCCCACTAGCCCTGCCACGACGGCTCGCACTTTACTTCTTCCTAGACTTTTTCCACGATCCGTCATCCATCGCCCCGTCTGCCTCCACCCCATCGACCTCGGCATGGTCGGTCTTGGCCCTGTCGGCCTCGGCCCCCGCAGCCTCGGCTTCCTTCCCCTTTCTCCTTCCTCCTCTCTTCTTCTTTCCTTCTTTCTTCTTCCCTTCCTCTTCTCCTTTCTTCCCTCTCTTCCTCCCTTCTTCTTTCCTTTTCCTCCCTTTCTTCCTCCCTCCTCCTCCTCCTCTCCTCCCTTCATTCCTCTCCCTTCTCCCTTCCCCCTTCCCCACCCGCGCCACGGCTTTGCCCCACGTCGACCTCAGCCTTGGCCTCGGCCAAGTGGCCTTGGTCGGCCTCGACCTCACGGCATTGGTCGGCCGGCCTTTCGCCCTTCCCCCAACCTCCCCCTCCCTTCCTCCCCTCCCAACGTCGACCTCGGTACCTTGGTGTGCCACGGCAGGAGCCGAGGTTCCTCCTTGGAGCCTTCCTCCTCTTCCACCTCGTCCCCCATAGCTCTTACCTTCATGCATCCTTCTTGCTTCTTGGGTGGTCCTCAACCTCATGGATCTTCGAGCCTTCATCTTCTCCTTCATCTTCTCTTCTTTCTCTTCCTCTCTTCTCTCCTTTTTCTTCTTAGTGTAAATATCCCTCTCTTTCTCTAAAGTTTTGAAAATGCAAGACTTCCCAACTTCCCCCCTTCTTCTCCCACAAGTCTTAACCTTTCCCCCCAAAACTTCCCCCTCTTTTTCATTCAAAATTCAATCTCAAACTTTCCCCCCAAAAAACTCCCATCAACTCTTTTTTCAAACCGCTACCCATTTTCGCGCTAGCTTAAGTATTTTTTTTGCGCTATCTTCGTCGGGATTAACGCTACAACTTTTACGTAATTAATTTTACCACTAATAATTTTTTTCACGAAACCCACTTCCGGATAAATTCTATTATTCGCGATACCTTTCTTTTCACGCCAACACTAACGGATATGCATACTTCATTTTTACGTCGCTCTGCTTTTTTCTCACTCGATACCGCTATTACTTTATTCGCGCTAACTTTTTTTTTTTTGCAAAAAAAAAATTTCACGGAAACCTACGCTCCATCATGTCTTTCGTTACAATAGCGACCGTTCCTCAAGATTCTACCCCGTCAAGTTTTATTGACGACCGACGCTTATGCGTGCAGCGCCCGCTCAGGTCGACCCTCCGCGCACACCACACGCAGGGGGCTTATGTTCCCAACTTGCTCTGGTCGGACCCAATGGCCCGCTGGGGGTCCCTCTTCGCGCAGACACGTCAACATAGTGAAAGGGTCAAATTTCCAGCGTATCGAACCGGTCACCGCGCGCACGGCCAAGACACGTGTTTGAGCACCTTTTTCACCAAAAATATCAACCAACGGCGCAATTGGAGCGACGGGGTCAAAGGCAAAGGCCTTGGCCAACCCCATGGGGTTGGCCTCGGCCTTCCCCAAGGCCATGGGGTAGGCCTCGGCCTCCATTGGGGGTTGGCCTTGGCCTTCCCCCCCCCCCCGGTTGTTCACTTTTTACGTAGGGTCCTTTTTGCACTTTGTTCGCTTCGTACGCTTCGTATGTGACTTTGGTAGCTTGTTGGTCACGTGGGTATGATTCAAATCGACACGCTCGTCACAACGCAACTTCTGGATTCGTCGTTGACTATCAAAACACCAACTGTCGGCACGCCCGAAGTTCACCAAAATGAGGAAGGTGGCCTTGGCCTTGGCCACCCCTAGGGTCGACCTTGGCCACCCCTAGGGTCAGCCTCGGCCTCCCCAGGGGGTCTGCCACGGCCTCCCTAAGGGGGTTGGCCTTAGCCTTCCCCCAAAACCCCCGGCTTTGCCCCTTTTTTGCGCACATTGTTTCGAACCATGTTTTGTGCTGGCACAAAGCTTACTAACGCGTACCCAACAACCTCGTGATGTCCGTCATCCGATGTCCATGACCGTGCATCGCTCTTGTGACATCTGTCGCTCAAAGTCACACGTTACCACCGAATGACCCGTCGCCGACGAACCCCGTGTCATCATCCTGAACTTTATGATCACTACATATTGCACTAAAATTTTTCGTATAACAGGCACACTCAACTCATGTCTCTTCCCCGGGACACCCGACGCGCGCCTATGCACTTTCACCGTGCCCATGCGCCATTCTCATGATGCGTGCCCCAGACACCAAGTATTGCCCCGCGACGTTCGTCGCCGCGCCCATGCGCCATTCTCATGATCCGTGCCCCCGGCACCAAGTATTGCTCTGCGATGTTCGTCGTCGTGCCTGTGTGACATTCTCATGATACGTGCCCCCGGCACCAAGTATTGCTCCACGACATTTGTCACCGTGCCCGTGCGCCATTCTCATGACATGTGCCCCTGCACCAAAAGGATATGAAGTAAAGTAAATACTAAAAGAAATTATACAACATACATACCTATCTAGCTTGCTTTCTAATTAATCTTAACTTGGGATGCCCTCGCCGCTTCTCATATTGTGCCTTACGTCCAAGCACTAGGCACCTTTCATCACTGTACCCTTCTGTGGATTGTTGCTCTCACTTCTAAGCTCATAAATTCTACTTCTTCTCAACTTCTTAGGTTTGCCAACTGAAATCCTCTAACATGATGGGGCAAGTGAACCAAGACTAGTCTCAAGCAGCACCTCTCACTAGGTATCGGGTGAATCAAGTCGTTTAATCTTAAATATAAGTATCTTTATTCTAGTAGGGATAAATATAGGCTTCTGGCTTCATTCTGCTTATGCCTTGATTCTACTAACATATACTGAAGCCACTACATGCTTGAGGGTAAATAATCAGGAAAAAAAAACAACAACAACAACATTTGGGAGTTCTTTTATCTTCTCCAATGTTTCCAAAATTTTAAAAAACATGAACTATCATATTGCTCCGTCACTCTCTTTTTAAATGGATTCTTATCATCATATGCTTCCTAATCTACTCTACCTCTGAAGCACGGCTTAGTGTTAAAACATATCGATATTAATGCTACTTTACAGATGATGGTAATAGAGAGATAGATGAAGATGTTGTGGCGATGGAATCCGTAGATACTTGACGAAGTATTTTGCTTTTTAGATGCTTGAAACTTCGTTGCTACTTTTATTCTGATTTATTTGGTAGTGGTTATTATGTATTTGACGGTCTTGTACTACTGTAGAATGGTTAAACTAAATTGCACTCTATATCTTTATTATGCCCTTTTTAAAGATTCAAATTGTTTAGAAATTCAATACAAGGTTTACATAGTTCAAATATATATATATATATATATATATATATATATATATATATATATATATATATATATATATATATATATATATATAGGGAGCTGATCTGTTGAGAGCGCTAGCAAAATAGGAAAAGTTGCAAGCGCAATCTGGCGGTCCACACGCGATCTGTGGACGGCCCAGATCTTTTTCTTATATTTTTTTAAGACCTTCCGCTATATTATGTAGCGGACGATTTTTTGACAAAAATACCCTCAAACTTAAAAACAGTCCATCCGCAACATTATGTAGCGGACTATTTTCTGACATTTTTTCTCTTCTCTCTCCTCTCTCTCATTATTACTCTTGACTTTTTTTTCTCTCTCTTCCCTTTCTATCATCCGCTACATTATGTAGCGGATTAGTTTTCTTACATTTTTTTCTCTCTCTCCCCTTTCTCTCATTAATGGCTTTTCCCCTTTCTCTCTCTCTCTGTCCTTTCTCTTCTTTCTGAGTTGTGTCTTTCTCTCACCATTTTTTCTTCTCCCCTCCTTTCCTCTTCTTTCAGAATTGAAATTGACAATGGGTACACTATGTGAGCGATTCATGGATGATAAGAATTCTGCTGTTACAAATCCCTCCGGTATGCAGAGCGATCTGGGGCACATTGATGACACTGAAACTCGAATTGCCCGAATGCGAGATCAATACATAGAGATGTTGTTTCTCCTCAAAAAGCTTATCTTGGTTCTTGATTTCGAGCTTTACATATTCACAAAGGCCTGTCATCCCTATGCACTGGAGATCGCAAATTTACTTGACTCTGAAGGCGTGTACTTCGATCCGACTAGAGTGTTTTCACGAGAGCATTGTGACCAGGAAGCTTTAAAGCACCTTGATTGGGTGCCAGGGAGATAGAGTGGCATTCTGATTCTTGATGATACAGAAAGGGTTTGGGGCAGATTCAAGGAAATAATGTAGCCATAGTCTGGTTATGGGTTTTACTTTTGAGGCAGGAGAGAGAAAGAGAAAGAGAAAAAAGTACAACTTGGTTTTTGCATATCTGAGAGAGAGTCACGATGCAAATTAGAGAAAGGAGAGAGAAAGAGAAAAAGAATCTGTCAGCAATTTAATGAAAGAAGAGAGAGAGAAAGAGAAAAAAAAAGCCAGAAGACACTGCCTACTCGTCCGCTACATTATGTAGCGGACTAATTTTCTAGCTTTTTCTCTTTCTCTCTCATTTTTCTCATTTAATGTTCTGACATTCTCTCATTTAAGTCAAGCCATTAATGAGAGAAAGGGGAGAGAGAGAAAAGAATGTAAGAAAACTAATCTGCTACATAATGTAGCAGATGAGAGAAAGGGGAGAGAGAGAAAAAAAAGTCAAGAGTAGTAATGAGAGAGAGGAGAGAGAAAGAGAAAAAATGTCAGAAAATAGTCCGCTACACAATGTAGCGGATGGACTGTTTTTAAGTTTGAGGGTATTTTTGTCAAAAAATCGTCCACTACATAATATAGCGGACGGTCGTAAAAAAACGTAAGAAAAAGATCTCGGCCGTCAACAGATCGCGCGTGAACGGCCAGATCGCGCTTGCAACTTCTCCTATTTTGCTAGCGCTCTCAACGGATCAGCTCCCATATATATATATATATATATATATATATATATATATATATATATATATATATATATATATATATATATATATATATATATATATATATATATATATATATATATATATACACACACACAAAACTTTTGTTGTATCTCCGCCGCACCAGTATCCTAAAATGTTCAAAAATATCGCATCCGCACCCGTATTGTATCCGCATTCATACCCATGTCTGTGTTTCATAGCACTCCACCATATTAATTGTGACTCTCCTAAACTGACCACCTTCATTCTGACCCTCCTCAAACTAACCTTCTTCACGGTGATCATCCTCAAATGACCATCAGTAAAAGTTTTACCAAATAAAGTACCTGACGACACCTAGAGATAAACATCCTCTAAACACCTTATCCTATACAACTCTAAACACCTAGAGATAAAACATCCTGTAAACACCTTATCCTATCCTTATGCAACTCTTTGAGAGACTCATTTACATGCAAATATTCTGACTTATTAACTTTAGAACCCTCTCCATGTAAAACATCCCCATCCTCTAATGCCATATCATATTCTGAGGCCCTATGGTTGTTATCAATCATTAACCTATCCTCACCTATAACCTTTCCATCACTACCAAAAAGTTGTAAAGGATCTGCCATTTTGCAGTTAGGTACAAGCAGGCGTGGGGAGCGCGTCTGGCCTAAGGCTAGACACAGCCCCTTCAAAGAGGCATGCGCCTTATGCACTCAGGTGCAAGGCGGAGGTGGAGGCGCATATAAAAGCCGTAAAAACCAAGTATTCGATTTTTACAATTGTGGCATCATCTTAACCTTTCATTGATTTTAATTCTTTCTTTTGTAACACCATAAACCGATATCTAAACAAAAAAAGAAAAATTAAAACCTCAAATCCCCAATCAATTGATTATCTTGCTGCTGTATACTGTCAGCGCCACATTGCTGCCTGTTGCTTCTTTTTAAGTAAATCTACTCATTTAGTTCATCTTGAAGACAAAGAAGATGGAATCGAGGAGAAATTTACACTAGACTTGGAGTCTATGATTTCCTTTGAAGAAAGCATTGTTGCCTTGGCCTTCACTGATGAGGATGACGATGTCATGTTCTCTTACAAGTTACTACTTGCTCAGTGGATTTTGAATCTTTTTCTAGTGTTGGAGGTTTGTTAAACTGCCATGCCCTGGAGTTTTTTTACGTGATTTTATTAGTTTAATTCAGTAATATTTATTTATCTTTAGTTTGCACCTCACGTGAAAAAGGTGATTGCATATATCTTCCGCCTAATCTCTAGGACCCTTTGCGTCTTAGATGTGCCGGGCCTCTATTAACAATGTACTTTACACATGATACTTGAACATTAACACCAAACCTTAATCATTAGTGATAAGCCTTAAAACATACTCAAAGTAAAACCCAGGTATAAGGTAGTGTGTCATACTAGAACTAGGTAAACCCAAGTCACCTAAAATACAGGTATAAGATAGTACGTTGTTCTAGAACTAGGTAAAGCCAAGTCACCTACAATACCCACTAGCAACTGGGGTAGCATTAAGTTTGCATCTATATATTCCAAAACATCTACAAAACCAACCTTCCAGCTCACATTTGGACCCCTAGCAAAGTAATTCGATCGTATATTTACAGATGAATTATATACAAGAATAATCGTTTCCACAAGTGGAAATGAAACTTTATTGTCTAATTATTGTTTAATTAGAAAGTAATTACTATTTCATTACTATATGATTCTTATACCACCATGATATTTCATGTGTATTCTAATTGAACAAACATGAAAACATAAAGTCAACAACAAATTGAGTTCATACAAAAAAATGGATCTTAAGCAGTTGTCCATTATAGGATAATGTATAAGCTAGGGAACACATGCGCACTGACATAAAGCCTAAATTTGTGAAATTGACGTGCATGCATAAAATGGTCAGATATAGAACGGACTCCTCTACCATTAAAACATAGCATAAAGCCCTAATTTTACAGCTAGAAGAAAAGCCCTAATTTTAAAAGCCCCAAATTCAAAATCTAGAAAGAACAACCAAAGGGAAATTAGCCAAGCAGATTGACACATCCTATTAAAGTTGAATTTAAAAAACCTAAATTTGCCAGTAGATAATAGAAAACCCTAATCCTATAATTAGCTAGAAAAAAAAAATTAATCGTACCTTAAAGTTGAAATTGTTGTCATTAATGTCTTACTAATCAACCATCAATAGTCTTTTTATTCACAAAATGACATTATATAGTACAAACATCTGGGACAATCATACAAGGAGAGAAAAAGAGAAGAAAGAGAGAGAGGGGAAGAAAGAGCATACATGATATCGTTGCAGATATCGTGTATGCTCTAATGTCAATTATTTCCTTCCAGTGATGGGGTTTAATGCATCATTTTGTAGTGAATGGGGTTGAATCCACCTAAGATAAAGTACAAGGGTTCATTAAGAAACTTATCAAATAATCTACTATGTTAGACTTATCGGCCCGTAGAAATAGGATTAGTCTACACACATGCTTTACACAAATACATAGTAAAAATTACACTCTACCCTCCCCGGCCCAAAGTATATGTCTTATAACACTTGTTACCACCATTATAAAGTTACACTCACGCCCTTGAGTTTATGTCTTGTTACACTCGTTAACACTTTCTTTTGAAAAATTACAATCATCCTCGTTCTTAGATCGTGGTCTATAGTGTTAAAGTTGCAGTTAATATGACTTACATTCTCTTAACACAAACTCATCACCACATCAAATCCACCAACAAATCCATAATTACCTCACCAGATCCACCATAAAACTCACTCTCAGGTTTGTGTCCACGTGTTCGGAAATGGGATGTGCGAAATAGGGTTAGGGTTGCATAGGGGTTGGGGGTGGTTTGAGGGGTGTGTGTGGATCTATTGGTTGGCATGGATGAGTGAGCAAGAATGGTTGAGATTGGGAATCGGTTGGGGTGCAATTTTTGTGATCGGGCATAAAAGAGATGGGCTTATGGTGGCGAATAGAAGTGAGGATGACAGCCTTGACTGATGGGCAACGACTGTGTTGTTTTTGGAGCTTGATTAAATTGCTGTGATGATGATAATAGGTGCACTTTTGGTTTCTCAAAGGATTTGAAATAGGTGAAAAGATAACGAGTATATGTGATACGCAAAGCAAAATGTAAAAGGGCATAATAAGTGTATTGAGACATAGACTCGGGTGTGCCGGTGTAACCTTCCCATATATCTACGATGACTTAAGGATATTTTCAGCCTAGCCCATAAATTTTGGATGGGCAGGGGTTGCTCACAGGTTACTAGTGGTTATGGTTACAAATTAGTTTCGTTTACTTAATTTTATGAATATCAATTACCATTCACATCAAAGGAGTTAGCCGTGGGGGAGGGGGCGGGGTCTTCACGTCTACCTCTCTTTCTCTCTCTCTCTTTCCCCTTAATCTACATTTTATTATCAAGCTCTCTCTATTTTGCTGTGTTGTTTGTTTGTTTGTGAGAAGTGCTTCGACGGTGACCGGAGAAAGATTGAAGATGACGGCGGTGTGGTAGCCGAATGAGATGCCTAGAGACCACCAGATCTAGTCAGATATAGGTAGATCTTGGTATCGATTTGGTAGATCTACTCGTATGGAGGGCTTCAGAAGGTCAGAGAAAGCAACGCCGGCGGTGGCCTGAATCTTACCGGCGATGACCGGAATCTCACCGGGGCTATCTGTAATGGTTGTTTTTCCTTTTTACGTGACTTAGGTTTGGGTTTATTGGGTATGGGTGAACCTTTGGAAAGAGGGGGCCTTGGTTGGGTTTTTTCTTTTTCTGTTTGTGTGTGTGTGTTTGGAAGAGGCAGGGCGAAGAGGGGGTGAAGGGTGGGCAGCGGGGCCTTGGGGAAAGGGAGTGGTTTAAGGTTTGCTTGGTTTAGCTTTAGGTTTGTAGTGAAGTCTTGGGGGTTCGTATTTTAGATTAGCCGGCAGTGTGTGGTCGTTGCTTTGTTGCCAATCTAGATGGTTACATTTAATTGGGATCGGAAATGCCGGTGAAAAAGTGCTAACCTTGTGGTGTTGATGGCTCCTTTGCCTCTAGTATTTGTGTCGTGGTTCCGTAGATAATCGAGTACATCTTTTATTGGCGCGGCTCTGTCTGTTCTTCTCGCTGTTTTTATGTGTTGTAATTTAATGTGTTTGTTGTTTAATTTGTAATCGTTCGCCTTGGCAAGCTACGTAAAATTAAACTGAAGTATAGGATATGTTCTGCTTCAATCTAATTGTAATTTGTATTGAAATTTTAGGTTAGTTGTTAATTTGCTACGTTATTGATAGCATTTGATGTTATCTTTGTCTGTAAAATATTCGATCTAGTCGGGACGGCTTGTAACCTTATATATATATATATATATATATATATATATATATATATATATATATATATATATATATATATATAACATTTCTCCTCTTAACCAAAAAAAAAAGTTTCGAGACAGAATAAAAGAAAACAAAAAAAAAAGACAAGTATCTCGAAATAATCTTAGGAAATTGACACCTATAATAAGAAACAAACAAGTTTTTAAAGGTCTCCAAGCTCATATATTTAGAAGAGCTTAAGACTAAAGCAAAAAAAAATACACACGTCTTGTACATCGACAACATATTTTATTTTATGTTATATTGAAGTTGGACGGGTTAGACTTTTTAAGGATTGGGCAAGCTTTTAAAAAACCTATACCCATACCCGATCCATGTTTGTAGGGAATCAAATTTTGTACCACATTTATCACCGTTTTTTTAAAACGAGTGCTTGTCTACTGGCTGTCCGGCCCATCGGGTGGTTAACTCGGACGAGTCGGTCCCCCACCCAATTCAATTCCAACTTCGTGTTCTTTTCTTCCCCGATAGCCACCTCCTCCAATACTTATACTTAAAAAGTGTTGAGCCATACAACACACCCATTGAATCACCTCAGAGAAGCAAATTGTGGGGGGAGAGAGAGAGAGAGAGAGAGAGAGAGAGAAGAGAGAGGGACTAGGGCTTTGTCGAGTTGGAGAAAGGCGTTGTTGTTGTTGTTGTTGTTGTTAGGACTTAGAATAGAATGGGGAAGGGCGAAAAGACGGGGCTAGGGCGAGCCCTGGTGAAGCACCACAACCACATGGTCCAGGAGTCCAAGGAGAAGGGCCGGGACTACCGGAACCAGCACAAGAAGGTCCTGGAATCCGTCACCCACGTCAGTGACATCGACGCCGTCATCCAACAGGCCGACGAGGCCGACCGCCTCTTCTCCGCCGACCACCCCGCCGTCGACCTCCTCATCGACCTGTAATTTCTCCGTCCGACCCTCGTAAAACTCGCATTAATACTTTTTTTTTCCTCCTTTTCTTAAAGTGTCTCGGATGTTGTTTTTCACATTTTAGCGTGTTTCCTGTTCTACCCTAGTTGTCTTTTGTGTTCAATTTTATTAGTTATTCTGGTGCTTGGAAAATACAGAAGCTTTGTTTTCGATTGTCATGTGTTCCCTCGGTTTCATGATTATGGTCATCGCTATTTTGGTGTGAGTTCCTAGGATTCAACTTTGAACATCTAAGCATTAAATTGTTCTCAAGTAGGAATTGCAAATCAAATAAGTATGTTTGACAAGTCAAACTAGGGCGAGAAGAATGAGTTGTGCCAACACTTTCATGTTCCAATTCTTCCGTCTAGGAACCATGACTGCCGGCAACAAAAGAAAATATTATACTAGCTGCCTCATTTGGTACATTCTTCCACAACTCAACTCTGGGAACCATTAAGAGCCTTGCCTTTCTTGTCTTAGTAATGTCGCGTCTCGAATCTTGAATACAAATCGGATGATGTTGTCATTAGCAATGGGCCTTGCCGAGTCTCAAGCCAAGGCTATGTTTTGGTTATTTGTTGCACTGGGATGAACGACGCACTCCCTTGTTTATCAATCTGTGTCTGTAATTTTACTCTTTGTGATGGGAAACCAGTTTGAGGAGCATCCATAGAAAAGGGAATTAAAATATGGAGGAGTTAAAAACATTTCTGATGCTCATTATTCAATACGAATTTCAAGAACTCCATTAGTGATACCAACTCAAAAAAGAGAATTAAAGAAAAAAATGGCAATAATGAGGCAATGCATATTGTCATCCTAAGAAGTACAACTAGAGAGATAGATATTTCCAAAGTTGCATCAACGCCTTCCTGATATTACTACTTTTATTCGTCAAATCTTACAATGTAGGGCGTCAATTTCTTTTTTTTTCACTACAGTTTCTTCCTGTAGCAAACATTCCCGTTTTTAGTTGTTATTGTGTTAGTCTATGTCTGGGGCTGCGGGCATTTTGCCTCTTTTAGGTCTTGTTTTTGTGTATGCATGGGAGATGTTTTCTACTCTGTAATGGCTTGTGTTGTTTGTATGGAAGCAGGGATTCGAGCTCTAGCACTAGTGAGATGACACCTCATGAGAGGAGACAGCAGCAGAAGCAAGAGGAGGCGTTGCATGCAAGCACTCTTCGTGTTCCACGGAGGTACGGATTTTCCATTCGTCTGCAAGAATTTCGCCCTTCCTTTTGTAGGCTAACATGACTGCACTTTTCTGCATTTCTTCAGGCCACCTTGGAATGCTAAAATGTCTGTTGATGAGCTTGATGCCAATGAAAGACAATCCTTTCTAGTTTGGCGTCGTAGCCTTGCAAGGTCCGGTTAATTAGTTAAAATTTTATGTTCAATGTTGCATTTATAGGCTCCATATTTTCTCTCTGCTTCATAATGTCACATGTTTTTCCTTTCTATTTGAATTTGTTGCAATGTCTCTTGAATTATTGAACAAGCATTCCTTGTGATTTCTCTATCACGATCATTAGACATGCATTAGTCTAGTTATAAGGTCTCCTATTTCTTCTTTGCTTATCCATTTAGACTTTGTTTCTGCAGACTTGAGGAAAATGAGAAACTTGTCCTCACTCCATTTGAGAAGAACCTGGACATATGGAGACAGCTTTGGAGGGTTGTTGAACGTAGTGATCTGGTTAGTTCACGATCTCTTTGCAACCTTTGGAGCTGTTTAGTTTGTAATCTTGTAGACCTTGTGTATACTGGCTTTGTAGGTGGTTGTGCCCCCTTGTCACGCTGTTAATGAAACCATTTTTCTATCAATAATTTACAATGTGGAAGACTGTGAACCAAGCATATGATAATCCTGGAACCACTGTTTTACAATATTTTACTTTTTGGGACAGCATTTGGTAAGAGTAGCATTACTCAGTTTAAACTGGCTTAAGAGTTTGAGTCTTAGTTGCAGGAAACTCCTAATATGGTGACGTTTCTCTCTCGGAAACTCGCTTTGCGATCCCAAGTTAGGAGTTCCATGGGATCTCGTCCCAAGCTAATATGGGAACTCGATCCCGTTAGCTGGATAGAGATGCATGGAACAAGTGAGAGAATACCTAAAAATCAAACCCTTTTCAACTCATTCCTTGTTTCTCTCTTCCTTCAAGTCCTTAAAGCCTCTTTCTCTGTTATTGTTGGCCATGTAAACTATACTAAAAAAGTGATAATACTCTTTACGTATTTATTTATTCAAGCCGCTCCCAATCTCAGATTCTTCATGGTGCTTACGCGCCCCCGCCCCCGCTCCCGCCCCTGCCCCCGCTTTGTGCAACCAAGGTTTGAGTTCTGTCAAGCGGCATTTTTCTATGCATCTCTAGCTCAAAATTGTGCACAAAGCATGAGATGAGGCTGTTTTTGCATTTTTGCATTTGTGATCTCCAAACCATAATGGCTGAGCTTCATTCTTGCACCAAGGCTTGCCGGTGACCTGCTTTTGCAGGGGGCTGCCTCATTAGCTCGATCAGCAAAATGGCAAAAGAATGTGGCTCTTTAACTCTCATCCGAGGTATTCCCTTTTGACGAGAGTTGGGTTGGCATTTGCTTCCTCTCACGTGAGCGTACATCAAAGTAGCTGTTCTTTATTCCAAAGCAATGCAAATAATAATATTGGCAATATCATAGGCGGTCCTATGAGCTAGGTTTTTTCGTTCTGTCAAGCGGCATTTTTCTATGCATCTCTAGCTCAAAATTGTGCACAAAGCATGAGATGAGGCTGTTTTTGCATTTTTGCATTTGTGATCTCCAAACCATAATGGCTGAGCTTCATTCTTGCACCAAGGCTTGCCGGTGACCTGCTTTTGCAGGGGGCTGCTTCATTAGCTCGATCAGCAAAATGGCAAAAGAATGTGGCTCTTTAACTCCCATCTGAGGTATTCCCTTTTGACGAGAGTTGGGTTGGCATTTGCTTCCTCTCACGTGAGCGTACATCAAAGTAGCTGTTCTTTATTCCAAAGCAATGCAAATAATAATATTGGCAATATCTTAGGCGGTCCTATGAGCTAGGTTTTTTCGTTTTTTATATGCTCGGTGATTGGCCTTTAATGCTTATCTCACTCTCTCTCTCTCGGTCCAGCTTGTAATGGTTGTTGATGCACGAGACCCGCTGTTCTACCGTTGCCCTGATCTTGAGGTAATTCACGGTCATGTAAATGATCATATGATACTGCATTTCTTTACTTGGATTAATTTTTTGAGTTACGTCTTAAAGGGGTGAATGGTGTGGGTATATTCCACATAATGTAGTACGTGATAGACAAACTTGTAGGATAATAGCTCCACATGCTTTGCAAAAGAAGATAATGTTTGTACGTACAACTTCTTCGTATTGCTTCTTCATCCTGTAATTTTGATGAGAACTTTCATCTTCTGATGACGTATTATATGATGGTTCTGGCATCTCTCCATAATTTCATCTCCTCGCGTCGCATCTTCCTGATGAAATACTTCTTGCAATGAAAGTGAACTACATATATAGGTATAAGATATTTTGTGAGATTTTATGGCATATGGAATTTTTACCGTTAGAGATGTATTACGACTCGGTCCTAGGGCGTCCAATGTCACCCCACCCCCTTCGCTTGCTAGTATGCATTTTTGTTTGCAAATGTGAGCATTTCCGGTGCACAAGTTGATACTATAACCTGATAATTGTCGATGGCACATGAATTTTTTCTACATAAAACCAAGTCGATGCAACGCTGATTTTCCATTTTTGTCCCCATATTTGCGAGAAAAGGATAACAAGGTTGTTTGTTTAAATTAGGAAGTGGCTTGTTTGATATGTAGCCTTCTTTCTTCTTTTTTGGGTGTTGTGGGTGTCGGGTGGGCTGGGGGAGTTCTAATATTAGAGGGATGGGTTACTTATTGATCAGTTCTGACAAATTCGCAGTGCGGAAATAGGAACATGTGGATAGCTTAATGGGTAAGGAAAGAAAGAAATAATAATTTACAAATGACAAAATGTTCAATGGGAAAGTATAAAAGTGCTCTAGATGTGCGTAAGACATTGCTAAGCATTATGCCACCTACCTAGGAGGTATATATACTTGTCTGGTAAGGAAGGAATTGCAGAAAAAAAGGATAGGGAGGACTTTTTCAAGAAAGTGGAACTTGTGGTAAAGACGATAGAAGTGATCCATATTTGTTGTTGAAATGGCATAACAGGGTAGCAGAAGAAGTTATGTTTATTTACGTGTGTATATAACGTTGTTTATTGCTTAACAGAGAGATTCACCCATATATATCACATGAGAAGGTGGAATTTTAACATACCAATCATTTTTAGTAAGAAATTTCTATCTAAAAGAAGGAGATTAAGTAGAAGGAAAAGAAGGAGATCAAAGTAGAAGTAGGTGTTATGTTGCTTCTGTCCATGTTTAGGGGAAGTAGCTTTCTTGTCATTTGTTGTGGCTAAAAGATAAATATAGGTAAAAGCATATAGGATACCCACCTGATGAGGACTTGTTGCTTTTTACTCTAAATTGTAGAATTGAATAAGTAGAGTTGGGCATTGCCACAAAAACACAAGGCGAGGTCTGTTGAAGATAAGAGTTTAGATATTCTCTTCAACTTATCAAGTTTCTAAGATGAAAATATATGCTTAAAGTGTATGAAGCGAAATTCTAATAGTTTCTTTTATTATTATTGTTTTTTGTAGCATGACTGGTAACAATTGCAAATAACTGGAAGAGTGCTAGAAAAAGCCAAAATTTGCAGACTAACAAAAACAAGGAGGGACACTTTTGTGTACAGTTGGATTAAAAGATATAACCCAAAGGTCACACAAGACATATAAATAGAAGTTGGAAGAAAGCAAGGAGTACAAGTATCAGCTTTAAGTCCAAGGCATGTGTCACCAAGACGTGGGATTCATATTTCAAATGACAAATCTGATAATAAGTGACATAACTGCTGCAAAAGATGTTCTCACCTTAAAGTTGAAATGATTGTGGGGATACTATGTTTTTTCACAAAATTTGGGAAGATGTAGTTCCTGCTAGCACTGAGTCATGCGATTAAAGGGTTAAAAGTTTTTGCTGGTTAGGAATAATTCGAGTGTACAGTTATTTTCGGCTTCATGATCGTCTGATTGTAGACAGCTTTATTTTTGTTAAAGTTGTGCCAAAATTCGCTCACTCTTGGCCAGTTTGCTAAAGGAGATCTTTAATATATATGTGCTTGTGTACTAGTTAAGTGTTAGTGAGGTTACTATTCCGGTAATACTCTTCCTTAAAAGTTTTGCTTCTTACTTCATCTTTTAGCATTCTTTAAATTTTTTGGCATGCCTCTGTCAGTTCTCATATAGTTTGGTCTTTGTTCTTCTGTATATCGGATAGAAATACTTGTCAAAAGTCACCACCGTGCTGGTTTTGATATCAAATAATAAGTACTCGTATGATTAAGCGATTGGATTTCGAGTATATGAGGAGAAAGCAACATTTTGTTTATATATTTTTTGCTTATCCTGAAGCTGGCAACATGTCCATCATAATAATTAAGACTTGCATTGTTTTTCATTTTTCCTCTGTTGTTTTCAAGACTAGCGGACAATATGAACATTGTACTTACTTTGTCAAACTGCAGGAATACGCAAGAGAGGTCGATGAGCATAAAAGGACATTGCTTCTTATTAATAAGGCAGATCTTTTACCGCTTTCTGTCAGGTAAGTACTTTATATGTCACTGATGCTGCTTCTACCTGTCAACTATCCCATGTTAGTACGCCTTGAACCTTTTATCTTGGCATTATTTACAGAGAGAAGTGGGCTATGTACTTCCGTCTTCATGGGATTCTTTTTTTGTTTTGGTCGGCTAAGGCTGCTTCTGCTGTTTTAGAAGGAAAGTATCCAGGTTCCTCATTAGAGGCGCAAAATGGGATGCAAGAATCAGGTGGTGATGATACAAAAATATATGGCAGGGAGGAGTTGTTGGCTCGTTTGCAGTCTGAAGCAGAGGGGATAGCCTCGATGAGGAGGAAGTCCTGGATTAGAAATTTTTCTCAAGTTGATTCTCTTGGTGAAGATTTAGCAGGAAGTACAGCATCTAAGTCTGTAATGGTGGGTTTTGTGGGGTATCCCAACGTGGGGAAAAGCTCAACAATCAATGCTTTGGTTGGTGAGAAGCGGACAGGTGTAACATCAACTCCAGGGAAGACGAAACATTTCCAAACCTTGATAATATCCGATAAACTTACCTTGTGTGATTGCCCTGGATTAGTGTTTCCCTCATTTACAAGCTCGAGATACGAGATGATCGCTTCTGGGGTTCTGCCTATTGATAGAATGACCGAGCACAGGGAAGCTATACAGGTTGTCGCAAATAGAGTACCTAGGCATGCCATTGAGGAAGTCTACAATATAAAATTGCCAAAACCCAAGCCTTATGAGCCACAGTCTCGCCCCCCCTTGGCCCTAGAGCTTCTGAAGTCATATTGTGCATCTCGCGGATATGTTGCCTCGAGTGGGCTGCCTGATGAAACTAGAGCTTCTCGAAGAATTCTGAAGGATTACATCGATGGGAAGCTGCCCCACTTTGAAATGCCTCCAGGAATGTCAAACGAGGAAACTGGCTTGCAGGATGTTGCTAGACCCAACTTGTCCGAGATTGATGAATCAGACACATCCGATGCCGAAAACCCTTCAGATAGTGAAGTTGTAGGTGCACCCAGTCTTGAGCATGTTTTGAGTGATCTCAATTCATTTGACATGGCTAATGGAGAAGCTGCCAGTAAGGCCCCTGTTAAGAAAAAGCTTCCAACCGCATCGTATAAACAACATAAGAAACCCCAGAGAAAGAAAGACCGCTCATGGCGGGTCAAGGACGACGGAGGAGATGGAATGCCTGTTGTGAGGGTCTTCCAGAAGCCAGTGAATACGGGGCCTATTTGACTTGGTAGGACCACATCGAAAGCCTCCGGAGCAAAAGCCGTTTGTTTGGGTTGATCAGGCCGAAGCGACATCTGAACGATAGTGTTTTTGAAACAGTTCAGTGCTGCTGCTGATTTCCAGTGGCTTTGTCTTGAGAGCATGCAGCATTTGTTGCCTTGTTTATTTAACAATGCGTGCTCTTCTGGACTTAATGTCACGGATTGGACAATATACAACAGTCGTGTAATGTGATTTCATAAATTTTATATGGCCCAAGGAGGGTGTAGTACGTATTCTCGGCATAAAAAAAAATTCCGGTTGAAGAAATTATGGACGTATCAATGAAGTAATTTTAGGAATCATGCATACGAAGGAATTAGCGAACACCATTGCATATCATTTAGCCAGATTTTTTAAATGGTTTTCCAAAAGTAAATTTCACTTCCACATTTTTTTTTTCTCAATTATATGTACCTGAACCAAGCAGGGGTTCCGATAAGCTAGATTTGAACTTCACTTTCAAAAGTTTCTAATCTGTGTAACTTGAACCAATCAAGGATTTAATCCTGTATACTTAAAATTTATAATCCGACACAATCAAGTGAGTCTCTCTTCTTCTTTCTGTTCTTTTGAGTTTTGATCTGCAAGATTATATTATAATCATAATATCACCTCTCACTTATTGCACTCGTGTAATTGCAGCCCCGTACTCCTCCCCAGTTCTCTGTTGGCATCTATGTAGGCGATCAGGGTCTATCCTTGTGTACCCTTATGATAGGCTCTTCTTATTGGTTAGAATATATATGGGTCGTGATTCATTGTTAGCGCTAGCACGTTGCTAGCGCTGTTTTTCCGTCCGCTACATAATGTAGCGGACGATAACTTACCGTCCGCTACATTATGTAGCGGACGTTGCTAGCGCTAGTAACGGATCAGCTCCCATATATATATATATATATATATAGCTGATCTGTTGAGAGCGCTAGCAAAATAGGAGATCTTGCTAGCACGATCTGGCCGTCCATCCCGAGCTGCTAGCAAAATAGGAGATCTTGCTAGCACGATCTGGCTGTCCATCCCGAAGGGATGGACGACCCAGATCGTTTATTTTTGCGGCGCTGTCAGTCGTCCGCTACATAGTGTAGATGACGGACCTTTTTACCATCTTGCCCTTGCTCCCCCGTCCGCTACACTGTGTAGCGGACCACTCTATTGGCCCCACATTGACAGCCCCTGCTCCCCCGTCCGCTACACTGTGTAGCGGACCACTCTCTTGGCCCCACATTGACAGCCAAAAAGTCGTCCGCTATACTGTCTAGCGGACGACTGACAGCCCTGACACAACTGACACATTTTCAGACGGGTCTGTACCTTCATTTCAACACACGTCAATATTGTCGAAAATATGAGATCTACACAGTATCGCGGACATTACTTCTATACCCAAAAACTTCCTCAAGCTCCTTCAGCTACAATTTTCTTCTCATTCGGACTCGCTTCCATTTTCAGCTCCCTTCAAGTTTCGAGTAACACTTGCTTCAAGCTTCACTCAAGTAAGGTAAGTTTGCGAATGGTGAAGTTTTCTTTATGGATTGACTGGTAAAATATAATTTTATTTTGTTTGGACAAAAAAGTATAATTTTTTTTTATGTTCTAGAAATTTGTCACTGTATTCATCAATTTGTGATGTTCTAGACATGATGTTATAAAAAAAGTGTAATTTGTTAACTCTAAATAAATTAATAAGCGCAGGTGATGATGATGGATACATATTTGAAATGTAGTTTCTCGTACGAAGAAACCAGCTTGTGTAGATCTGTTCATATAAAGAGGGCATTGAGCTAGGGGGACAGGGGAGGACTAAACCCTAGCTTGAAACTACACCCTCTTTGGATGACCTCATTAAGAACACAATACCATTCAAAGGCCATTGTCCCATTCACCACCGGTGCCTTCGTTACGGTCGCCTTTGCTGCTTTTGTCTTCGCCTCTACTGACGTAGCTTCTGCCACCTTCAAAGCTGCCTCCGTCTCTGCTACTGCCATAGCCAATGCCGCCTTGCTGTTGCCACACCCAGAATAACTACCAACAAGAAACAGCCCAACCACCCAAATCACCACCAACCGCTACAGCCACGGCCACCAACCATACCTGAACCACTTACCCACCTTGCAAACAACCGTGACACCTGTGATTGGCGGATCACAGCTCGACTTTCCATGCCTACTATCGAGCCATGATAAAATCCAAATAGCATCAGCAAGCTATCAAACGACGTATCCATTGAGGTGAAAAGAAAGCCAAAACAAACCCTGAAAAGCAAACACGCCACCATCCATCGGTGGAAACCAGCACTGGCGGCGGAATTTTGAGATAGTCTGTGGGAGAGAGAAAGGGATTTGGGAGAGAGAAATTAGGATCGGCTACCTAGTCTATATATGAGCATGTAACTCTGTACGTGGTTAGCTCTGTTAGTAACATGGCATCTCCCTAGTTCCCTCCTTTATTGGTTTAAAGTATTATTGATTTGACTGACCTTGAGTTATCATATATGGCATGTAATGACAAATATTTAAGATAAACGGCAACCAAGTGGGTATATTTTTGTTGCCAATTTTAGGTTGATATAGATATAGAATGTTTTTGGACCTTTTGATACAGCATCAGACAGTCGTGCTCTGAGGATTTTTCTGATGTCTTTACAGATTTTCAAAGAAGTTCCATCTCTTTTGTCCACATAATCCTTTTGTCTAAAAATGCAAAAAAAGACTTGATGGAACTTCTTCCTTGCAACTGTAACCGGAGTGGATTAAATTATAACAAGAATCTTTAGAGGGTTTCGTGATTTTATGCGTCCTTAAACTAAATCCATGAAAGTTGACAATTTTTCATTCCACATAGGAATTTGGCAATGATTTATTTGATGGTTAACTTTGGCTATTGTTGCTTTTTTTTTAGGTCTTAGTATTTATGACGGGAATAGTTTAGCAAACTTTAAGTAGTCCATTGATTTTATGTCTTCTCAAAACAAACACTAGAGTGTAATTCTACCTATTGTTGAGTGAACCAAAGTAATTGAGAGTGATTCTATAATATTTTGAGAATTTGAAAATGGTGTCTATTCTGCTTACTTCTATGTTTCCTACATCTGATGCATCATATAAAATATCGATTCTTGAGATCTCATGCAAGGGCATGGGTTAGAACCCAGTATATATTCCAAAGATATGTAGGAATTCAAGAGAGTGTACCAGAGACCTTCTCTCCAAAAATCATATGTTTATTTTTACGTAATTTTGGAGAAAAAATATTGGGTGTTAATTCCTGGTTGTTATGAGACTTTTTTCATGGGCTTACATTTTCGTAACAATTAGAATTGAATTTTTCTATAACTCAAACAACAAATTGTGAAGGAAAAGCTTAGTTTGACCCCCTGTAAGTAGGGCGCTCAGAACTTTAGTCCTCTCCACTTTTAAATGATGTGCTAACATCCGTTCGAGTTTATATACTGCAAAATTTAGAAAAAAAAAGTATCAATTTCAATAACATTTGCGCAACACTTGCGTTGATTAGCAAATATATCTTTAAAATAATAATTTTGCCCACTTTTTCACTTACACCTCCAGCTCCATAGGGCCACCCACAACCACTGCCGCCCCCAACCCCCCCCCCCCCCCCCCCCCACACACACACTTCCACTACCCCCCATCACCTATCACCCACCACCGCACATACACTTCCAATACCGCCGCATCCCCTGTCGCCGACTGCCATACACAAACACAAATTACATGCACTTCAATTGCTGCCCCATCCCTAATCACGTACCACCACACATGCACAAAGACTCCCACTTCAACTGTTACCTCGTCCCCTGTCACCGACCACCACACACAAACACACTTCCACTGCGTGTCCTGTGGATCCAGATCAGGGAGGAGAGAGAGAAAGAGAGACAGAGACAGAGAGAGTGGGTGGATGGATGGCCATTGCGGTAGTTGGCGGATCTACACTGGTTCTTTGAAAAGGTCTCTTCCTAAAGGTTCTTTGAAGGCTGCTTTGAAGTTTAATGTGCTATTAGGCCAAACCAAGTATTATATAAGAGGCATAACTTAAATAAATTATTAATCCCAAAGGTTAACCCACTTTTTGTCAAAATCTAAATCGTATCATTGTCCCAAACTGCAAATGAAAAATTATGAAAATGTCCCAAACGACAAAACATATGAACTTGAACTTAGCGCATTAAAGTATTTGGGTCTAACAAGTAGCAACTATTTAGCCTAAAGAGTAGAAGAACATTTTCCTATTAAAAGAGCTCATCTGCTCGGGTGGCCGAGCATATTTTAGCTCTTTAGGGTAGCTTGTTTGCTTAACTGGCCGAGTAGAGAGGCTTTAACACCTTAAGGAAGCTTGTTTGCTAGGCTGGCCAAGCAGAGAGGCTTAGCTCCTTATAGAAGCTTGTTTGTTCGGCTAGCCGAGCAAAGAGGCTTGACTCTTACAAAAAGGAGCGCATATGCTTGGTGGACGAGCATAGCTAGGCTTCTATGAAGAGGAGTGCATATGCCCCACTGGACGAGCATAGCTCGCTGTTATGAAAATGAGTGCATATGATCGGTTGGACGAGCATAGGGTGATTCCTTTGAAAGGGTGTGCATATACATGGTTGGACGAGCATAACTTGACTCCTGTGAAAAGGGGTACATATGCTCGACTAGACGAGAATTGCTTGACTCCTATGAAAAGGAATGCATATGCTTCGCTGGAAGAGCATATGGTGACTTCTTTTGAAAAGGAATGCATCAATCTTCTGGTCAAGCATAGCTTGACAGATATGAACATGTGTGATTTGCTTGGCTGGAGTAGCATAAAGTGACTCTTTATGAAAACGGGTGCATATGTTTAGCTGGAGGAGCATAGGGTGACTCTTTATGAAAAGAAGTGTATATGCTAAGCTGAACAAGTCCACAAGGCTATTAAGGCGTTCATGCTCGCAGAGGACGAGATTTAACTCAAGGGGCATGAAGGTAATTTTGCCCCTACCCTATAAACATGTGATTATGGGGATACGTGAGATAGCACCAGTAGCATCCATCCAACAAGAAATAAAAGGGCTAGTTAATCATGACCTTTGAGCGAAATGTCAAGAGCCTTCAATATAAAGTATTTGTTTTTATGTCCAGTTTAGGTCACCATACTATGCGCTCTCTGCCTTAGATGTGGAACATGCTTTAACTACTCTCCAGAGTCTATAACATCTTGAGAGGCTCTGCTCGTAGTGCTCCTACATGAGGACCTTTCACATAGGGATGGGTTCATTTTTTGTGACACTATCCCTGCACGGGTGAATCACATGACACAAGCACGCAAAAGAGGTGAACCCATCACACTTAGATGGTGTAGGGACCCTCCCATCACTAGTGTCATGTTTTCTGTGTGTCACAATCCAAACCCATGAGTAAGCCTATGAGCTAGGTCCGTGACAAGCCGCATACCCCCTAACCTCCAACAGGGCTCTGCCAGGCCTACTACAACATGTACTTGAGATTCAATTAAACTTACTGGGTTCTAAAAAATAATTGATTGGCTACTGCGAGCCACACTTAGAAAATTCCTTAATTGTCATAAATAAATTTCAATTGCATAATTAAACTCCATGGAGATCAATGCTCCAACAATTTCTCAAAAGCATAAAATTTGTATTACAATGCCATTTAAAGGTTAACAATTGTTCTAAGAGGACTTAAGTTCTTAACGGCAATATCCCGCTAGTTAGTCCTCTTTACCCTCAAGGATATTGGTTTCATCTAAGTATTCATCTGAAAACATTTACTCCTTTCGTCCCACATAATTCGATCAACTTCGACTTGCACGCAGATTAAAGATTCAAGTCATATATTGTGTGTTTCCTATTCTATCCTTTAGAGAGGGGGGGGGGGAAGAAAGTGGGATAGGAGAGAGAGAATTGGTTAGTGAAATATTAAATATGGAGAGAGAAATAGAATAAAAAATATTAGAAAATGGCAGGAGAGAGAAAATGAGTTGGTGGAGAGTTAAACGTGGAGAGAGAAATAGAATAAGAAAAAGTATAAGGGTAAATATGAAAATAAAAGCACATATAGAATCTTTCTTAGTTTGAAAAGTGAGTAATTTTCTGTGATGGCCAAAAAAGAAAGATGATCAATTTATGTGGGACGAAATAAGTATTAAAGAGTGAGCTTGGGGCCAGTAAGTACATACCATATTCCTAAAATAGGTTTTGGGGTTTAATAAACATGTCATGGTTTCTTTATTTTAAAACTGGTAACAATTTACGGGAGATGCTACACACACACACACACACACACTCTTTATAAAAGCAAATCATGTTTCAAGAAAAAACTTCCAAAACGAATGCAAAATAACAGAATTTAAACTTCGAATGCAATTCCAAACTTTTTTCATGGTGTGCTGCGGTTAGCGTATGGTCCCACTAACTAGGACCCAGAATCCCTTTTCCACCAGCGAACCACGAGCAACAGTATTGTGCGTGAACGTATGGCCTCGTTGACCACGACCCAAAATTCACTTTCTTCCGTGGATATGGAGCACAACAACCAATATTAACCTCTCGATATATCACGATTTACACAGAGTTCTCAAGAAAGAACACAACACATTCCATGACAATTTTGATTCATTTTCTCATTAAACAAATTTCACAAAAGCAAAAGTATAACCAATACTTAAAAGTTTCATCTGGTAAAATCATGCATACACATATATTGAAAAATAGAGTGTACAGAGGAATATGGCAGGAGCACTTATCTGGATTACTAAACGGTTCTGGTTCTTGCTCACAAGCTGACCTAGCCCTTATCTATTGAATCTAAACAATAAACCATACGTTGTTAATTCTTGATGCTCAATCATGTCTAGCTAAATTTCTCTCGTGTGAGTGAAATTAGCGAAATGCCCCTGGACTAGTGTAAAATTACCAATTTACCCCCAGAGCCTAACATACCATTTCACATCAAAAATTAACTCAAAACACCCTTTCAAACAATTAGGTGGGTTTTTTGGACAAAAGGGGTCTTTCTGGGAATTTTTCGCTCAAACCCTAAACCCTTCCTTAAATTGAGCGTTACGGCTCATATTTAAAAAACATAAAAATTGGCACCAAAATTCTATGAAGTTTTAGATACTCTAGCGTCTTAGTAAATTCAGATTATCGTAAAATTTTTGGCTAAAAGTAAATTTGTTTACTATGTCAAATAATTCCAAACCTATTTTTGATATAAAGCCATTTCATGCCCTTCGCACTCTCAAACAAATTCCAAAAAATTTTCACGACATAGGTTTTGTAAAATCAAAGGGAGTTTTAGTTTTGCACTTTGCCTAATTCAATCTCTAAATGGCTTCTAAAAATCACATCAGGAACTGCCCTCTAAATTCTTTACTATTCATCATCTTCTTCCTCAAGAAACCCTAACCCTAATTTCTACTCCCTCTCTTTTCCTCATCAACCACACCCACCACCCCATGTCACGACTGCTACACGGCCACCATGGCTACCACGGCAACCCCTCTCCCTCCCTCTCCAATCTTTCCACCATTACAAGCCACCACCCCAAAAACCCTAGCCCTAATTTTTTTTCTCTCTCTACACTCCACACTATCAGCACCATGGCATCCCTTCCCGCTCCTAATTCCCCCTTCTACTCTCATCTAAACATCACAAAATACACATAATTAATGATCTTCACCCACGGCTACCCAGATAGCAACCTCCTTCCTCTTCTCTTTCCCCTTTTTATTCTTTTCACAGACCCACAACAAACACCACACACGGCTGCCCTATGACAATCCTTCCCTTCCCCCTCACTTTGGCAGCCCCCATCACACCACACAACATTCCACACGGTTGTCCATCATGGTAGCCTTCCCCTCTCTTCCCCCTTTTCTTCCTCACTAAAACCCTTCCACATACCACACACGGCTGCACTATGGCAGCTCCTTTCCTTCGCCCCTCTCCCCCATCATGCACACCTTTACATCCACACACACAAACACCTATGCATACTACTGTAGTAGCCCTCACACAGCTATCCTTGGCAGTCCCCCCTTTTTCCTTCTCCCTCCACACATAAACACACCAACAACACTCACACAAACCACAAATTCACCCCGCCATGGCTGTCACCGCATAACAGCCCCATCACTCAGCCATAACACCTACAAACACACACAAATAGCTATCGATTTCATACACAAAAACATATCTAAAACACCAAATATTATGGCTAAACTAGAAAGAGGCTAGTGATTTTTACATTGAATTTTTGTTGCCCTAGCTTGGTTTTCACCGCCTCCCTTCTCTCTCTATTTCACGTGGAAAATGGCTGGCAGATTTGCTTTAGATGGCTGCCCCCTTTAAATATGGTTGCCCTAATTTGAAAGACTTTCTAAAAACATCCCACACCTAGCCATTGTTCTCATTTCACCCACACTCTTAAGAGGGCCACAATAATTTTTTATTAGGGTAAAGAAAGAAAAATAAAAATTTTCGACACATAAAGATTTTTGTTGACGAAATAAAATTTCGTGCGTTACACTGTGTCATTTGACGCCACCCGTAGGACTCAATAAAGGCTTTGGAATGATGGCTAGATCAAGGACGTTCTCTGATCACACCGACATTATGTGAGTTAGTCTTCATAGACAGATAGAGTCAAGTTGCACAAGATAGGCAGAGCGAATATGCGATCCTATAATCCAAGGAGCACTAAGATTTATCGCCTCCTTAGCGAGGTGTTGCTCCAAGGGTCATGTTTCACTTGATGGCACATGCATATTTTTTCTATAAATAGTAGACTTGGGTTTTGTTTCATGGATTGGAACTCATTGCAAAAACTTACTTTTTAACTCACTACAAGAAAAAAGGCTTTTAGCGACGTCGAAAAATCCGTCGCTAAAAGTCCCTTGTATAAAAGCCCGTTACTAAAAGTTTGGCGACAAAAATTTCAAATCTATCGTCTAATATTGCACTTTTTGTGACGGATTTATTTATTAATTAGCGACGGAATATCCGTCGCTAATTATATTTTACATATTTTAATTTATTTTCTGTTTTGTGAACTTAGGGACGAAATAAATTTTTTAGTGACGGAATGTTCCGTCGCTAAATAATAGTTTTGGAGACAGAATATTCCGTCACTAAAAAGTTGATAAAAGAAACACTTTTAGCGATGGAATTAATCCGTCGCCAAAAGTCAAAAAAAATTTAAAATATTTTTTTTATATTTTTCTATTACCCAGACCTGTAATAAAAAGTTCAATTCTCAACAACGCACAATAATCATTACACAAAGAAATATATATAATCAATTATAAAAAATATTTATTATAAAAATACTCATGATGTACAAGCCGGGGAGGGAGGGGGGACAAGTTGGGACCCGGCATAAGAAGGGGCTCATCAGGGGTTGTCGAGTCCCGAATCTGGATCCTGCTGATCTGGGGCCGGCTCGGCATGTCCAGCAGCAGTACCCTGCTGATCCTGCTCCCTGATCATCCTCAACACCACCGTAGCAATGCGCTGGATCTCCCCGTCGTCCAACGGATGCCGAGGAGCCGGTGTCTGTGGAGGGATTGCATGGGGTGAGGACGCTCCTATCACGGCACGAGCAGTCGTGCTAGGCAGGCCGCGTATGCAGCCTTTCGGCCGATTGACGACCTCCGGCGTATCCAGCCATCGCTTCAATGCCCCAGTACTCGCACCCGTACTAGTGGACACTGATGGCTGTCCACACTCCCTAAGCTGTTCATACGAGGCCTGCAAAAATAGTGATTTAAAGATATGTTAGGGCATTAATTAACGCAACAGACATTGAGGATAGAAAGAAAAAAATAACAACTTAATTAAACACATCGACTCACATCGATCCGCAGGGCAATATCCGAAACATAGTCGCCGGCCCGACGTTCCTCGTCCTTGTCCTTCTTCCGCACGTGCGTCTGATTATACGTCAGAGCTATGACCTCATCCTCCTCCAGATCCGGGTTCTCGACCGCATTCATGTGTCGGACGATGTCGTGTGGCACCGACCCCCCCGTGTGCGTCGGATCTCTGTTCTGTCTGTTCTCGGCCCCTTTCTTACTCTTGGCATCCCAGCCTGGATCCGCAGCCCACCGATCTATCATCTCCCCCCATACAGTCAGAGATATCCAATGTGGGGGATATGTCTTCATCTCCGTCATCGGGGCACCATCGGGCAGCATCTTCTTCGCCCGGTCCCGTGCATCGTGGAGCCATCGGCGGTAATTCTTGCCGATGTAAGCAAAGAAGGCCTGCCGCCCCAGTGCCTGCTGATCAGGCGAGTCAAACGTGAACCCCTCCTGCAAGGCATTCAATAACACAAATTAATTTAGAAAACAAACTCTAATTAAACAAATACTATCGCTGAAAAAAATACTTCACCGTACCAGCCACTCCTCCCATAGGGACTCCCTCGCAGCGGCATCCCAGTCCTTCCAGTACAGGCGTGGCTCGAAGAATCGGCCCTTCACAAGAACGCCGATCTTCGTCCTCGCCTGATTCTCCAGGATCCTGCCAAAGAAGTAAATAAATAAATTAATACAGTTCAAATATAAATTAACATCCCAAATTTACAAAATAAGGCATGATGTGATTTTTTTTACTTACAGGCCCTCCTGGTGAGCGTAACTCTCTGTTTACGCTGGGGGTCGATGCGTACCCCGCGTGTCGGGCCACGGCCTCGTCGAGATCCTACAAAACACAGACATTAATACAGTTCAAATATACTTCAAATATAAATTAGCGAAAATGTACTAAACACCGTTATCAACTATACCTGAGGTAGAACCCACGGAAGAAGGAGAATCAACGCGCGTGTGGGATGAATCTGCGTCGGGCTGGGGCGACGGCTGGGGCAGGGGTGATGGCTGGGGCTGGGGCCCCATCTGCTGTACGCGATCACTCTGTGCCTCGTCATCAGTGAGCAATGACGAGGTGGGACCCACCGGGGAGGAAGCAGCTCGGCGTCCAGCCCGGCCACGAATAGCTCGTATCCTATCCATATCTGACTTCGTATAGATAAATTGCAAAGACATTAACACATTAAAAATAATAATTTGGCAGAAATCATCATCGACACTATATATATGAACGGAGGTGCAAAAACACATCAATATGAACCAAGTTCTAAAATGTTACTACATTTTTTCCGTGATGTTACAACATTACAAGTCAATCATTTTCAGTTTGGGAATCATCATCATCTTCCTCACTAGACTCGTCGTCCTCTTCTTCGTGGGACTCGTCGTCCTCTTCATCTTCTAATTCATCCTCTTCATCAGTAGACTCAGTCACATCATCTCCAACACTTTCCACGTCTTCCGCGTCATCATCTACGACTTCTTCTCCTACATGAAGTGTTGTTGGAAGAGGAAGATCGTCCTCCTCGTTGTTGACCTCAACAGGTAACAAGACAGGTGGTTGGTCGGCTTGAAAGGAGTCTACTCACTGTCATATGTCACGGGCAATTTCTTGGACTTGATAACTGTATACCAATGAGATTTGGGATTGGCGACGTCCTCTGCGTAAAAGACTTGTGCAGCTTGACTAGCAAACACAAAGGGCTCGTCTGATGCAAGTCTTGACTTGACATTGACATCTACAATCCCTTGAGAGCTAACACGGATTCCTCTACTGCATGTGACATCGAACCACGTACACTTGAACATTACCAGGCGGTTTTGGGAACCCAGATATGTTAGCTCAACAATCTCATCTAGCTCTCCGTAAAAGTCCATGCAATTCTCAGCATAACAGTCGCCGTTGACCAAGACTCCACTGTTTTGGGTTTGTTTTGTTCGGTCATCATCTTTTACGTTAAACCTAAACCCGTTGATGATATAGCCTCCATGACAGGATGCTTGTTTGTTAGGGCCTTCAGCTAGTAATTTCAAGCAGGAGGCCACTGGTCTATCCATTGACTGAACCTATTGTAGATGACGGTAAAAATTAAGGATAAATCAGTATACTAATTGGCCACAGAACTGTATATAACACATAATATAATTTCGTTAAGGACTTACACGCATTTTGAACCACTGTACAAATTGTGATTTCTGATGAGATTCAAGTCTAGCGGGATCAGTGATTAAAGATTCCGCATCGAACTCACTGCAAACCAATATAGTTGACTCGCTTATCACACACTTTCAATTATGTACAACAATGTAAGTGAATTAAGACATTAACTTACTCAACGAATGCCAAAACTTCATCGCAATTTAGAAGGGCATATATTGTTGCAGCACTGTACTCTTCATCCTTTAGCCATCGAGTATACGTTCGGCCGAACGGACTACCAGACTGCTTGAATATTGACAATTGCCCTTCCAAATTTGTGCTCGATCCGGGCTCATTTCGGCCTAGTTGATTTAACCTTGTATCAACATCAGGCCCGAAATATTGACTACAAAAGTTTACAAGTTCTTCCATTACGTAAGCCTCCGCAATTGAGCCCTCAACCCGAGCCTTATTGCGGACTTTTTTCTTTAAATGGAACATGAACCTAGAAGTTTAGCGAATCGAGTTAGGTGGAATATCAATGATAACAGGTGTCGCATTAAGTGTAAACGAACAACTGTAACAATTTAAAGATTACCTCTCGAAGGGATACATCCACCGATATTGCACGGGTCCACCCATCTTAGCTTCATATGCCAAGTGAACAGGCAGATGCTCCATTGAATCAAAGAACGAAGGTGGGAAGATTTTCTCCAGCTTGCAAATCGTCACCACAATGTTCTTCTCAAGCACTTCCATGTTACTCACCCGGATCGTAGAAGACCATATATCTCGAAAGAAATGAGATAATTCAGTCAAAGTCTCGCAAACAACCCGTGGCAACAGTCCCCGGAAGGCAATAGGAATGAATCTCTCCATGAATACGTGGCAGTCATGACTCTTCATCCCTTGGAACTTGCATTCCGATACATTGCAACAACGAGATATGTTGGACGCAAACCCATCCGGAAGCTTCAAATTCTTAACCCACTGACAGACCTTTTCCACTTGTTTCTTGTCTAGACAGTAAGGTGCTTTCGGAAGTATCGTCCTCCCGCTGACTGTCCGAGGATGCAATTCACGGCGTACACCCAACTGTTGTAGATCCCTTCTCGCTTTAAGGTGATCTTTCGATTTGCCCTTGACATTCATCACTGTGTTGAACACATTATCAAAAACATTCTTCTCAATATGCATCACATCCATGTTGTTTTGGATAACGAGCGTCCTCCAGTAGGCTAACTCCCAGAAGATACAAAATTTTCTCCAGTTGTGCTCTTTCCCGTACCCTGGAATCTTCTGATCTGGCACACCCTTGCCGTGTGGTATGTCAGTATCAAGTGCCTCCAGGTGTGAGAGCACTTCTTCACCAGATGGGTAGTCCAGTGTGACAACCTCACGCTCGATTGTCCCGTCAAATTTATCCTTCTGCCTACGAAACTGATGGCCCGGTGGCAAAAGCTTACGGTGACATCCGAACCACGAGGGCTTTCCGCCGTGCTTTAACGTATGACCGGGGTTCACGCCCATACAAGCAGGGCATGCTAGCTTCCCATGTGTGCTCCAGCCACACGTCATTCCCAATGCGGGAAAATCATGTATAGTCCACATCAAAGCAGCCTTCATCTGAAAATTCTGTTTAAGGGATGCATCATATGTTTCGACTCCATGATTCCATAACTGTTTTAACTCATCAATCAACGGCCTTAAATACACATCTATGTCCTTGCCGGGACTCTTCGGCCCCGGAATAAGCAACGACAAGAACATGTACGGCTTCTTCATGCACATGCCTGGTGGAAGGTTGTAAGGACAATAATAACAGGCCAACAGGAGTAAGGCGTGGTAGACTGACCGAAAGGGTTGAACCCATCGGTTGCCAGACCAAGTCTAACATTCCGAACTTCCTGAGCAAAGACTGGATGCCTGCGGTCAAACTCCTTCCACGCCTCTCCATCAGCTGGGTGTGTCAGCACATCGGCATCGTTGCTACGAGTCTCACGGTGAGCCCTCATATGTTCAGCCGTATTGGAGGAGTAGTACATTCTCTGAAGCCGTGGTGTGACCGGGAAATATCGCAATATCTTCCATGCAATGTTTTTCTTCTTCCCTTTGTCCGGTTTGTACCTCGAATGATCACATACTGGACATCGTGACAAATCCTTATTCTCTTTCCAGAACAATACACAATCGTTATTGCACGCATCTATCCGCTCATAGCTCAACCCAAGTTTCCTCATCATCTTCTTCGCGTCATAGTACGACGGCGGTAGCTTTTCACTTTTGGGCAAAATTTCTTTGATTAAGGTAACAAACTCGTTAAAACCTTTCTCACTCAGCCCGTGGTCTAATTTCAACTGTAATAACCTACTAACCGCAGACAGCCGTGTGTGTTTCGGAGCTCCATCCCACAGCGGCTCTTCCGCAGCTCTCAACAACTCATAAAACTGATGAGCCCCCTCGTTCGGCGGTTGGGGACCGTCGTCACCACCGTCGTTACCCCAGTCAACATTAGCATACCCAGCATCCATAATCATATCTCGGTAATCATACCGTGCCTCCTCCCTAACTTCAGTTTGACTAGCCGGGTTGGAGGACAATACTATCGTTTTCCCGTGCTGCGTCCACCTTGTGTATCCACCCATAAAACCGTACCGACGAAGATGCCATTTTACTTCAATTCTTTTTCTCCAATGCAACAACTCACATCTACCGCACGGACACCTTATCTTATCAAGGTCAACATGTGCAGGATGCGCGTAAGCAAAGTCGAGAAATTCGTCAACGCGACACTCAAAATCTTCAGCATTCTTCCTTTTCATCCAACTTCGATCGACCGACATGACGACTGAATTATCGTACTGTATACCACCTTCAATAATGACCAGTCATTAGGCAGGGTCGATGTAAATATGAATGCATGAATGTGACAACATGTCTATATATTTCTCCTCCATTCTCTAATAGGTAGTGGTCATATCCCATTCAGAAAAGCACATGTTTATAAAACAGTGAAGAACTCATGCTTAGTCCTATGTCTGTGAAAAATTCGGCAGCACTTCCCGCATTTCTCCAAGTACACGACATCGATTAGGTGTTCTAACATTCATCTAACCTTGCCTTGCAAGGTTTGACGGATGTTAGAACACCAGATCTGTATGCACCCGGAGAAACACATGAGAACGTGTACCAAATATCCACGACATAGAACACAGAGCATGAGTTGAAACACTGTTTTATAAACACATAGCTTTTCCAAATTGTCCAAACTGGACATCCAAAGGCTCATTACAAAGCATTACTTTGTAATGAGTACCTTTGAACGGGAACTAAGAGTTTTTATGCATGCATGCGTTCAGAAATTGATAACATATGCAAGAATCTTTCTGAAATATCAAAATTACAAAAAGATCGTTGCATATGTTACCAATTCCACTTTAAATAGAATTCGTTGGCAACGAGTTGAACCATCTCGTTGCCAATGGACTTCTCAAAACAACAACTAATATAAAGAAGGCAGGGTTTGTAAACAACGAGTAATTGAACCATCTCTGGGCAATATAGAGTAATTATGGGATGTACAAGGGCTAATTAGGGCTAACTGGGTTATTAGGGTTAATTACGAGTATCAAGGTTTAGGGTTTAGCGTTATGGGTTTAATTAATCTAATTAGGATTTATTAAGATATGTTAGGGCTAATTAGTGTTAATGAGGAGTATTTTGGGCTAATTAGGATTGATTAGGACTAATTAGGGTTATTTAGTCCTAATTAGGGTTTAATTGTGCCGAGTAGTGCTAATTAGTGCTAATTTGGGCTTAATTGGGTTATATTAGGGCTAATTATTGTTAATGAGGAGTAGTTTCGGATAATTATAGCTAATTAGGGTTGATTAGGACTAATTAGAGTTATTTAGTCCTAATTAGGGTTTTATTGTGCCGAGTAGTGCTGATTAGTCCTAATTAGGGCTAATTAAGCTTAATTGGGTTATATTAGGGCTAATTATTGTTAATGAGGAGTAGTTTCGGATAATTATAGCTAATTAGGATTGATTAGGACTAATTAGGGTTATTTAGTCCTAATTAGGGTTTTATTGTGCCGAGTAGTGCTGATTAGTCCTAATTAGGGCTAATTAGGCTTAATTAGGTTATGTTAGGGCTAATTATTGTTAATGAAGAGTTGTTTCATATAATTATAGCTAATTAGGGTTGATTAGGACTAATTAGGGTTATTTAGTCCTAATTAGGGTTTAATTGTGCCGAGCAGCGTTGATTAGTCCTAATTAGGGCTAATTAGGCTTAATTGGGTTATGTTAGGGCTAATTATTGTTAATAAGGAGTTGTTTCGGATAATTATAGCTAATGAAGGTTGATTAGGACTAATTAGGGTTATTTAGTCGTAATTAGGGTTTAATTATGCCGAGTAGTGTTGATTAGTCCTAATTAGGGCTAATTAGGCTTAATTGGGTTATGTTAGTGCTAATTATGATTAATTAGGCTAACTATAATCAATATTTGCGTAATTGGGTTCATTTGGGCTAATTTGGGGTAATTACAATTAATTTGATTTTCATTGGTTTCTTAGGGTTAATTAAAACTAAGTAGGCTCGTTAGAGCTAATTAGGGTTAATTGATTTATTAAAATATTATAAATCAGGACTAATTAAGGCTAATTATAGCCAGTGCTGGAACCACGATGAGATTCCAGGGGGTGCCAGGGGGTGCTAAAAATGTCGCGTTAACCTAATTAACCTAAATTGAATACACAGTCAACAATCTCAATGCCGACACCTCATATAGGGTGTCGATATGGTGTCTGATACGTGTCTGACACCTCTGGACACGTGTCTGACATGTACGACACCTACGGACACGTGTCCTAGTCCTCCAGACACGTGTCCGACACCTACCGACACGTGTCTGACACATACCGACACGTGTCCGACACCCATCGACATGCACCTCCGGACATATCGGTATACATTGATTTATTTTTTAAATGTCGGACACCGTCGATCAGACGTAGTGTCCGTGTCTGCGCTAACTAACAGGTATTTCAATCCAATTGGGTCTCATCCTCCGTCAACAATCTCAATATCTCAAATGCTCAATGCACGATTAACAATCTATAATCATCAATTAACAACCTAAAATCATCAATTATTAATCTCAATTACTTTAAACGCACAACTAATAACCAAAAATCATCAATTAACAACCTAAAATTATCGATCAATAATCAAAATTCTCAAATGCACATATAACAACCGAAAATTATCAAACAAGTGATCAATGTTCAAATGAAAAAAAAATGATTCAAAATGCACATATCCGATATTGCACTTGAATTATTTTAATTTAGGGTTCGATTCGATTAGGACATTTAATTTAGGGTTTAATTAGGGGGTTCTATTAGTTCAATTTAGGATTCGGTTGAATTGGGGCATTCAATTTGGGGTTCAATTAGGGGGTTCAATTAGTTCAATTTAGGGTTTGATTGGATTAGGGCATTCAATTAAGGATTCAATTAAGGGTTCAATTAGTTTAATTTAAGGTTTGATTCAATTAGAGCATTCAATTTAGGGTTTAATTAGGGTTCAATTACTTCAATTTAGGATTCAATTAGGGGGTTCTATTAGTCCAATTTAGCGTTTGGTTGAATTGAGGCATTCAATTTAGGGTTCAATTAGGGGGTTCTATTAGTCCAATTTAGCGTTCAGTTGAATTGAGGCATTCAATTTAGGGTTCAATTAGGGGGTTCAATAAGTTTAATTTAGGGTTCGGTTGGATTAGGGCATTCAATTTAGGGTTCAATTAGGGGGTTCAATAAGTTCAATTTAGGGTTCGATTCGATTAGGGCATTTAATTTAGGTTTAATTAGGGTTCAATTAGGGGGTTCTATTAGTCCAATTTAGCATTCGGTTGAATTAGGGCATTCAATTTAGGGTTCAATTAGGGGGTTCAATTAGTTCAATTTAGGGTTCGATAACTTCATCTAGATAGCTTCAAGAATCGTCGGTTGGAGCGGGGCTCAACTAGAAGCGGCTTGCAATGGCGCACTAAACGTTGCAATGGCACGAAGTGCGAGCGGTAGCCTTCAGTTTATCTGAAAGGAAGACATCAAAGTCCTTCAAAGTGACTTTGACCTTATGATTAGGGGAATTGACCCTGCAATCAGTAAATCTGTCCTCCAAGATTTAAACAAGTTGAGGTATACTAGTATTTTTACTCGAATTATATTTTTACTAGTATTTTTACTCAAATTATATTTATCTTTTTTGCACAATTAACAAAAAATGCAATGAAAAAGTTGTTGAAGGTCTTGAGGCATTTGCTGAGTGGAGAAAGGAACATAATTACTTCTAAAAGGAAATTCTAAGTTTACTACATGTGTTTTAACAGGTCCTCCTGGGAGGTATCTGTTTCTAGGTTTATGCTATTCCAGAGAGTTACATTTTAATTGCTTAAGGAAGATCTTTTAAGCTATTTATGTTTTAAAACAAACAGTGGCAAGACAACGACAGCAGCCCTAATGGCACTCAAGGCTAAAGTGCAACATGTTAACATGGTATGTTTTCTGTGCTCATGAACTAGTTCTTTGTATAATTTGTAAGTCTTATATATGTTTCACATCCTAACTATTTACTTTATTATGCAAATGTAGATCTCACTAGACTCAAAGCCTCTCCAGTCTGCACTCAAAGCCAACGGTTTTTGACAGAGTCAGGGTCAGAGTAATTTCAGTAGGGGTTCTAGTCAGGACTTTGCTCAAAGGCCCCCATCTACAGGTTCCGACCCTGGTTTTGTCAGAGGTGCAATAAGCGACATGGTGGCCAGAGTTGCCATTGGGATACAGGAGCATGCTTCAGGTGTGGCCAGAAGGGTCACCATATCAGAGACTGTCCTATTCCAGCATCAGGGCAATATGGACCGTAGGGTTCTGTTGCAGGGAGTACAGCCTCGGGCCCAAGGCAGAGTACGAGTCAGTCAACTGGAGGGCAGAAACCTAGAACTACCGGCAGGGTGTTCAACATGACAGCTAAGGATGCATCGGGTTCGAAGGATGTGGTGGCAGGTACGATTCAGATTAACTCAATTGATGCGCATGTATTGTTTGACTCTGGTGCACACACTCTTTTGTTTCTCTTTCGTTTGCACGTCGCCTTGAGGTTAAACCCCAGTCTCTCGACTGTGAGTTGTCTGTGGGTACTCCTGTTGGGGATTCTGTGGTAGTTAAGTCAGTATTGAAGAATTGTAAGATCCACATTTATGATAGGGACCTTCCTGGGGATCTAGTTCTTTTAGATATTCATGATTTTGACGTGATTTTGGGTATGGATTGGTTGACATCCTATCATGCCTTAGTTGATTGCTTTGAGAAGCGAGTCCGTTTTTGTTTATCTGATTCGTTTGAGTTTGAGTTTCGGGGTTCAAAGCCTAGCGGGTTGTCTATTATCTCAGCTATTTCGGCTCGTCGTATGCTTCGTGGGTTGTGAGGGTTACATTGCACACATCCTTGATACTAATCATAGAGGTGTTGAGATATCAGACGTACAGGTAGTACGCGACTTTCCTGAGGTGTTTCTCGAGGAGTTGCCGGGTCAACCCATTGATCGTGAGATTGAATTCACGATTGATTTGGTGCCTGGTACGGCACCTATTTCCAAAGGCTCCGTATCGAATGGCGCCTACAGAAATGAAGGAGTTAATTAACAGCTTCAAGAGCTACTTGCTAGGGGGTTTATACGGCCTAGTGTTTCACCTAGGGGTGCCCCTGTCTTGTTTGTCAAGAAGAAGGATGGCACGTTGAGACTTTGCATTGACTACCGTGAGTTGAATAAGATCACCATACGTAACAAATACCCGTTGCCGCGTATAGATGATTTGTTTGACCAACTTCAAGGAGCAAGGTTTTTCTCAAAAATAGATCTACGTTCTGGATACCATCAGCTAAAAATTAGGACAGAGGATGTGTCAAAGACCGCGTTTAGGACTCGTTACGGTCATTACGAGTTCTTAGTGATGCCTTTTAGCTTGACTGAATGCTCCTGCTGCTTTTATGGATCTGACAAATCGTGTGTTTAGGCAGTACTTGGATAAGTTTGTTATTATTTTCATTGATGACATTTTGGTGTACTCTAAGTCAGAGGAGGAGCATAGTTTTGGTGGGTATGGACAGTACTCTTATGGTAGATGTGGATAGGCATAGATTGGGTGAGGAAGACATGAAATTTTCCACACATTAACAGGGTTTTTAAATTTATGTGTTCACTATGTGCCATTAATCTATACAACAAATCAAATCTACGCCTCACCACAGGCATCATGTTTGTGGTGCGTGCCAAAACTACACATGCATGTGGTACGTGCCAAAACTACACCATTTTGAGTAAAAACTCATTCCCATATAACTGGTTTCTTTCCTTTCCTCGCTGCCTTCGCATCCTTCTCACCTCTTTCTGGATAGAGATACACCTCCCTTCCCCTTCTTGCCACTCACCACCACCACCACACGCTAGCGCAACTCTCATCCATCATTAGCTATTAAGAATTCTTACATCTATCATTTGACTAGGTGTGATACCCGAACGTATCGACAAAAAATTATTTAACACTAAGTTGATTAATTAACGAAAATTATTTTATTGAGTAGCGTCATTTTGGCGTTAATTAAGTGGCAAGAAGTGGGAAGAGGTGTCGGGGTAGCTTTGGGGTCAAAGTAAAATTTCCCTAAACTAGAGGGGCAAAAAGGTAATTTTGGAAAACTTTGGGGGTCAATTCATAAATTCTGAAAATATGCCTAGATGCCAAGTGTTAAAAGAAATTTTATTACTTGTTGCCACCTCATGCTAGGGTGGTGACTAAGATAATTTAAATATTTAATAATGGAGGGGTAGAAATTCAGGTGAACAAAAGAAGGGGGAAAAACGAAAAAAAAAAAAGAAAGAGGAAAACAACAAAACAGAGAAGAGTAACCCAGAAACAAAGAAGAGAAGAAACAGGGGGAAGAAGAAAAAGCTCGGGGAGAAGAAAGAAGAGAGAAACAGAGAGGAAAGAAGAAAAAAAATTTGACAAGGCCTCAAGGTAATCTCTCTCTCTATACATAATTGAACTGGGTCAAACTATGTAGTCCAGTGGGTGTTTTTGGTTAGGGGTGAGCTGTGTGGGTTGTGTGTGAGTGCACTGTGTGTGCCTGAGTAGGTGGTGCGTAGGGGAGTGAGGGGAAGGGGGAAGCAGCCGTGGGGAGGGCAGCTGGCGTGCATGGTGAACGGGCTAGTGCCCTGCTGATGTTTGGAAGGAGGAAAGGGAGAAAAAGGGATAAGACAGCAGCTGGTTCTGCTACCGTGTGGGTGCAAGAGGGCTCAGGGATGGAGGAAAAGTGAAGGGGGAAGGGAAGTAGCCGTGGGGAAAGGCTGCTAGGGGCGCTGGGAGTGGTTGTTGCCTGTGGGGTTGCAAAAAATGGGAAAGGGGAGAGGAAGAAGGAGTGGGCAGCAGCTGGTGCTGCCGCCGTGCACTGCCATGCGTGGGTGCAGGAAAGAAATGGTGGAGGAAGGGGAAAAGGAGGGTAGGTGAGTGGTGAGGGAGAATGGAAATGTGATAGAGGTGTATGTGGGTGCATAAATGGAATTGGGGGCTAAAGGAAGAATAAAATCCATGGCCAGAGGAGATGAGACGTGGCTGTGAGGAGGAAGAAGAAGAACAGGGTGAACAGTGTACGTTTTAATCCAAAAATTAAGTGAATAGTGACCTTAAGTGTCACTAAAAGTGGAAATTAGTTGAGCAGGTTGAACACGAATTTTTAAAAGAAGTTAGGGCCAGATTTAGACAAAGTTTGAAAAAGAGACCCTAGTTATTTTTAGGAGACCTGTATCGTGGAAAAATTTCAGATTTTTCCGAGATTGAGAAGGGGGTGAACGGATGTGGGAAGTTTGAAACTTTATGATGTAATTTAAAATATCAAACTAGCGCATTTTTTGGGTGAAAATTTTATGGGGACCTTAAGATGCTATGAAGTTCCATTTCCCAAGATTTTGGGTCATTCTGAAATTATTAGCTATTTTTGGCTGAACGGGCTTCTAAGCGCTCGGTCCGGACACCGGTTCGGGATTTTTGGGCAAAAATTCTGTAAAATAGTTTTTAGCTCAAGAATGAATTCAGGAGGCCTAAAATAGCGTTTTAAAGTGCTTTTGAGATTTTTCTGATGCCGGGAACCCTCAGGGGTATTTTGGTAATTTTCCCGATAAAGTTTTTTCAGAAGACTTTTTAGTCCAGAAAGAGTTGTAAAACACCTAAAAGGATGTTTTGAAGCTGATTCGGAGGCATTGTGGTGACAGTGAACCCCTGGGGCGTTTTAGTAATTTGACGCCCAAAGGGGGTGTTTTGGTAATTTTTCCTTTAAAATTTTTTGAGGGAATATTTGGTCTATAAATGATGCAGTACATCTAAAAAGTAGTTTTAAAGCGATTTTGGGGTGTTGGTGATGTAGCGGCCGTTAGGGGGTATTTTGGTAATTTGCCATGTTGGCAATAAATTTTTGAGAACGCGCATAATTGAGCGTTCGGAGGGGTGGGTAGCGAGGAATAGTGGTAGTATGTCTAAAATGAGGGTTCTTATCGATAATAAGTCGATAAGGATAGATTAAGGATCCGATTATCGGATCGAATTAACTAGCTATCATAAGACGCTATGAGCGGTTAAAAGGGTAGGGGTAGAATAAGGAGTGTGTATATGTTGAATGATGTCTAACGAGCAGAGTATTATTTGACTAGGTGATGCAGCTCGTTGCGATCAAAGATTGCGAGGTGCTTCGGCTATAAGCCAATCAGGTAAGGACAATACGGTTCGATATGCTAATTCATTGTTCGATTAGCATGCCATGTTGATGACGTGTTGTTGCATTCTTGCCGTTATGATTGGACACCGGTAGTCATTGTGACCGGTATATGCATATTTGAATTGTGTTGTTGAGGACTTAGGGTAGAATAATTCCCTTAGTCCGCCTTGTTGATAGAATTTAATAAGGATGATGTGTATCCTTGTATGCTATGGTTCGATTCGATTAGCATACCTAAAGTTGATGATGATGTTGCGTAGGGGTTATCGTGTGACTGTTGTGAGATGTCGGCGGTTATTGATAGCCGATATCTCTTCTCTCTGAGAACACCATTGAGGACTTTTGACAAGCTTTTCCCGAGTCCGCCATGTCGTTGATGATGATGTTGTTGAGGTCGTTGCGCGTTGTTGTGAAATGTCGACACTTATTGGTAGTCGACATTTCTCTTATGTAAGAATGTTGTCGAGGGCTTGCAGTAAATCTTTTTCCAAGTCCGCCCTGTTGATGATGGTCACGTTGAATTCATGTTGTTGGGTCTGAACACCAGTTGATCTTCTAATCCGGTATTCCTTGTTGAGCCGTATTGTTGAGGACATAAGGTGGAATAAATTTTCCCTTAGTCTGCCCCGTTGATGATGTCTTGTTGCTTAGTTGTAACGTGGTTAGGGAAAGCACTTTAAATGAGTTCCCTGCTTGTTGACAGTGTCTCTTCTATTTACTTGAGACTGAGATGAACATCCCATAAGATGGGACATCAATATGAGGAGGATGGCCTGTGAAACATGATCACTGGCAAAGAGGATGTAGGGCGCGCGAGTCGAGTCGAGTCTGTCATGTCTGGTCGAGTCTAGTCTAGTCTGTCGTGCCTGAGTTGCATTGCATTTGATTTTCTTTCGATGTTGATGATTTTAATGACTTGTATTTTGTTGATGTTTATCTTTTTTATTTCCTGTTTTAGTGTTCACTTGCATAGTCAGTCAATCAGTCAGTCCAGTCCATGAGGAGGTGGCAGTAATGCTGTTCTGTTGGGCCTTAAAGCCGCTCAGTCTAACGAAAAAAAATTATAGTTTGACAAGTTATGATGATGCTGAAATTTATTGACTACTCTTGATTCATTGTTATCGTTGAGATGATTATTATTCCTCCGAGTCTTTTGAATCAGTTGTACACGATATTCCTCGTGTTGTCTTTACTGGGCGATTTGTGCTTATTCCTTATGTTGTATTGTGCAGGCTATAAGGTTGATCAAGAAGTACACTCTAGAAAGGGAAAAGAAGCAATCTAGAAAAGTTGACCAAGGGGTCAGTTGTGTGAGGTAAGACAAGCTAGATACGGCGAGACAAAGATTGAGAGGTGAGATAAGTTGAGAAGAGTTCTACGACTATAGTCGAGTATTAAGTTGTAAACATTCAGGATGTTTAAAGACCTGAAAGTCTTCCGCTGCAGTATGATGTATGAATGTAAAAAAAATTGTAAGGACGTATTTTGGAGCGTCTGTTAATGATGTATGAGTATGAGGATGTAGTTGCTCTGTATTCAGTACAGGGTTTTGAAGGTGATTATGATCGATAACTTAGCCCGGTGATGTCACCAGTGTTGAGGGTGTCGCACTAGGTAAGATGGCAAACTGGTGATTCGATACAACACATCTATAAAATTCTTCATCTTCCTTACTTTAGAAGTAGAATGAACCCAAGGTAGGTCTTTCTTGTTAGATTCACCCACGAAATCAAATTTTGATTTCACTGGATTAATGGCACAGTGTTTGAAGTGACCTGTTATGGGGATCTTGAAACAACTTGTGGAGAGAGAATACGAGGTTAAATGGAAAGATTATTTAATAGCAATGAATGAAGTGGTAATGGCCGCTGAGGCATGGATGGAAACTGATAAGAAGATCGAGACAACAATGGAGGGGATAACACAAAGAGAATTGAGAAACTAGTCAGATGGGAAGTGGGTTTCTTATTTTTTAAGTCAAATGGTGACATTTCGGTGCACACCACAGGCATCACCACAGTTGTGATGACGCGCATATTTGATTTGCAATAATCTAAATGGGTATTGTGTGAAATTAAGTGAAACCAACTCCAACCTGGTGGAACTCACCGATAACTTTTGTAAAATCGTAGTATGGTGTAAAACATGTAAATCAGGAAAGACAAACAACGTAGACCTGACATCAAACATAATGAACAGGGTGGAGACAAAATAACCTCCTATTTGGTTACATTGAAATTCTTTTGTGATGGAAAGAATCATTAGTTATTAGCTCTTCGGTGACAAAGAAGTGTTCATTTTAAGCCTCACACAAAGAATTTTGGAAACTTCGTAGATATTAACAGAACTAACATGTGCTAAAAAGTGAAGATTAAGGATATTATCAATTAGCAAAAAGGATTTAGACACGATCTTTTGGTACTAAACAACAAAAATAACGAACAGGGTGGAGATAAACTAACATCCAATTTGGTTACATTCAATTTTTTTTCGTCAAAAGAATTATTTGTTAGCTCTTTAGTGGCAAAAGAATAGTGATATTTAGCCTGACGCATACAAATTTGGGAACTTTGTTATGAGCAAACTATCGTGTGCTAAAAAGTTGAGCATAAAGATACTATCAATAAAAAAAAAATGAAGACACCATCTTTTGGTACCAAATCATGAGAAAATTTATTTTCTTGTTTTTTAGACAAAATTGTGTGGCATGTACATGATTTTTTTCTCTTTATGAATGTAGTCCAAATCTTCCTCAAATCAGTAAGTAGACAATCATTTCTTACAAAATCCTTTTTTACTCTGTTATTGTTGCTAATGAATTACCCATTATAATCTTTGAATGGTAAACACTAACTGCTTGAAATGAAGGATAGAGGATATTGCGTGAGCAAACAAATCTCCGTTTGTGTGTGTACATGTGTGTGTGTGTGTGTGTGAGAGAGAGAGAGAGAGAGAGAGAGAGAGAGTTACTTCTAAAACTTTGCAGAAAAGGTTATTTACACTTACCAAGTAAATTAATTGAAAATGTCTAACAAATAGAAGAAAAGAAGTTTAAAAGGGAAAGATAAAAACATGTGGCATATAGAAAATTCTAGCTCACGAAGGGCATTTTATTGCAAACCATCTGTGTATAAAAGTAACAGAGTCACCGAAAAGAAATCTTCCCAAAGACCACCATTTTGAATAACAAAGATTTCATAAAATATATCAGTAGAGTATTATAAAACTGCTTTCCTTATGCACCATATCCCGCCACCATAGAGGAAAAAGAAAGCAAACAATAATTTTGCAAGCATTGGGCTTTGTCAACATGGTTAAAGGCTTGCAAAAAATAAGAGTTCTTATGTTCAAAAAGAGTAAAGAATATTGAACACATAACAGAAAGCAATAATAAGAATAGAAAGAGAGAGTGCTTAGAAGATATGCTTGATATTATTTGACAGAAGATACACTTTCCAATATGTGACTTGCTGACGTGAATTGAAATCTTGAAATTTGCTGAAATGATTAATTATAAAGAAAAAGACTATCAGAAGACTGCATGGTTTTGATGGCTATGAAAAGAGATTTATAAAGAAGTGAAAATGTTAATAGAACCTCCACACACAAATTTCGTGTCTCAGGTTTTTTTTTTTGGTAAATGGGATATTTTATTGAAATAGAGAAACTAACATAGCTACACGTTATTGTTCATCTCTTCTTCCAAATTAGACAAAAGGTTGGATGAAGGAGGAACAAAGCCAAATTATTTACAAAAGAAAGCTTTCAAAGCTAAATTGTGGGCAGCTATAGTAGCAGATCTAGGGGAGTGAATCACGTCCCAGCAGCTGAAATTTTTTAGCAAGATTTTTGCATCTTCGATGTAGGATCTGGTACTCCAAAAAGGGGGGATATTTGGCTTGTGATCATCTTGATGATTACTTCTGCATCACCTTCAACAATGATAAACTTCTCTTGTTGTTGTAGAGCCAAGCAAATGGCTAAAAGCACAGCTCTAGCCTCTGCAACTTCTGGTAACCCTGTATCAATTGAAAGGATGTTGCCAAATTCAATGTTTCCATTAGAGTCTCCACAAAGGATGGCTATACAGGCTATATTTCCTCTGCAAATTTCGTGTCTCAGGTTGCGAGATAAGAAATAATGTACAAAATAAAATTTAATGATTTTCAGAACTTAAGGGTTATACCACTCTTGATTTATATTGAAAATAATTGTAAGTTCTCTGATTCGATCTTTGATTGCGGTCACCGGAGCTTGATATTGAATCGCTATTTTGACTTCTTCCTTGAGGGTGATTCCTTGACTTGTTCACCAAGGTTGAAGGCGAATCTTCCTTAGATATTTAAGATCAAAGAGAGATAATTCATCGTTGAGAGAATTCGATTGAAGAGCGGCACCAAGCTAGTATGTATTGTTCTATAAATTAAGTATAATTCTTAAGATGTGGTGTGCTTGTGACAGAGTTTCAACAAGATGCTGACTTGTTTGCAGCGACTCAGTATGCCTTTCTTCTCTACCACGAGCTCGTTGTTTGTAGGCAAGACAGTGGACTTAATTTTAAAAATCCCATGATTTGGACTTTGACATTATAATTAAAATGACTTTTCCCGTATACAAATTGTCTTTACTTTAAGACTTGTGCTGCGTTTTTTCTTTTAGTACCGTTGCAAGGCTTGAAATAACTGCCTTTTTTTGGGGGGGGGGGGGGGGGGGTCTTACCCATAAGGGCTTAATCACAAAATTGGTATCAAACCAAGCCCAACAGTCATTACTAATGTGTGGTGGAGCCTAGGGTATTGTGCCTCCATACAAAGCTGGCTGCCCCCAAGCCGTTGACCATTGTCAACAGTGTCGTGGCAGCTTGCTGATTCTTTGTCTTGGCTGCGGCGACTGTTGTTCTGGTGATTAACAGGTATGCATCTTGTTGCTGCTAGAGTGTTGATCGGGAAGCACATCCAGGAAATGGACCTGCAAAATAGAACACGGAGTGACCACCGGGGATGTTCCGGTGGAGGATGCTCCGATACTAAAGTCATAATGTTGCTACTAGGGTAGAGCTCTGAATAGCAGAAAATGCACTGGGTGCTTGTGTGTGAACCTGTTTGCGTACCTGAGGGTAGTCCCTTTTACATAGGCATCAACTGAAGAGTCCTGGTTGACTTACATGTCTATGCAGATAATCCTTAGCCCCGATTAATTGGGATTACGTTAGGATCCTTATAGAATCTGGACTCTGCCGACACGATAACCTTGGAATCCAAGATAAGGTTGACCCGAGTCAACCTTGCCACGTGTCGATATCTGGTTGGGCGGATATTTCCAGCTATATCATAATGCCCCCCACTTTTTTATCCAAAATGCTTGGCTGAGAAAGTGTATCTCGGGTGTCTTGAGACACGCATCAAATTTTTCACAGATCTTTTCTTGCTCTTGTAAGCACAAATAATATTTTCTCCGATCTTTTTGCTGACCAAAAAGTGCCCAAAGACCAAAATAACCAGTTATTTGAAATTGGCTATTTGTTGCATAAATAGCATTCTAAAATTATTTGAAATTCTTCTGGTATGTTTCCGAATTTTTCCTTGAATTTTCTGCTTGGACCAAGGCCTGCTCGGGAAGCAGGCTCGGACTGGCTTCTCGGGAAGCCTGCTCGGATAGTGGGCTGGACTTGCTGTCCGGGAAGCCTGCTCAGATTCGCTGCTCGGGAGGTGGGCTCGGACCAGCTGTTAGAGAAGCCTGTGCGGGCATGCTGCGCGAACGGCCTTTCCTTGGAATTGGGCCTTGTGCCTGAGAGGCCCACCTTTGTTGAAGTCTAAAGCCTAAAAAGAATGGAGCTTCCAGGCGCGGCTAGGGAGAATCGAACACTTGATCGCGAGCGTGTAAGGCGCATGAATTACCACTGGGCTGATCGGCCACTTGTAATTGATTATGAGCACCAAATATATTTAAACTTACTTGGAAACTTGGAAAATCCATAAATTCTGTTCAGAAAGCCTGCTCGGGAAGTGGGCTCCAACTTGCTGTCCGGGAAGCCTGCTCAAGAAACGGGCTTGGACCTGCTGTCTGGGAAGTCTGTTCAGGCTTGAAGACTGGAAAGGCCCATTTTATTCTTCTCTTTTCTCTGTTCGGTCATGATGTGCGGGCTTCGACTTGATGGTGGAAAGGCCTATTGGCTTGCTGCTCAGGAAGCAGGCTTGGACTCAGGGCTTGCGGTGCGGACCTGCTGCGCGGACAGCCCAATTTCTCTACTTGGACTTGAAGTTGTGTTTTGGCATGTTTCCTTGCAAAAACGGAACTTTTCTGAAGCTGCTGGGAGGTCTTGAACTCCTGACCACGCGCACGCATGAGGCATGGTATTCCGTTGGGTTGCTTGACCACTTTTGGCACTTCCGAGCAGAAAACTTATTTAAACTATCAATTCAAATTTTGAAAGGACCACAACTTCTTGCTTGGACCTCCGTTTAAGGTGAATTTTTTTTTTTGATTCTAAGTAATTTCTTGAGCTCTATCCATAGAAAATCATATTTTCTTCAAAAGAGTTCAGATGCAAGCTCTACTCAAGAAAACTTCTTTGACTTCCATGCAAGAGCTTTCCTTAATCAAACTCCCTGGAGCGCTACACGTATGGTTTGCTTGAAAAAAAAACTTGACTCGCCTAGGCTGCTCGGGAACTCTGCACGGCCATGTTGCTCAGGTGTTCTACCAGGTTAAGATGCTCGAGTGTCTTGCTCGGACAGGCTGCTCGGGGAACCTATTCGGACGCGCCTACTCAGGCATCCTTCTAGGATGCCAAGTGCTGGTGCAAGGTGCTTAAGCACCCTGCTCGGACGCTCTGCTTGGGCATTCTGCTCGGACGCTCTGCTCGGACACAGAGCTTGGGAGCAAGGTTCTTGAGCATCTATTCGGATGAGCTGCTCGGGAATCCTTCTAGGATGCCAAGTGCTGGTGCAAGGTGCTTAAGCACCCTGCTCGGACGCTCTGCTCAGGCATTCTGCTCGGACGCTCTGCTCGGGCACTCTACTCGGACACAGAGCTTGGGAGCAAGGTTCTTGAGCATCAATTCGGATGAGCTGCTCGGGAATCCTTCTAGGATGCCAAGTGCTGATGCAAGGTGCTTAAGCACCCTGCTCGGACGCTCTGCTCGGACACAGAGCTTGGGAGCAAGGTTCTTGAGCATCTATTCGGATGAGCTGCTCAGGAATCCTTCTAGGATGCCAAATGCTGGTGCAAGGTGCTTAAGCACCCTACTCGGACGCTCTGCTCGGGCATTTTACTCGAACGCTCTGCTCGGACACAGAGCTTGGGAGCAAGGTTCTTGAGCATCTATTCAGATGAGCTACTCAAGAACCCTATTTGGACACAGAGCTTGGGAGCAAGGTGCTCGAGCACCCGTTCGGACCAGTTGCTCGGACGAGTGCCAGAAACTTAAGCTCTTAAGAACTTTTATGATGTAAAATTCTACAAAATTATCTGCTCAGGCATTCTGTTCGGATGACATCGTGCTCGGACACTCTGTAGGGCCATGCTGTTCGGGTGACGAGCTCGACCATCATCCTGCCCGGGTAGATGCTAAACTTTGGGCTCTTTAGGGCACAAGGGAATTCAAATGAGGCGATCTAATCAGGTGACATATTCAGCTGGCATCATGCTCGAGCAAACACCAGAGACTTAAGCTCTCCAAAAATTTAAAATATAGAATCCCATTGCCATCATTTTTCTAAGTATTTTGATGCCCCCTAGAGGGGTTTGACTTGTGTGTTTTTCACCTCTCCTTGGGAGGGTGCTTATGCAATTGTGTTTTTAAGCTTGCGCTATCCACATCTTGCATTATGTTTTACTTTAGCGTGAACCCTCAACGTCAGCTAAAGGTTGGCGAAGAAGCCTCGCAATCCTGCTCGGTCAGGTTTTGAATTAACAAAACAGGGTAGGGCGACGAACCCCCATAAAGGCTTTGTCGTTTCACGTGCTAGAACCAAAGCTAGACCGTTTTACGTGACACTTGTGTACCACTCTATCACCTAAGTGTCTTTTCACTACCCCCTGAGGGGGTGTGTTTTATGCAACTGCGTTTATGAGCTTGTGACTTTCACATCTTGCATTGTGTTTTACTTTGGCGCGAACCCTTATCGTTAGCTAAGGGTTGGCAAAGAAGCCTCGCACTTACACTTGGCTGTATTTTGAATTAACAAAACGAGGTGGGACGACAATCCCCACTTGGTTTTGCCATTTCTCCGGCTAGAACTAAAGCTAGACCGTGTTAGGTGAGACTTGTGTCTTACCCTATCACCTTGGGTGATATTTTTGCTTGAGCAACCTTCGTGATTTTACTTTGACGTGAACCCTTATCGTCAGCTAAGGGCTGGCAAAGAAGCCTCGCATTCACGCTCGGCCAGGTTTCAAATTAACAAAATAGGGTAGGGCAACGAACTCCCACTAGGTTTTGTCGTTTCTCTGGCTAGAACTAAAGCTAGACTGTGTTAGGTGAGACTTGTGTCTTACCCTATCACCTTGGGTGATATTTTCACTGCCCCCCAGGGGTGTGTGTTTTGTGCAACTACGTTTATGAGCTTGTGCCCTTCACATCTTGCATTGTGTTTTACTTTGGCGCGAACCCTTATCGTCAGCTAAGGGTTGGCAAAGAAGCCTCACACTCCCGCTCGGCTAGGCTTTGAATTAGCAAAGTATGGTGGGGTGACGAATTTCCACAAGGACTTTACCGTTTCACGAGTTAGAACTATAACTAAACCGTTCTAGATAGGACTTGAGTTCTACCTTATGTACACCCTTCTTGGGAAGAGTGTATGAGAAAAGGCATTTGGGCTCTTGGGAGCCAAGTTAATTTGCAAAAAGCCATAGACGAGCACCCTGCTCGGGCAAACTGCTTGGGTGACATATTCGCGCGACGCGTTCAGGCGTTTTGCTCAGATTGGCCTATATTTAGTAGTTCTTGAGAACTTAGAAACAATAAGAAGAGGTTTACTTGATCACTGCTTGAGCAAGAGTTTGCAATCATTGTAGTTATGCTCAGAAAAAGACTTCATTGCTTAGGTAAAACATTGAAAGTACAATGGTGACTAATGTCGTCCTTTGTTATTCACAACTGACTACCTGAATACTACTCTAAGAATTCAAAAAAGAATTGTAAGTCTTACTTCAGAATGGGCAAAGTCTCAGCCTCCCGCCCTTAAAAAAAAAAGAGCATCCTTCTTTGGGGCAAGGTGCTACTGATAGTAGCGTCAAAGGTTCTCTTTTAGGCCATCTCGGAGGTCCTCGATGATAAAAACTTCTTTATTTTTGGCTCGACATAATGCCATGTAGCATTGTCGGGCCACTATCTGGTCGCCTTTGACTTCCCCTACTCCATGTTCCGTAGGGAACTTCATCTTCAGATGATACGTGGACACCACTGCCTTTAACTGGTTCAAGGCTGTTCTCCCGAGTATGGCATTGTAAGCTGAAGGAACACGAACAACCACAAAATCTAGCATCAACTTGGCTTGAGTTGAAGGGGTGCCGATGGTGACTGGTAACGCAATGATCCCTTCAACTACAACAGGGTGATTAGAGAAGCCGTAGAGGGGTGTTCATCTTCTGGAAGGCTTCATAAAAAAGTACCTCGGCTGAACTCCCATTATCAACTAAAATCCTTTTAACATCAAAATTACCCACTCGGAGTGTGACAACCAGCGGGTCATCATGGGGTGTTTTTATATCCCCTATCTCATCCTCTGAAAAGGAAATTGTGGGCACCAATGTTGTCTTCTGTTGCTTACTTAGGGACTGACTTGTGATGCATACTTTCCTTGTATAGGCCTTGCGACCTTGTCCAGAAGAACCTCCTGCTACAATGCCCCCAGAGATTGTGTTGATGGTGCCCACATTCTCTTACCTCTCTTCGCTTCCCTCTACAACCGGAGTCGCTTCTCTTCTATCATCTCTACGTGCGATGTACTTCTTCAAGTGTCCACGATTGATGAGTGCCTCAATTTCACGCTTAAGCAATTCACAATTGTCGGTAGTATGGCCATGATCGTTGTGATACCGGCACCATAAATTCCTATCTCGTTTACTCGGGGCTGACCTCATTTTGTCTGGTCGATCTAGAATTTCCTTGTCTCTTATCTCGTGCAGAATTTGTGATGGTCGGGTGTTTAGAGGTGTCAAGTTCTTCATATCGAACAACTCCTTGGGGCGCCTCTCATCTCATCTTGAGCGCTTAGAGTTTCTTTCGCTTCTAAGACTATCATCTCGGGCATGTTTTCCTTGTTCTTGCCCATTATCATTTCGATGTCCCTTGTGTGTTTCCAAATATTCTTCGACTTGGATGTACTTGTTAGCCTTGTCCAACATTGCGCTCATGCTTCTAGGGGGACTTTTGTTTACTGCGAATGCAAATTTTGACATAGGCCAGAGGCTGCGCATAAAGGAGGTGTATTTTACGAACTCATCCAAATTGTCAATCTCTAACGTCGCTGCATTGAACCTTCCCAAATAATGGGATAGAGATTCATTCTTTTCTTGCACTATGTTAAGGAGGCTTGCAGAGTTCTTTTTCCTGGCGCGACTACTTACAAAGTACTTTTGAAACAAGTCAGACAGCTGAGCAAAGGAGTGTATGGACCTTGGTTACAGGGACTTGAACCATGCATGTGCAGCCTTCCTCAAAGTAATCAGAAAAGTGCGGCACATGACAGCATCGGAGACCTGGGGCATCCTGAAATTGGGAGGTAATTTTGCCCTCTCGATGGCTTCGGATAAGGGATATCCAGAATCCCCCCTTGAAGGATAGGAACTCTGAGGGTGGGGCTCAGAGATGGTTCTGCGAGAAGTTCGTCCTTGGTGGCGTACTTCTCGCATCTTGTGATGAGTTTGTCCTCAGGGATGTCTTTCTTCCAAATGGTGTTGTCCTCGAGATTTGTCGCCTAGAATGGGGGCCGAATCTGTGCTGTCTTCCATTGATGCCCCTCGTCTGTAACATGAATCGCTCCTCGTAACATGCCCCTCAATCCTCTTTCTTGGCTGATAGCTTGGATCGACCTCAGATCTGTATTCGCGACCGTAACTCAACCTTGAGGTCAATCTGAGACTGAGGTCGCTCGGATCTAAGTGGGTCTGGTTGGTAGATGTTGTGGGAGCAACGACTTCGAGTGTTCTCTGCAAAGTGTTAACCACATCTTTGAGCTCGTGAATCTCATCCGTCAGATCCGCGTTTGGCGTCATGAAATGTTTTCGACTGAGACAGTGACGAAGGTCTCCCCTTTTTAGTACCGGGGTTGGGGACTTGCTTTCCCGAGAACCATTACTTGTCTGCGGTGTAACAGAGGTTACATTGACATAGTTGCCTTCGCCGTACTGGCGAGACGGAGTCGAACGTCGATCATGGGAATGGTTCTCTCGGAGAGTGCCATTGGATCGCGCTCGTCGATTGTGAGTTGAGCGACTGACTGGAAATGTGTTGGAAGGCGATTGTCTGGCCATGTTCTCTGTCGGTCCCACGGATGGCGCCAAAATATTGCTACTGGAATGTTGATCAGGAACCACAACCAGGAAATGGACCTGCAAAATAGTACATGGAGTGATCACCGGGAATGTTCCGGTGGAGTGCTCCGATGCTAAAGTCAGAATGTTGCTACTAGGGTAGAGCTCTGAATAGCAGAAAATGCACTGGGTGCTTGTGTGTGAACCTGTCTGCGAATATGAGGGTAGTCCCCTTTACATACGCATCAACTGAAGAGTCCTGGTTGACTTACATGTCTATGCAGATAATCCTTAGCCCTAATTAATTGGGATTACGTTAGGATCCTTATAGAATTCGGACTCTGCCGACACGATAACCTTGGAATCCAAGATAAGGTTGACCCGAGTCAACCTTACCACGTGTCGATATCTGGTTGGGCAGATATTTCCAGCTATATCACATCTTCTTACTGTTCCTTTATCACCAAATTCGACATGGGTTCATCTATTCTCACATCTTCTTACTGTTCCTTTATCACCAAATTCGTCACGGGTTCATCTATTCTCACATGCTTCATACGTAAATGAAATTTGTTGTCATCAAATTTTCGATCCAACTTGCTATCACATTGTGTAATCAGATTTACCTCCACAGCAAAATTGACATCAAATTGTCAAAAAAGTATTTTTAATTTGCAAACTCCGGTCTGTGTAAACAATGTATGCTTTCATGCTGCTATGTCAATATCCCAAATTTTGGATGCAACACTGTTGGAATTCACGGGCTAGGAGTTTTAGGAATCGAGGCATTGGCACGAGATTAGGGGACTCACGTTTTGGAAATTTGGATAGACTTCCTGATCGCGACAGCGATGTTCACACCCAGATCGATGTCGCCGGGCGCCAGTTGCCCCTTGTTGCCGCCGGAATATGCTGTGACCGCCGATGGTATGCCACGGTTGTCACCTGTACACCGTTGGCTCCCGTCGCCGGATATTAGGAGTGGATCATGCCACCTGCTGCCATGTTGCGCCGCGGTTGCCCCCGGCTCGCCGCTGACGCCATCGTTGCAGCTGGCCTTTGCCCTCTAGCTTGATGCATTCATCTGCCGCTGGCTGTACGGTCCAGTCAGAAGCTCCTCCCAGCGTCCATCCAGGCCGTCGCCGGCGCCCCGTCGCCTCTCCTCGGCGGGCAGTCCTAAATTTGCGCCGCCTCCTTTCTTCTTCCTTTGTTTGGGCCCCTCATTTTTCTTTCTTTTCTTTGGGCTGAACGTCCTTTCTCTCTCTTTGACTTTTCTTCTCTCCGTCCGTCCATATATTTAAGGGTTAATTACATTGTCCCCAGTCAAAGTTTCCACTTATGTCCGTTGGGAATACACTTAACGGTTCTGACTTGCAGTTGAAATCGTGATTTGCCCCTGGGATGCACTACCCCTTCGCATATGCCTCCCTGTCGTCTGTGCCTCTTTCCACTTCTCCAAACTTTATCTCCAGATCTGCCGCCCACTCCCTCATCGTACGTTCCCTCGACCCATGTCGTCGGTAACCCAAGCCCCACCTCGCCGCCACTGCAACAGATCACTGAGCAAGCCGCAGCATCGGGAGCATGTCGTCACCCTCAACTGTATCGAGGACAACACCTTGAATGTCCTCCTCCGCTCGATCACCTTCGTCGTTGGTCTGCAGAATCTTTCGGGAATCGGACGGATCCGGCTCCTCGTCGATCTCCACCGACAGATTGGTTGTGGTCGTCGTCGTTAGCCATTGATTAAGGCGGCGAGTTGGATTTGTTGGGTCACGGATTGACTGCCGGCGGGGAAGGGACAAGGGAATAGCAAGTAATGGCCCCTAATTTGAACAAATGAAACCCTAATTTGAAAAATGAAACCTTAATTTGTAACCCTAATTTGAAAAATTAGGGCCTTGTAATTTGCAAATTAGGGTTTCAAAACCCTAATTTTAATCAGTATATACAGTATAAGGGGCAGTATCGTCATTTTAAAAATACGTATTGAAGACATCATAAAAAAAATACACTTTTTGGACGGAACCCTGACGGATGGACACGGGTGATACATTTGAAACACTTTTGGTCACGGAATGTTACATTTTGAAACTTTATGTCCTTAACTGTAATTACTAACCTCAGGGACATGGGTGTAATTAGCCCTATATTTAACTTTGGTTACATGTCCCGTCTGGCACATACTTTAGTTGCATTATGTGCTTTCGCTTGCCCTCTGCTTATCGTCGTTTTTAGTCATCCAACACCCCATCCATGACCATTATAATTATTTCATTTTTTAGGGCAGATTCTGGTCTTCTTTAAGGAAATCGTGACTGCTAACCGGCTGTACCATATGATCGTGGATGAAGAGGATGATAGCATTGTGTTTGCACTGCTGGACAATCTCACTATCGATCGTGCACTTGCGACACAACCAATGAACATCGTGTGATTTTTTTGCCTCTTAGGTCTGAGGACTTCGCTAAAAAAAGAATATTATGCCAAGCACACGCAATAATGCTGTAAGACTACACGGCACCAGTAATGGTATCGAAACTCTAAATACCAACAATGGTGAATATTTGGGAGAAGTAAGAAACGTTCAAGCCACTCATGGCATGAAAAAAAACGACAGTGTGAACACTTATGTTCAAAACTCAGGAAATGCCAATGGAGGAAGTTCCAATAATGGTGTGAGTCCTAATATGGAGATGCCAGACACTGGCTGTAATGACCCAATTTTGATGCAAGCGATGAACCAGGTTAGTTCATCAACTCAGGAATTTACGAATATGGTGTCCCAATTTGTGACCTTTATGCAAAATTAAAACTTTGCTTTGAACAAAATGGTCAGCGATCAAAATCAGTTCAGTTCTAAGATAGTAGATGAATTGATACGAGTGTCAGAGGAGAGAGATGCCTCTGAAAGATAAATGATCAAAGGTTTATCTGGAAAAATCCAAAAACAGACCTCCTCTATCACTAGAATAGTGAATTTAAACATGCAAAAGCGGAAAGCCCCTATCAACAGTCAAGTTGATCCACTGGAAGTAGATGCTTCCCCCATGAGGATCGAAAATGCTTTGAAACAACCAAATAGGTTGAGTTCAAATCAACCATATGAGTCTGGCTAGTACATCCCTACGCCTGTCGAGGGGGCGAGGGGGGACCAGAGCCGAGTAAAAGAGAGATATGAGCGAATGGTCCTAAAAGCCCTGCCACATGGCCTAATAATATCAGAGTTCCAAGAAATGGGAATGGTCAGAATCACGGAGGTCAAGGATTCGAGGGTACATACGCACCCCCCCTTACAGAAGAAATTTATAAAGAATCAATCGATTCGAGAACCCTATGTTCCATGAAATGATTGATACCGTTCAAATGAATGATAGGGAGTGTTAAGGTGGTAGGTTTGGGCCACAACTTCCTCATGAGTTTCATCAAGTGGGAATAGGTCAAGGGTATAGGCCCATCGATAGGCCTTTATACTGAAACCCATACCCTGATCAGATTGAAATACCTAAAGGGTAAAAGTCCCAGAGTTCAGCCTGTTTCATGGCAAAGGCAATCAATCAACCATTGAACACATTGCTAGGTTTACCTTCCAATGTAGAGATCTAGGTCAGCATGAATGGGTTAAGTTAAAATGGTTTCAATATTCACTAACTGGGGTTGCCTTTTCACGGTTTGCAAACTTGCCACCAAACTCAGTGTTTTCTTGGAGAAATATGAAAGACTTATTCCATGTCCAGTTTTTCAAGAAAGAACCAGAAATTTCTCTGGCCTATTTGGCCAGGCTGAAACAGTTTTCAGGAGAAAGCGTAGAATAATTTTTAGAAAGATTTAAAGCTTCCAAAAATAAATGGAATTTTCAAATGCCAGAATTGGAGTTGGCAAATTTGGTTCTTAATGGCTTAGATTTGGAAATTAGGAAAAAGTTTGATAGAATGGAGTTCAGAAATGTGTTCAAATTATGTTCTAGGGTGGCCCAATATGAGACTTTACTAAGGGAAGAGCAGATCAGGAAGAACTCATCGATGAGAACTTATAATCAAGATCCCTCGATTTGGAAGTAGACGCTGTAGAAATAATTGGAAAGAAACCAGTCACTTGCGAGGCCTTAGTTAAAGTTAAAAGTCCTATCAGCCTACTTGCGAGACAGCCTAATAAGCTGAATCTCTCACCCCGATGAGGAAATATTCATTTGATATCAACCAATCAGATCAAATTTTTATCATCTCTTGAAGATAAAATTTATCCAGCTTCAGGGTCCCTCAGGGCCCCAAAGATAAGAAAGCCAAATTCTGCAAATGGCATAATACTATAAATCACAAAACTAACAATTTTGTTTCTATTCGCAATGTTGTGCAGGATCAGATTGAAGTTGGACTTCTCAAGTTTGTTGATAAAGATAACTAAGTGATGGAGGTGGATAGTGATCCTTTCTCAGAGATAGAGCTCGACATCAACATGGCGTTAGTAGATTATGATCCAATCGACTGTTCGAGTGATGAGGGAAGTTTGGAAGGAGACAATTTCAAGGCAAGGAAATCTTTGGAGAGAAATCGATATCGAGGAAGAACTAGAGAAAAGGTGAGCTTTTTGCTTGTTCCTTCTGTGTGATATCGATATCGAATTGGAGAATTGCCTCTTCTGCTTGCTCCTTCTGCGTGATTCCAATTGCATTTTAACACTCTGATTCCCTAGTCCAAATCCATTTTTTCCTTTCAAGTTGGGCTTGTTTCATTTCCAACTCTTTTTGCATAATGGCTGCAAATTTCCTTTGTACCCTTCTTTTTTGCGTCCTTCTTAAATCCTAATAAATCTCTGAAAATGAAACCTTCTCTTGACCGACTGTGTGCCAATGGTCATCAAGTGGTACCTTTGGCTTTAACATTCTTGGCTCCCCCCCCCCCAATACTCTCTCATCATTCTGAATTCACCCCTTTGTCCAACCGGTATGGAATTTTTGCCTTTTTAGTTTTTCGATACGTATGCTGGATCAAATGGTCCAAACCTTGGTCTTACCATTTACGAGCCAAAATGTCCTAGCCCTAGATTATTCTGGTAAATGACTTGGTTGGCCATATTTGACTGCTTAAAGCTCATTCCCGGCTGATTATGATTATTCTGACCTCCATGACTCATTTTTAGTACCCTTTTTGTATCATTTTCTTACGGATCTTATTTTTTATCGCTCGTTCTTTCTACCACATCCTTTTTGACCATTCTTTAGAAGAACCATAACTCTAACATACAGGTTCTCCAGTCGGCCCAATCTTGGACACAAATGTGACTAGCTTTAACAGCAAGCTCCTTTTATTGGAACTATTTTCATCAGCCCATATAAAATTTTCTTTCTTCCTATTACTACAACCGAAACTATCATCCATATCACAATCAAAGCTTACCTTTTTCTTTGGTTCTTGCTCGATTTTGATTTCTCTCTAAAGGTTTCCTTGCCTTGAAATTGTCTCCTTCTGAACTTCTCTCATCACTCGAACAGTTGATTGGATCATAATCTACTGACACCAAGTTGATGTCGAGCGCCATATTTGAGAAAAGATCACTATCTACCTCCATCACTTCTTTATCTTTATCAACAAACTTGAGAAGTCTAGCTTCAATCTGATCCTATACAGCATTGCAAAAAATAACACATTGTTAGTATTGTGACTTATAGTATCATACCATTTGCAAATTTTGGCTTTCTTATCCTTTGGGCCCGACGGGGAACTTGAAGCTAGATAAATTTTATCTTCAAGAGATGATAAAAAATTTGATCTGCTTGGTTAATATCAAATGAATATTTTTCTCATCGAGGGTGAGAGATTCAGCTCATTAAGCTGTCCCGCAAGTAGGCTAGTAGGACTTCTAACTTTAACCAAGGGCTTGCAAATGACTGGTTTCTTTCCAATCATTTTCACAGTGTCTACTTCCAAATCGACCGGATCTTGATAATAAGTTCCCATCAATGAGTTCTTCTTGATCTGCTTTTCCTTTAATAAAGTCTCATATCGGGCCACCTTAGAACATAATTTGAACACATTTCTGAACTCCATCCCATCAAACTTTTTCCTAATTTCCAAATCTAAGCCAATGAGAACCAAATTTACCAACTCAGATTCTGGCATTTGAAAATGACATCTATTTTTGAATGCTTTAAATCTTTCTAAAAATTGTTCTGCGCGCCCTTTCTCCTGAAAACTATTTCAGCCTGGCCAAATTGGCCAGAGAAATTTCTGGTTCTATCTTGAAAAACTGGGCATGGACTAAGTCTTCCATGTTTCTCCAAAAAAACACTGAGTATGGTGCAGACTCTGAATTAAGCCTCAATGTTATTAAATCCAAGTGGGGCGCAGAAGGTGGAAGGGGGACAATCAAGTGGCAAGTTTGTAAACCATGAAAAGGCCACCCCAGTCAGTGAATAATGAAACTATTTTAACTTGACCCATTCATGCTGACCTAGATTCCACATTGGAAGGTAAACCTAGCAATGTCTTCAATGGTCGATTGATCTTCTTCGCCATGAAACAAGCTGAACTCTGGGACTTTTTTCCTTCTAGGTAATTCCATCTGATCAATCTTATTAGGGTATGGCTTTCGGTATAAATGCCTATTGATAAGCCTTGATGAAACTCATGAGGAATTTGTGGCCCAAACCTACCACCTAAACCCTCCCTACCGTTCATTTGAATGGTTTCATTCATTTCTTCGAACATGGGGTTCTCGAATCGATTGATTCTTTCTAAATTTCTTATATGAGGGGGGCATATGTACCGTTGAATCCTTGACCTCTGTGATTCTGACCATTCTCATTTCTTGGAACTTTGATATTATTAGGCCATGTAGCAGGGCTTTTAGGATCTTTTGTGCCTATCTCTTTTACTCGGCCCTGGTTTCCCCTCATCAACAGGCGCAGGTATGTATTAGCCAGACTCATATGGTTGACTTGAACTCAACCCATTTGGCTATTTTAGAGCATTTTCGATCTTCATGGGGGAAGCAACTACTTCCAGTGGATCAGCCTGACTGTTGATAGGGGCTTTCCCCTTTTGTATGTTTGAATTCACTACTCTAGCGATAGAGGAGGTCTATTTTTGCATTTCTCCAAGTAGACCTTTGATTATTTCTCTTTCAGAGGCATCTTTCTCCTCTGACACTCGTCTCATTTCATCTACTATCTTAGAACTGGACTGATTTTGATAGCTGACTATTTTGTTCACAGTCATGTTTTGGTTTTGCTTGGAGGTTATAAATTGAGATACGATATTCGTAAATTCTTAAGTTTATGAACCAACCTGGTTCATCACTTGCATCAAAGTCAGGCCATTACAGCCAGTGTCTGGCATCTCCATATCATGACTCACACCATTACTAGAACTTCATCCATTGGCATTTCCTGAGTTTTGAACGTTGGCGTTCATATTATCATTTCTTTTCATGCCATAAGTGGCTTGAACGTTTCTTACTTCTCCCAAATGTTCATCATTGTTGGTATTTGGAGTTTCAGTACCATTACTGGTTTCGTGCAATCTTATAACATTATTGTGTGTGCTTCGCATAATTTTCTTTATTTAGCTATCAATGTCCTACTGGGCATGCCAATGTTTGCATTGTTGGGCAAACTCACTATCGATCGTTTGTATCAATGTTTGCATTTCTGGGCAAACTCGTTTTCCACTGGTTTTTCGCTCTAGAGATAATTTGGTCTGCGAAAACGAGTTGAGAATGAGTCGTAGCTCATTTCTTCAAAGGCTCTTCCATAGTTATAGCCAAGTTGACAGCCTCTTAATAAACTGCACGCTATCGTTCAAACAAACCTTATTCCTTCTGATTCAGGATAGCCATTCTCATCTCCAGTTCTTTCTTCTAGGCAGCAATTTCTTCAATTTCTTTAGAAATTTGTAGGCTTCTTTTATGCCTTTCTTGAATTTTTTGCAATCAGAGCATCAATGTCTTTGTCCACCACTTGAACATTCGATTTGATGCCCATACCTTGCCTTCAAGAAGCAAATATAAGTGAGAATCTGGAACTTCAAGGTAGAGATTAATCCCTATTGGGCATCGTTCAGAGCGGATGCATTGTCAACGAGAGCGTCAACCAAGTCCTTTATCTTCAATAAGGCGTCCTCATTGGCCAAGACATTAGAAAGACGATGGAGTAGTAAACTTTTAAATCAAGGATTGCAGCCACATCAACATTTAAAGCTGAAGACGATGTCCCCGTTGAAGGCCAAGAGAAGGCATTGATTGCCTTTTGAAGTTGTTGAAATTTCTAATTCATATCCTCAAAAGCAGGCACAGAAGAACTTGCATGCTGAGCAGTCAGAATGCTTGTAACTATTGTTTGAGTAATTGACGGGGAACTAAGGACAACTGGAACTATTGATGATCGAGGCATTGAAGAAATATCACCACTCTGAATAGATGGGATAGGATTGATTTCTGAACCTTTAACTAGACTTGCAACAGTAGGAGAATGAATTTCAGTTAGAAGATAAGTTTCATTAGTAGGAGAAACAGTTGGTGAAGTATTGCCCGATTGATTAGAACGAAGGTTGCTGGAATCTTTACTAGAATTGTGCTCACCTTGGATATCCCACCATCCACTACCTTGCTGTATAAACAAAACCAGGTATGAGCTTTCTATAATAATACAAAGTAAAGACATTTTAGAACCACAAACCTGCTGAGGTGAAAACATCGATTGATGGGTGGAAACAATTTGAGGACCCTTACCATTAATAGCCTCTGTCTCAGTTAGTTCATACATATAATTGCCAGTAGAATCATTGTCGTTGGATAGGCTGTCCTCTTTGCTGACGCTTTCTTGAGTTAAATCGATGGTGATACCACCCAAATCCTAATAAGAGGGTAAGAAAATGGAATAGGACAAATAGCATAGAAAATCGATGGAAAAAGAAATTTACATTCAGTGACATGGTCCTTGCGCTAAACTGAGTCTTGCGCGCTATACCTTTCCTCAGAGTGGCATTAGGCTTAGTCGTAGCTGTGCCAACCTAAGTAGTTAAGGAAACCTTGTGCTGATTAATTTTCACAATAAAGGTTTCCTTATCCCTCTCAGATAATCCACTTGGAGCAGCAGAGGCTCCTACTTCAGTAACCGACCTTTTGGCTGGCCTAATACTTTCATCAGCTAGATAATCAGAATTTTTCGAAAGGTCTTTATCAACATGATATACAATAGTAAAAGCCTATTATCTGAGCCCAAGGATGGCGGAAGACTAATGAGAGCTGAAGTGGTCTGAACAGGAGGAATAATGTTCAAAGATGCGACCGATATCAACTCATTTAATTGAAAAGTAGGGGGAGAGTCATCAGAGATTTGCTCTGACTGCCTTTTTCTCTCTCGAATTTCTTTTTTCTTATGAATAATAGGAACATCATCTTCCTCGTCATCCTCTTCCATATCTTCAACTTCTTCAGTTTCCTTTGTTGACACATCTTCGGAAGAATCATCTGACTCTCCAGCAATATCGATTTCTTCTGAAGAAGATTCAACAACAGGCTCTTTCCCTTTCTTGCTTTGTGTTTGTTAAGAAGGCCCTTCAAAAAGGGACCGGCATCTCCTTTGAGGAATATTAGGGTGACTGTTATCTCCTATACCAATAGAAACCCAACATTGTAAACAAGTTGAAGCCAACAATCAAAATGGTATTAAAAATAGGATGAAGTACCTGATCGATGTAGATTGTCCGGAGGAAGACTATCTGACAGTCAACATATCTGATACCATTATACAATTGTGAAACTCAATCTTAGTACCACAAATCAAAAGGACGAACTGATCCAGCAGTTCGAATCGCAAAACTAGACATGGTGAAACTGTCCATCAATCGGTCCACAACTCTATCCATCACCTTCACATGGTTTTTTGTGACTTTTTGTATTCTTTCTTTAACCTCCAAAAACCCATTTTCAATAAAGAAAGGATTAGGATCCCTTGCACAAATCCAAATTGTTGACCAAATTGAGAAGGGGTATATCACTCATAACTGCAAACCCCCGATGGCGAGCTCGTGATTTGACCACCCACGTGAAGAAAACGTCCACAAAGCAAACTGGCCCATACCCTCCGAACAAAATCTTGAAGCTCCATAGACATCCCTTCATCTATACGAGTAGGGAGGTTTTTAAACCAAGCAGGCCCAAATTCTTTAGAAAGGAATGGATGTGCACGCTTGAGGTAGGCAAAGTCAAAGAAGAAACGAAAGCAAGTATGAAAGAGTGAAGTCTGATTTCACCCAAAGATAGACGATGTCCGTAGAGTTGAACAAGAATAGAAGGAGCAAACTCCAGAAAATAAGCTTGCAACCACAATTAGACTAGCCAAAAAGGACCACTGATACTCCAGTGAATCTCCTTACCTACATGGTACACATTGATCTACACAAACTGCCCAACAACAAAGGTTCGAGTGTATATTCATGAGCTAAGCCAATAGCTAAATTCATGTATTCTTTGGTTAAAGAAAGTCTCGAGACACAAAAATCATGGCGGGAAAGCGACATCCAAAGAAAAATAGCTAGCTCTTTCAAATCAGGCAAAGTATCAACATTTTTTTATCGCGATTTGATGAAATATCTCTAAAAAGTTTTAGAATACTTTGAAGAAGAGAGATCAAGGGATAAACCAGTAGGGTTATGCTCAGTCAAAGCATTTGCATGATCATCAATCGGCAATAGGCCAGTTAAGGCACATACGTAAAAAATGGTAGGGGCCATCATCTTAGTCCTCATCATAAATCCGTTGGTGGTAATCGACCAGAAACAAAAGAAAGAAGACAAAGGCCATTGATCTACCTCAGGGGGATTCATAAATACCTTGCTGCCTCCATTGATCAGCAAAAGAATTTGACAAACCATCAGCCCATTGAGCCCAATCAGCATGAATTAGGACTGGCCAAGATCTAATCGGCAAACCAGATTCATGCCAACCTCTCTAATTCAAAAAAGGCCAAACTGAGTAGCAACTTCTCTGAGTCATCAATTGGATATCCTTTTAAAGGTTGAGGTCTAACTCTAAAAGACGGACCCAAAATATGAGGGCTAATAGGATTTGGGCGTTTCTTGTAAGGAATCAGAACATGAGCATCGATGGGGTCAACATGGGCCATAGGGGCACCAACGCCCTATCGAGGGTTAGGAGGACAATCGACCCCTTCACCCTCATCTCTATGTGGAATGACTTTTTTCTTCACCATGATTCTTGAAGGATGTAAGGAAGGAGTGAACAAAGATTCTAGGGTTTTGCTGAAATCGGGAAATATGAAGATATACTGTTAGAACGGCTTGAAAAAAAGCAAAAAAAGTTCAATTTAAACTCGATCTCATTTTAATGGTTAAAGTTGGAGCATTAGAAGTTGAGCCAAAGACGGTAATTAACTTACACAACTATACACTTCATGTGAGTTAAGGGGGGCAATGTTGGCACACACATTTCTTAACAAATAATACACAGAAACGTAGCATGATGATAACCTCAAAAAGTGTCTTGATGAAGGAAGTGGAAAGATGCATGTCTATCACAGTTATCATCAGTTATCAATGTGAAATTTAAGACAAGTGAATAAAGGAGAACACGCGGGAAGCAAAAAATTTGAACAACCCGTACAAGGAAGAAAACCGCTTAAAGGTAGAACTAAATCGGCAACACCGGACAACGTGAAGATGGGATCGACAAATCGATAGAAGTGGTTGATGGATGGTTTCTGGGATGAACGATTATCAACACTATTAAGAAGACTTCGGACGGGAACAGTCAATCGTGGAGCCTAAGCAGTTTTCTTTGAAACGACCAATCATGGAGCTTAAGCAATTATCTTTGAAATGGCCGATCGTAGAGCCTAAGCAGTTATCTCTGATAAAGATAAAGATGGGCAGTTGTACTGTCGACTAACCAGGAAGTCAAGGAATTTGCCGGAGGAGACTCCAAAGGCACATTTCAGCGGGTTCATCCTCATTTTGTACTGGCGACAATGATCAAAGACTGCACGAAGGTTAGTGAGGCGATCACTTTCCTTTTTGGACTTGATAATTAGATCGTCACATAGTCTTCCACTGTAAGGTAATCATGTCGTGGAAGATGGCTGTCATTGCCCTTTGATATGTAGCACCCGCATTCTTGAGGTCAAAAGGCATGACTTTCTAGCAGAAGTTACCCATGGGAGTGTGGAAGGCTGTCTTGGCGCAGTCACCAGTATTCATCCAAATTTGATTATAGTCAGCGAAACCATCTATAAAAGACAAGGTTTTGTGTCCAACGGCGGTCTCTGTAAGCATGTCAACGTTTGGCAATGGAAACTCGTCTTTAGGGCACGCCTTGTTCAAGTCCCGAAAGTTAATATAAATGTGGACTTGGCCATGTTTCTTTTGGACAGGGACGATTAGCCAACCAAATTGGATGGGTGATAGGCTCAATAAAGCTAGCCTATAGAAGGTGTTCAATCTCTTGTTTGATCTTTAACACAAGCTCAGGACGGAAGGTCCACGAATGCTGTCTGACAGGGATGGACCCGGTAGTGATGTTTAGGTGGTGTGTTACAAGTGCAGGTCCAACCTGGGCATCTCATTATAACTCCATGCCAGCACATCGCGATATTCGTGAAGGAGGGTAACCATTTCCTCTCTTCGACCTGGGGTGATTTTTGTGCCAATATAAGTGAGTCAGGGCTCCTCCTCTAGGTCAACTAGGTTAATTTTTTCAAGGTCTTCGGCCTATGATCGGGGGCCATCTTCATAACAGGGTGGAGCAGTGCTAAGGGTGAGCTCGGGGTCAGGTGGGCAATGCTAGGCCGTACAACACCATTCGGTCTTCATGGGAGGGTCAGGGTCGAAGGGGTTAGATGACGGACAACCTAGATCCCCCGCGCACCGTCATAATTGGTAGATTACCTTATCGTCTTTGACGATGCCTAAGAAGATTGGTTCAGCCTTTTGCTTCTTGGACTTGGGGGACAGAGGTAGGGAGTTGACCTATGTAGTGGGTGGTGTCATTGAGGTCGACCCCTTGTTCTTGCTAGTCTTCTTGGCCTTAGGCTTAGAGGGCTTGTTTCCACACAGCTCATCCCAGTTTGGCAGTTTGGTTGAATGGATGTGAATGGCATTCTCGGCAAGTTTGGTAAAGAATGAGGTCAGGGCAAAGAAAGATTCGGCACACTCGAACGGAGCTTTGGTGGCTGGGATTGTCATTGTTACCTCACGTCACGCAGCACCGGCCATCAGTTTTACACACTGATGGTACGTTGAGGGAAAAACTCTGTTGATATGAATCATGGTCAGCTAAGCAAAAGATAACATGTGGGCTCATTGTCTATCACATGAAACATAGTGTCGCGACGTACAGTCCCGACCATGAGGTTGACAGTGATATGGCTGAGAGTTGTCTGGGGACCCTACCTGAAGCAGGCGATCTTGATCAGGTTGCATATGATTTTCCTTGTAGGGATGCCAGCCCTTTGCAAAGTGATAAGGGATATGATGTTGATCGACGCACTGCAGTCTACCAAGGCACGAAAAAAGCCCGTGCCACATTCCAAAAACAACGGCCAATTATGATGTTCAAACGGTAGTGAGTCTTCGTCTGAGAAAATCAAGGTAGTGGAAGGGATGTGTCTGAGTTTGGCCTGGGTAGCAAAGCATTCAGGACTGAGGCCGGTGGTGACCTCGATCAGGTAGTTGGAGAGATAAGTCCTGGTGGTGGATAAAAACCTCATTTCATCAATGAAACCTTTGATCTTCGTCATTTGCTGGAAAGAAGACATTGGCTGACTAGTTGGATGTGCATAAGGTGTGACTGGGGGGATGGCCTCCGCAGAGGCTTCGGTGATGATAGGCTCGACATGGTCAGTGACAGCCATGAGAACCTGATGATCCCTATTATTGTTGCCATGCGGTAGGTAAGGGTGCCCACACACATCGTTGGTTTTTAGAAACTTTAGGTCCCCTGCAGCGACCTTCCTTGTAAAAATTTCTCTTAGCCCGTTACAATCCTTGAGGTGATGCCCAACAGCCCAGTGGTTGGGGCAATAATTGGGCTTGGCTTTATCTGCTTCCGTGACATTTGTCCTCACCGATGGTAGTTAGAAGTTATTGTCGTGCTCTACCCAATCTACCAAAATCTCCTTCATTGTCTTTATGTCACATAGGTATTCGGGGGCAGGCTCTTGTTGCCTTCTCTTGTCGGGGCGTCGGTCCCCCTCTTGGAACTGATGCTTCTTGCCGAGCATCTATAAAGGGCTTAATGGAATATCTTTCACATCCTGGAAAGAGCAGCATTAGTTTTCCAATGTATTATCGTTATGTCCGGTTAGAACAATATCTTAAAACTCATCATCTGAGAGCTAGTTGCATTGGTTTTCTAATGGTGAAGTACTCCGGCAAAGGTCCGGCTGTCGCATATGATGAATTTACGGCATGCGAACACATCATGCAAGCAAAGGACTTCACTTGGCATTCAAACGTGCTACTAATAAGTCAAACCCAAACACTTACAGATAACAACAAACTCTCTCTCTCTGGAGTTAAACTACTTTGTGAGCCTTTACTTGACCTTGAACTGCAAAGATCATGCATGCGAGAATTTCTCAACTCTTGAGTCCTAGAGGCAGGATGGCACGACTAATGCCACTGGTAGTTCTTAATCTCGTAAGCGTCTTTCATTAGCCAACTGGTGGTTCAAATAAACCTCGTGAGCCCATGATCGTCTATAGGCTTCATGGACAGGACAACAATGTGCCTCCTTGTTGAAGGCATTTCAGGAAAAGGTTGAAACTCCGGTCCAGCCGAAAACCTTGATCTCCAGAGAGATAAGGTCCAGTTATGATAATGTTTAGATGGACCCTACAATGACAGTTGATTCTTAATTTCACAAGTTTTCTTATGGTGTTCCAAGTTCGTCACAGCCCATTGAGGGCATACAAGCACGACTCTTTCTTTCATATAAGATAAATGCACAAATTTTGATCTTATCATGTGCTTCATTCGCCGTCTTCTTTTTCTTTTAAGTGTACAGTTGGAGAGTGCCGCTCTTGGCGACAAGAATGATATTACTCATGAGGCAGTGTTGATTCGATGGATAAACTATGCTCCTTTGATCACATGACAAAAGGGATCCTGATATCCTCAGGGTCTCTTACTCAACATATTTCACCGTATTCAGTTCAGCCAAGTCCTAGCAGCATGTCATGTGCCTCTGGGTAGACATCAGCTAAAACGCAACCCATAATGTAAGAACAAAATTCAAAAATTAAGCCAGGACGAGTTCGCCCGAGCTTCTCAATCATTAATATGATAGTCACCCTCGCAATAGCCAGCTATTGCAGCGACACTTGCTTTAAGTGCCAGCATGGTTAATTTTGAAGCACATCATAAGGCAGCCTATCAAATGGGTGAATGCGTTAAAGTGCAATCAACTAAAGCATCTCGCGAGCAGTTTTGAGTCATAAAGAAAAAGTTTAATTAGATCTTTAACATGATTAAGATGGATGGTGATGGATTTATCTCCATTCTAGAATCGAATCGAGGCCTTTATGACTCACTTTAGAATGTATCGAGAATTGTAGTCACGGCATGCAGGGTTATTGACTTCCTTTGCGCTTGCTCAATGATTGGCTGATGTTGAACATCAACAAGGCTACTTTTGTTCAAAGGGAAAGGGTTAAGTGCAGTCACACTCTCCGAGACCATCCATCACAAGTGGAGTCAAAGTAGAAGACTTCGAGGTGCGAGTTGGCACAGCTAGAGTCAGAGGCAGGGAAACTTCAGGTTGAGATTACTCACATTAACTAGGAAATATGTCGAAGGCAGAAAGCTATTGCCAAGTTGAAGGCAGATCACACTATATCGAAAGATGAGGTTATCAATGTATTGTAGAAAGGTCTTTTATTGTCTGTGATGATGTGACGAGGGACACCAAATCGAAAGATGAGGTTATTCTTGATAAAGCTCACCACTGTCTCTTTTTTTAATTCTTAAAGTGGAACTGTTCTGTCCACCTATAAAAGTAATATGTTGCAGCGGGGATATATAAGTGATCACAACATGACAAACCGGGATATGAACTTTGTATTCGCCTCTAAATGCTAAAGTTGTTGATTGGTTACCAAGACGTCTGCCATTTGTTTTTTTCCACTCTTGGGACTTGTTCAAGTTCCACACTGTAGAATTTATTTATCAAATTAGTGACATAGAGGAACTTTGAAATGAGATCTTCCTTATTGACCTCTTACTCCTTAAGAAGTTGATTGATGACTAAGGAGTCGCCGCTAATTGCGAGGATTGTAATTCCCAACTCTAATGCCATTTAGAGGCCAATGATAACAGCTTGATACTCGGTGGCATTTAAGCATTTTTTGCCAAGCGTGAATGTGTATGGCAGGACTTGTCCCTGTGGTGAGACAAAGACTACTACTGACCTTGCCCTATCTGATCGCGCTGCTCCATCGGAGAACATCATCCAAGGCTGAAAAGTTTCAATAATAAACAATTCTTCATCTAGAAAATCTTTAGAAATCTCCCAATCTGTGGGGATAGGGGGATCTACAATTAAATGCACTATGTATGACAAGAAATAGTGCCTCAATTTTTGTGATGCAAAAACTAGCGTTAGGCACATTTTCTCAATCTGGTTTGTACTTGAGCTTTCTTTGTGTCAACCAACGACTAAAGTGATACAATGCCTTTTTGTTTTTATCTTGGTCATCTTGGGCATCAATGTAAAGAATCAAAGGCTTCCCAGGCTTTAGGGCTCCCAAAACCGGAGGGTTAAGAAGGTATGATGTCAAACGCGTTTTGGCAAGCTTGATCCCTTTTGAAAGATGCTTCCCTTTTTCATGAGATACTTGAAAGGTAAACAACGACATGCTAGATTTGAAATGAATCGCCTAAAGTTTGGAAGTGACCCTTGAAAACTTCAAAGTTTTTTGGTAGAGGGATCTTTTGTATATCCTCAATTTTGGATTGATCAACTTCAATAGTTTCGTGATGGACGATGAAGCCAAGGAATTTTTTGGATAGGACCCCCGAAAGCACACTTAAGGGGGTTCACTTTGAGTTGATGTTTCCTTTTACGGTGCGGAATACACTCTTTTCCTCATCTTCAGGTGCCATACATATTTGGTTGTACCCCGCACAACCATCCAAGAAGGATAAAACTTCGTGCCCTGTTATTGCATCCACCATGAACCCATCCTCAGTCAACTTGTTGATCTCAACTTCTATCTCCAAGACAACTTTCGGATGGAACGTACGTTGAGCTTGTTTTACAGGATGTACTCCACTTTTTACAGCGAGATGATAAACTGTGACATTGGGATCAAGCGTCAGCATTTTCTTGTATGTCTAGGCAAGAACATTTTTGAATTATAAAAGCAATTTAAAGTATCTCCTCTCCTCCTCGAGGCTGAGCTGAGCGATGACAAAAATTGGCCTAGGATCTTCAGGAGTTCCTAAGTTCTTTGAGGTCATGGACCGTAGGTTGCCCTCCGTCTTAAAGCTCGAGAAGCACTTCCATCAGGTCATCTTTAGCAATATCAAGAGTTTAGTCTTCCTCCACACTGATGTGGTACATAGTTTCGACTACCTCTTCTTGGTTGGCACTCTCTTCCTTGACTCAGTTTGTACCTTAGCTAGTAGTGACAATGGTCCTTGTTTTAGCTTTAAAAGTTCCATCGTAGCTGACCTTTATCTTGTTTTTTCTCTACAGAAGAGGTCTTTCTAGAGCCAGGGACTGGTATCGACTGGATTCTCATTGCTGGGAAAAGTGTTTGCTCCGATGCCTCGAACTCTCGACGCGTTAACCTACCACATCAAATTACATCACATCAGACCCTGCTCACTGATAGAAACAATTTCAACTCAAATGCAACTTCCAACACATAAACCTAAATTATCAAAAATATAAGGTTACAAAAAACTGCTTAAACTTAAACTATTAAAAACTAGGTTCTTTACATAACGAGCTAATAGTGATGACCCACGCAGGGTCCTACTACTCAAAAATAATGGTGGATACTCCAGAATCTCACTCAGGCTCCAAACCTATTTGCAAGCAATCTACTGGTAATCCTTACCTGCAAAAAGAAATCAAATAAGGGGAAACTTTTAAGAGCTCAGTAAGGTCGCTCAAGGAACAAACGAAAGCAAACAAAGGAATTACAACACGATGCAAGATTCAATTTGAAGACAAACTTTCCAAAGAATTTCAAAACAAGTACAAATAGTTCAAAGACATTGTGGAGAATAGTTTCAATTTAATCCCCTTATATCAGATACCAATTCATTCGAGATGGAATCAGGCTTCTGGTTAAATCTCTATCCTTCTTGAATCCGGCCTCCATCTCTACTGCCTCTTCGACGTCCTTGGCATTGACTTTAGTAGCCATGCCACCCAATGTTGAGAATACAAAGGCTCGGGGAGCTCTTGTTGAGCCTGACTTATCCTTGCTAAGAGTCCCAATTCCCGACTTATTCTTGCTAAGAGTTGCTTAAAGGCAAAAGTACGATAGGATGATTGTGTACTTTAAGTAAGCTAAGTTCTCCATATTAGTGTCGGATAAAGTCACAACCCAAATTTCTAACAGCCTTTGAGCTTCAGGATCAAAGCCTTCATAAGTATTCACGGAGGGTGGATGCAGATCCATGGCTATGTCTCGTGAAGGCTCAATAAATCCCTTTATGGCAGCCTTATAGTCCTAATGTCATAAGAGCTACGGTCAACTCTCTTCTCAAGAGTTGAACGTCCAACTTCTTTGGGACTTTTGCAACTTTGGCCTCTTTCAGCTCGATCAATTCAATAAAAGGTGATTACCTTAAGACATGCAATTCCTTTCTCACCTCTTTAAATGGTGGTTTCTTTTTTTTAGATATCGAGTTTTTCAGGACTTCTTTAGTTTTAGGTTGTGAGGGCACCATGACTTGTTTACCCTTTTTGGAGCTTATTTTTCTTCGTTAACCTACCACATCAAATCGAACCCTGTTCACTGATAGAAATAATCTTAGCTTAATCACAATTTTCAAAATATACAAAGTTTCTAAATGGACACTTAGACAAATTCTTCAAGATACACAGTCTAAGAAAAACTTCAACTTAAGCTAGTTTTATAACTTAAAACTTCCAAAACTCAAAGTTAGGTTATTTACAAAGTAACGAACAGTACCGACCCACGCAGGGGTCCTACTACGCAAAAAATGGTGGACACTCTAGAATCTTACACAGACTCTAAACCCATTCTCGAGCATTCTACAGTTGATTATTACCTGTAGCATGGAATCAAACGAAAGGTGAGCTTTTAAGAGGTCAGTAAGGTCATTCAGGGAACAATCAAATGAATTACAAAACGATTCAAAAGTCCATTTGATGATAAGTCTTTTCAAACATTTCAATCAATCATTACAGTTTGATGAATTTCCAAAATGATCATAAACTATCATAAACAGACAACAAAACGATTATTTGAAGATAATTTTCAAAGCCATCAATTTAAAATATAATGATGATTTTTCAAAGGATTTCAAAACGAATACAAATACTTCAAGGACAATAAAGGGAAGGGTTTCAGATAATCACAAACAGTTTAAACACAATATGGGGAAGAATTTCAATTCAATCCCCTTCAATCAAATATCAAGACATTTATTTGAACATCATTTTCAAAACAATCATTGTAAGATACAATGTAAACAATTCAAAAGATATTGATCCTAGGCAGAGGCAACGTCATTCAGGCAATGCACAGAAAGGTTACACATGCATAATGTACGATAACTAGCCTTTTTCATCGTTCAAGGGACTAGCCATGCATAATTACAGAGGTTCTGACCATCCTTATAACGCCTCCCTCAGAACAGACCCCCAGGTCAACACACAATCAACAACAAATTCAATCCTTGACATGCAACAAAATTGAGCATCAACATGGATTCAAATAACCAATATCATTTAGGGTTTCAATGATAATTAAACATGCTGATATCAATTCATCACACAGAATTCAAGAATAGCAACAAATATGAGCAACTATCGATTTTCGATATAACAGTTCAGAAGAAAGAATGTAAACAGTTTTCAGATTTGCTCAGCATGCAATAACAAGCAAGCATCGATAAGATTTCCAAATAATCAATTTAAGTTCAATGTTGAGGTTTACTTGGTACAGACATGCTGATATCAATACATATCTCAGTGTTTCACTATAGCCATAAATGAATTGAAATGATACTTGAAGAACACAAGTTATCAAAATTAGGATTCGGATAGAAATTCTTATCCGAGGTTTAAATAAAAACCTTTACCTGGATCCGAAGCTAAATTATCCCAACTGGAAAGTCTCTTGCTTTAATAATAAACGAACAATGAAGTGATCATAATACAGTCTACACTACGATATTATAAACTCAATACTAACTCACGCATTCTCCCAAAATGAGTCCCCTCACCGGGTAGGCAAAATTACTGAAATGCCTCTTATATGTAAAATTATCAAAAGCACTCATCTCATACTTAAATTACCAAAATAGCCTTCCCATAAAAAAAATCACGAATATATCCCATAAGTACATTTTATAGGTAAAATTACCAAAGTATCCCTTATGGGTGGCAAATTACCAAAATTTTCTAGTAATTCCCATCCCAGAAAAATCTCAAAAACACTTTAAGACACTATTTTAAGCATCACAAAAATATTTTTGGGCTAAAAAGTGTTTTAAAAAAAATTTCGCTCGAAAATCCTAAACCGATGTCCGAATCGAGCGCTCAAAAGTCGGTTCCGCCAAAAATAGCTATCAGTCTCAGAATGGCACAAAATTTTAGAAAATAAAGCATCTCAATAATATAAGATTTTTTTTAAATTTTTAGATTAAAATAGCTTAATCTGCTATATTAAATAATTCAAGAATTCCTTTTAATCGATACTCTAATTTAGCATCCTTCGCAGACTTTTCACCAAAAATTTCCAAACTTTTCCGCACATCTCGTAGAAATAACAGGGGTCTCTATTTTCACTTGGTCAAAATCTAAGCATAATTATTTCTGAAAAATTGTTGAATAAACTGCCTAAAAATTTCCTATCTTTGATAACAATTACAATCACGATTCAAATCAATACACACGCTATTTAACCTAAATCACACACATTTGTCTTCCTCACTCAGCCGAACACACACACACACACTACTACCTAACACACACCAAAACACTTAAAATAGATTACCCTATATAAAACACACACACACACACACACACTAACACACCTAAAGCATGCACATACACACGCAGAGAGTCAACGCACATTGTCACACACTCAAACACACACTTTTATTTGATATCTTCATAAACTCACACTAACACCTCAAGATTATTCACATAATCACCTGAATACACACACTACGAACACGATATCACACAGCCCACACACTTTGCACACTGCACAAAACATGCACTAAAGACACACAAGAATACCCACTAATATGCTAAAAACACACACAATTATACCTTCTAACCCCACACCCGTAACCCCCAGACACCAAAACACACACATGTTCGCACAAGAACACACAGAGACACATAGTAAACACACTCATGCTACACACATAGAAAACACACTAAAAACACACACTAAATTATTGAGATTACCCTTGAGAATTCCTTAATCACTCTCTCCTTTCCCCCTTGCCAAAAAATCTATGTTCTTCCTCTCTTTGTGCTCTTTTCTTCTTTCCCCTATTTCTCTGTTCTTTATTCTATTTTTTTTTCTTATTTCCATTTTCCTCTCCTGAATTTCCTCTTTAATTCTTTCTTTAATTTCCCTCTAGACTTTATTTCATATTTAAAATAAATTTAGATCAGTCACCAACAACATAGCAAGAGGTGGCACATATTAAGAAATTTTTCTCTAAACTAGATACCAATGTTTTCATATTTACAAAATGGCCCCAAAAGTTTTCAAAATTATATTTTGGCCCAGAAATGATTTTAAGATTTCATACTCTACTAGTACCAGAGCATTACTCAAATAATCGTCCGTTTATTTTTTAGAGCATAGATAACTATTTTAAACCCTCGAAAAGAACCGGATATTACACTAAACCATGGATGTAAGCCTTACAAAGATTTCACCTTGTTCTCGATGTCTTCGCCAATTGCCTCCTCAGCTGGGTCAGGTTCATTTTCGTGCACAAAGGCCATGCAGAGGATTCTGGCCATCTCATCCTTTAAGTATTCGCTTGGAAGGTCTTGCCGAAAGGCCTCGTCGACTTCCTTGCGACTCCTCTTTGCAGTGGGCCTTCTCCTTTTATGGCATTTTTGCTTGCCTTTTCTTGCTTCTTCTCTCAATAAGATGGTTACAAATGAGTTGTTTGTTGCTTCTTTGGTTTCCTCTGCATCACTATCGTGCATCCATCGTTATTTTTATCCTCTTCGAAGAGGTCACTTTTAATTGACACATTCGGCACTTCATGAAGAAGTTGATTTTTTACGAGCTCCAATGTCCCAAACTGGATAGTAATCATTCGTACCCCCATTGCCAATATACTATTTGAAAACTGAGATGATTGAGGCATTGTTCAACTCTTCTTTCCTGTCAGCATTTATCTTAATTTTTCCTTTCGTGGCCAAGTTCATGATCACCTCTTTGAGTATAAAGCACTTTCAGTCTTATGGCGAGGATGCGGTAATAGTTACAGTACCTCGCTTCATTGAATTTTCTGGATTCCTCCTGGTGTTTTGACTCCAAGAGTTCAAGAGTTTCCTTCTTAAGTAGAAAGTCGAGTATGCCGCGTATGTCAGAACTGGGAAGGGGTAGGCCTTTCCCCCGACTCCTTAAACAAATGTCACTAATCAATCTTTTTTCTCGTGGCTGGTGTGAGACCCCGATCTTAATTAGCTTCTAATCATTTTATTAAGGAGACATGTTTTGCGTGTGGCCCACATGAGCATTAGACGAGGGATTGTCCTAAGAATAGAGGATCCATGGCTATCACTGCTGGGGACACATCTAGTACTGGTATTATTACAGATAGAAGAGTGAATAAACTGACGATAAAGGCTAAAGCATTTGCATTGGGACAAGATGAGGTACATGGATCTCCTGCAGTTGTTAGAGGTATTGTTTTAGCTTCTAGTGCTTTGGCTAGAGTATTAATTGATTCTGGCTCTACACATTCATATGTTGCATCACATTTCATACATCATTTGCCTATACTGTCAGAGTCTTTACCTTTTATGGTCAAAGTCAGTACCCCTATGGGTGATTCTCTATATACAGATATAATGTACAGAGCCTGGGAGATTAACATGAATAACCATGTATTGCATGCCGATTTAATTACATTGCCTATGTAAGAGTTGGATGTTATTCTGGGTATGGATTGGTTATCCCACAATCATGCTAGTGTTGATTGTTTTACGAAGACTGTTATGTTTACTTTACCTGATCAGTCAATATTTATATATGTGGGGGATAAAAGTCCAATAGCTCTTCCTATTATTTATGCCTTACGTGCTAAGAAGTTACTTGATAAGGACCGTGTGGGGGTATATTGTGTATGCTATTGAATGTTCAAAGACAGTGAGTAGGCTAGAGGACATCCTTATTGTTTGGGAATATTCGGATGTACTTTCTCAGGACTTGATTACTCTACTACCTGATAAGGGGATAGAATTTATTTTTGAACTTGTTCCAGGCACTGCACCTATATCCATAATGGCTCCTACTGAACTGAAAGAGTTAAAGGTACCATTACAAGATTTACTTGATAAATTCTTTATTAGACCAAGTACTTCACCTTGGGATTCAACTGTATTATTTGTTAAGAAAAAGGATGGTACCTTACGTCTATCTATTGACAACAGACAGTTATATCAGGTAACCATAAAGAATAAATACCCGTTACCCTATATCGAGGATTTATTTGATTAGTTGCAAGGAGCTATGATATTTTCTAAATTGAATTTGAGGTCAAGTTATCATCAGTTAAAGGTAAGGTAGGAGGATGTCCTTAAGACTGCTTTCAGGACTAGATATGGTCATTACGAATTTCTAGTTATGCCATTTGGGGTTATTAATGTACCCGTGCCGTTTATGGATTTGATGAAATGCATATTCAAACAATACTTGGATAGTTTTGTGGTAGTCTTTATTGATGATATTTTGGTTTATTCTCAGGATACCCAACAGCATGCTCAGCATCTCAGACTTGTTTTGCAAACCTTACGAGATAAAAAGTTGTGTACTAAATTTAAAAAGTGTATGTTTTGATTTGAACAAGTTACTTTTCTGGGGCATATATTATCAGGTGCAGGAATATTAGCGGATTCGGCTACGATTTAGGCCACAGAGTTGGGAAACACATTCTATAATATTGGAGTTACGTAGTTTTTTGGGGTTAGCTGGATATTACCATAGATTTGTTGAGGGATTTTCTAAAATTACAGTCCATTATCTCGTTTGACTCAGACGAAAGTAACTTTTATTTGGGATGATAAATGTAAGATTGACTCAGACTTGTTTTGCAAACCTTACGGGATAAAAGTTGTGTGCTAAATTTGAAAAGTGTATGTTTTGGTTGGAACAAGTTACTTTTTTGGGGCATATATTATCAGGTGCAGGAATATCAGTGGATCCGGCTAAGATTGAGGCTATACATATTTGGAAACCGCCTTTAACAATATCAGAGTTACACAATTTTTTAGGGTTAGCTGGATATTACCGTAGATTTGTTGAAGGATTTTCTAGAATTATGGGTCCATTATCTTGTTTGGCTCAGAAGAAAGTAACTTTTATTTGGGATGATAAACGTGAGAACAAATTTCAGGAGTTGAAACATAGATTAGTCAGTGCACCTATTTTTCTTCTACCTAACGGGAATGATGATTTTGTAATATACAGTGATGCATCTCACAAAGGTTTGGGTTGTGTGCTTATGCAAAGAGGTAAGGTAATTGCTTACGCATTACGTAAATTGAAGCCATATGAAGAGAATTATCCTATTCATGATCTGGAATTAGTGGCTATTGTTTTTGCCTTGCATAAATAAAGACGTTATTTATATGAAGCAGTATCTGAGGTTTACACTGGTTACAAAAGTTTGAAATATTTATTTTCGTAGAAGAATTGAATATGAGACAGCGTAGATCGATGGCATTATTATATTATAATTCAATTTCATATCACCCAGCTAAGGCTAATGCGGTTGCTAATACCTTAAGTAAAAAGAATGTGATTTCTAGTTCAATGCTTAAGGAATGGGATATGTTGATTGATGTATGTAACTGGAGGCCGAATGTAAGTAGGACATAATTTTTATTTGCTAATATTAAGGTTTGGCCTGCATTAATACAATTGATACAGGAAGCTCAGGGAAAGGACCCAGAGTTGCAAAACAATAGAGCAGAGGTGGAGCAAGGGTTGCAGCCTGAATTTTCTTTATCTTCTGAAGGTATATTGAGATTCAGAGATCGTGTTTGTGTACTAAATAATGCTGAGGTTAAACAGGAGATTTTGAAAGAAGCATATTAGAGTAAGTATAGTATTCATCTAGATAGCACTAAAATGTATAGAGATTTAAAATCACATTACTTGTGGAATGACATGAAAGGTGATATAGCTAAATTTATTTCCAAGTGCCTAACATGTCAGGTGGTAAAGACAGAACATCAGAAGCAGGGTGGTTATTTATAGCCTCTATCTATTCCTGAGTGAAAATGGGAGCACATAACCATGGATTTTATGACAGGTTTACTGCGGACTCAGGATGGAAATGATGTCATTAGGCAATAGTAGACCGTCTTACTAAATTTACACATTTTCTTACTCTGAATATGAAATATTCTATGGAAATACTAGCTAAGTTGTAGATCAATGAAATAGTTCATTTGCATGGAATTCCTGTTAGTATTGTTTTCGACAGGGATCCACATTTTACTTCTCGATTTTGGCAAGCTTTTCAGAAGGCTATGGGTACACAGTTGGCCTTGACTATAGCATTTCACCCTCAGACAGATGGTCAGAGTGATATATGTTACGAGCTTGTGTGATGGACTTGAAAGGTAGTTGGGACTCACATTTATCACTTGTTGAATTTTCTTATAATAACAGCTATCATTCTAGTATTGATATGGCTCCTTATGAGACGTTATATTAAAAAAAATGCAGATCTCTAGTTTGTTGGTTGGAGGTTGGGGAAAGTGAGCTTGTTAAATCTGATATTATTCGTGAAACTACTGACAAGATACAATTGATTTAACAGCATATCTGCACAGACAAAAAAGCTTCACTGACACTCATCGATGTGGTTTGGAATTTACAGTGGGTGACTTTGTTTTTATTAAAATTTCTCTAGCGAAAAGAGTCATGAGATTTGGTAAGAAAAGTAAGATGTATCTGAGGTTTGTTGGGCATTATGAGATTTTGGAACGGCATAGTGATCTAGCTTATCAAGTTGCTTTACCGCCTCCATATCTGGGGTACATAATGTCTTTCATATATCTATGTTGCGTAAATATCAACCCGATCCATCACGTGTTGCATGATCAGCCGATTCACATACAAGCCGATATGACTATATTGAGCAGCCTGTGGAGATTTTGGATCATCCGGATCAAGTATTAAGGAATAAAGTGATTCCGTTGATTAAGGTCAACTGGCAGTACCATGATATTGAGGAGGCTACCGAGGAGCATGAAGATAAGATTAGGTCTAAGTACCCGCACTCGTTCACATGATCAGGTATGAATTTAGGGACTAAATTCTTTTAAGGAGGGGAGAGTGTGAGACCCCCGATCTTAATTAGCTTCTAATCATTTTATTATTTTTAAACACGTTTAAATTTGATTGAAATAATATGATTGTGTTACATAAAATAAATGTTAAAATTAAGTTATGGGACAAAATATAATTATGTAAAACTTTGGGCTAAAAAGTAATTATGCAAAATGTTGGGGTTAATCTGAAAATTTTCATTAAAGAGATTAGTGCCATGTGCACGTGTGAGATTGTGAGAATGGAAGAATTTTAGGGTTGCCACCTATGTTTGGTGGTGAGTAATCAAAGGCAAGTATTAAAAAAAAGATGGAAAGAGAAGTGAGTGGATAAACTAGAAAGCAAAAAGGGAGGTGGAAGACCCACCAACTTAGCCAATTTGGCCAAAGGAGAAAGGAAAGATTAGAAACAAAGAGAAATAAGGAAAAAAGAAAAGAAAAGAGAGAAATGGAGGAAGAGAAGAAGATAAGAAAGAACAAGGGAGAGAGATTTACATCAAGATTCTTGAATTGACTTGTGCTTGATTTGCTTGGAGGTAGGTAATCTTGTATTTTTAGGTTTTCAAAGCTTGTATGAGAAGTATTTTGAGTAGTGAAAAGTTATAACTTGTATGTTAATTTTGTTTGAAAAACCTGCAAAATAGTCTTACAAATGAAGTAATTTGGTACTTAGAAATATATACTTTTAGTTGATATATGGACTTGGTTATTTTATATGTTATGGTATTACATATATAGAGTATACACACCAATGTTTAGATTATTTCAAGTATTATTATTATGGTTTAAAATTCATGGCTTGAAACCTATCCTATGAAACTGTTTTGGACAGATTCTGAAGTCTGTTTTTAAAAGGGCTTAAAATGACCTTAAAATGATATTTTCGTGTCAAATAAAATAGTGCATGTAGATCTTTAAGTATAATTTTCAGAAATGAATAGTATGATTGTAGAGACCTTGTAATTAAATTGTTATGATTTTAGGAGTACAGACTACTATTGCTGTCAATTGAAATACTGGGGAGATTATGTAACCTAAATTAATAGTTCTTTGTGTTGGGCTTAATGATGGATAACTAGGTAAATTGTAGGTCTTAAATGGACATTCTAATATCTACATGCTATACAAGTATACGTGTGTATAGGGTACTTAAGGAAGAACTTCAAATTATTTCTTGCTTGATTACCAAATTAGTTTGTGCATTTAGAGATTAGTCTACATGTTTGGCATATGTTTTGTTGATAATGTGGAAAATATGATTTGAGAGGGGATTAAACCTCTTTTGATGTACTTGATGACATTTTTTTTAATATCTATGCATGATTATGCATGTGACGCAAAGGAGGAGGAAAAAAATGAGTGAAGGGTGTTATTTGTCGGGGTTGGGAGTTATATATAGGGTTCTCATTCTCGTTCATGTTTCGATAGTACGTACTAACTATGCGTACTGCTTCGCGAAAAGAATTATTCATGTGCATGTGATGACGTTGGACTTCTTCTATTGAACTCGATATATCAGTTGGTTGCGATATTATTTGTTGGGGTTGGGAGTTATCTAGGCAGGGTTCTCGTTCTCATTCATGTCTAGATAATACGTACTAGTTATGCGTACTATTTCGCGAAAAGAACTATTCACGTGCATGTGATGATGTTGGACTTCTTCTATCGAACTCGATATATCAGTTGGTCGCGATACAAAAAGTCTCTCGCACTTAGGAAAGGTTGGTTTGTGCAAGAGGGACATATTTGCATGTTGATATTTCCCTACTTGTCTTGAACTTTTTAAAACTATTTTTGTTATATTTATTGAAATCAAGTTAGTATTTAGGTCTTGCTTGCCATTCTCGTATATGTTTTACAAGATTTTAGATTTTGCTGAATATGTTACTCTCGTTTCTTTTGAAGGCAAGTGTTAGAAAATGTTTCTAAGTGATACTCGATACGTTAAATTATTCTTAAGTCCATATGTGTCATCTATTCAAGTGAACTTGCATGTTTGTACTAACCATTCATAATATAATAAATTCATGTTTGGACTTAGAATCACCGGATACCCTACGGAGCCATTAGGCTGACCCATTCCCGATACTTTTTTTTCTAGGTTCAGATTCAGAATATTTGCCAGGAGACGAAGAGGATTACCTTGAGGAGAATTAACAGTATTATGCTGGTGAGTAGAGTTTTAGTTGTTTTTCTTTTGTTTTGGAGTGTAGCACTTGTATAGGAGAGAGGTAATCTATAATATAATGTTATGTCCAATCTTTTGATTTATGGACAACTGTAACGTTTAAGCCATACTTCTGCTGTTTATTTTGAGGTTTGTAGTAAAGCTTTGTTTACCCTTGAGGTATATATGTGTTAACCAGCTTGTTTAGCATTGATAGCCTTCCGGGGGGCGGTGACAGCTGGTCTTGTACTTTTTTCTCCTTACACTTGTCTTTCTTTGAACTTTTTAAAAAAAAGCTGTTGTAACTACCAAGAACTCTTTCCCCGTTATTCTCGAGGTCCATTCAACTTTTTTTCCTACCCTCATCTCCTTGCATGGGTCAGGTAATGCAGGATCATTGACGACATGATTGGCAATGGTGATCTCCATGTCATGGGCCCATGTTGCTAATTCTTTAAAGCTAGGGTGGTCTGTTACCCTGAAGAATGTGTAATATGCCCAAGTGCATGCCTTGCATACGTATCTGACAGATAATTAGAGCTGAATCCTCTTATACTGTAACTTCTCTCACGCCTAGGCTTAAAGATATCTCCAAGCCGATGATACATGCTTCATGTACAGCAGTGAGATTAGGAGCATTTATACCCCGAACCCTTGACTCTTTGTATCCTCATCAAAATACAACTGCGATCTGGTTTCTGATTCACGACATAAACATCTTCATTTGGGAACTTCGACTCCGATTCACTAGTATCTTTTGCGGAAGGATATGTTACCATGTCCTCTATGGCTCTTCCTTTTATTGACTTCTGAGTGGCATTTGTGATATTATTAAATTCCAGAAGTAACAGGAGCCACTTAGCCCTATGACTGGATAAGATTGCTTCTTGGATCTATCCTAGCCAATATCTCGATGGGATACTCCAACACATAGTGTCTCAACCTTTGTGTTACCCAGAACTTGTGACATGCATGTCTCTTCTAAAGCCAAGTAATTCATGTCCCTCTGGGTCATTGACATGGTAGATGGTTCTCTCTGTCAATAAGTTCTCTACATGTTGAGCATGCTCCAGCTGCTGCATCAGTCACCGTCAAGTAAAGCAAAAAACGATTACCTGGTACTGAAGGGTTTAAGACTAGAGGGGATTCCATTTCTTTGTCGGATCCTTCTTGAATGGTCTGAAAATTAGCCCACATGTCATTGCCAACTGAGATATGAAACAGATGTCTTCTTCATTCTTCGACGACAACATCTCAATTATGGCTTTGATCTTAGCTGGATCAACTTTTATGCCCTGCTTACTGACCATAAATCCTAATAGTTTATGGTTCGTTACTCTGAATACACACTTTAGGGGGTTAAGACTCACGTTATACTGCCTCAAAACTGTCTTTTCTTGGTCTTCAAGAGCCGTCTTATTCTTGTCATATCCCGCAAAATAATACACAAAGGAAATAGGTTAGACTAATAGTTTAACCTATTTCGATGTATTTCCTCAAAACTGTACAATGATCATCTCACTTCTTGGACTTCATAATCACGTCATCTAGGTACACATCTACTTCTTTATGGATTATGCCATGGAAAAGGGTAGTAGCGGCTCTTTTGTAGGTAGCCCCAGTATTTTTCAACCCAAAAGGCATCACTATATAGCAAAAGGTGTCCCAAGGGGTAACGAAGGATGTTTTTTCTTGGTCTTCAGGAGCCATCTTATTCTTGTTATATCCCGCAAAACAACACACAAAGGAAATAGGTTAGACTAGGGTGTACATGAGTAAAACTTTTAGAAAAAAAAATGTCATACAATTGCCACATCCTATTTTTTAATATGGTGACTATTCAAACTAAAATATAAATCAATGATGAAAATCTTCAGGAGAGAGATTAGAAGAAAAAGAAAGAAAAACAAAACAGAGAGAAGAATAACAAAGCTTCGGCAGAGGGGGCGGAGAGGGGAGAGGGAGACTGAAAGACAGAGAGAGAAAGAGAGGAAATTTTAGAGGTAATAATTCTTATTTTATTTTAGCGTGTAATTCACTTTGTGTGTGTGTGTGTGTGTGTGTGTGTGTGAATTCACTATATTAGGTTGTGTAAAAGTGTGTGTCCCATGGAGGTGAAACAGTTGAATCAATGTGTATGGGTATGTGTTGTCAGTGGGTGTGTGTGTGCGCGCGCACACACGCGCATATACTTGAAATAGTATGTGTGTAAGAACAGAGGGATATGTGTGTGTGGGTGGGTGGGCGGGTTTTTGGTGTATTGTATGGGTATGTCTTGTGTATGCCTGAAATTGTGTATGTGTGTGTGTGTGTGTGAACAGAGGGATACGGGGGAGGGGGTTGGTGTATTGTGTGCGTGTGTGTTTTGGTGTATTGTATGGGTGTGTCTGAACAGTGTGTGTCGGAATTAAACGTACATTAGTCATCAAAAAGTTGAGGATGCTTTTCCTGCTTAGCTTCCTCGAGTTCCCAAGTAGCTTCCCTCTCAGAGTGATTACACCATAACACCTTCCCAAAAAGGATCGTCTTAGAGCATAGCACATGCTCATCGCGCTCTAAAATGCATTCAAGTTGCTCCTCATAGGAAATCATGCTTAGCTTGGATAGGTTCGTACTCAATAGCATGACAGGGGTCAAAGATATATTCTTAAGGTCGAAATATGAAAGACATTATGTATGTTTGACAAATTAGGAGGTAAAGCTAGATGATAAGCAAGTGTACCAACTCACTCCAAGATCTCACATGGTCCAATATCTCTAATCTAGTTTCTCTTTCTTTCTAAACCTCAACACACTTTTCCACAGAGAAACTCGTAAAAATACGTGAACACCAACATTAAATTTGAGTTCACGCTGCCTCATGTCTGCATAACTCTCCTGCCAACTCTATGCAGCCTTAAGCTTGTCCCTAATCACATGAATTTTATCCGCAGTAATCTATACAAATTTTGGGCCTATCAATTTTTTTCCCCAATCTCGCTCCAACATTGGTGACCGACACCTTCTTCAATAGAGAGCCTCAAATGGTTCCATTTAAATGCTATCAAGATAATTTTATTATAAGCAAACTCAATCAATGGCAGATGACAGTTTACCTTGAAAATCCAAAACACAAGCCTGAAGCATATCCTTTAATGTCTGAATAGTCCGTTCATATTGTTTGTCTGTCTGTGGATGGAAAGTTGTGCTAAGATTCAACCTTGTCCCCATGCCCTCTTGCAAACTACTCAAAAAACGTGAAGTAAATCTAGGGTCTCTGGCTGACACAATGGATAAGGGCACCCCACGCACTATAAGTATCTCTCGAATGTACTCCAAAAACGTGAAGTAAATCTCGAGTCTCTGTCTGACACAGTGGATAAGGGCACTCCACGCAATATAAGTATCTCTCGAATGTACAAGTTAGCAAGCATCTCAATCGAATCCTTGCTCCTTATGGCCAAAAAGTGAGTCGATCTAGTCAATTGATCAACTATCACCCATATTGTATCATGACACTTTGCAGTCGGAGGTAGTCCAACCACAAAATCCATCGTATGCTCCCATTATTACTCAGGGATAGAAAGTGGTTGCAACATACCAATCGGCCTCTGATGTTTTACTATAATCTGTTGATACACCAAACATCTAGCCTCAAAGTCTGCTACCTCCCTCTTCATGTTATTCCACCAATAAACATCATGCAAGTTCTAGTACATTTTGGTACTGCCCTGCTGTACTGCAAAAGTTGAAATTGTGAGCCTCTAATAGAATCTATTTCTTAAAGTCTGGCTTTAAAGAAAACATAATCTAGTACCCATACAAAGAACACCCCATTATCCACATGCACACAACTCACATATTTCTCAACCCATTGCCTTGAGACATAGCTGCTCCAATCTTCCCCCCTTTCACCTGCATAGCTCTTTTTTTTCCCCAAACATATACCACATGCACTCACAATTCCACTCCACTTACACACCCACCTTTCTTACATTACTTCTTTAACCCACACACATATATAAATACATTACACACTCAGTACACACAACCCACACACCCAGTACACATGCACACAAACAACACCTCATAAAGTCGCAACCGAGCTGGGTGCACCCCCACGGCCAAACTGGGTACACACACACCCGCACACATACGTTCACAAGCCCTCCATTTTTAACCCTTTACATCGACTAATAACCCAAAAACACACAGCCATGGTAGCCATTGATCTACGGCCTCACATCAACACCACAAACTCACGGCCACCAAGCCCAGTGCCGTGCGGCAGTGGGTCTACTCCATCCCTTCTTCTTCGCCTGTTCATTTCTCTCTCACCAACGCCACCTGCACATACATAGACACACTACCTCACGCCCTAAACTCACACTCACCTACCTGCCACACTACCACTGCAACATCCAAAAATCGGCTATCGGTGAGTGCCATCGCACCAAGACCAGCGATTAACATCACCACACAACACCTACCACTAGATTTGCATTATCTTCGGCTTGTTCTGCATTCATTGGCCTAAGATTCCCTCAACTGAGAGTTAAAGAATGTATTTCAAACACAATATATGAGACGTTTAAGATTATTTATTCTGCAGTAGACAAAGTATTATCCAGTTTTTATGGTAGAAACATATGTTAAAAAGCCAACAAGAATTTTGCTATATTGTCCTGCTCTCTATGCAGAATTTTCTTGAGAAAACAAATGCAAAGGATGCCTCAGGAAACATTGTACTGGGAGATATTGGTGTTCACATACAACAAGAGGTTAGTTACAACAAATATTTCTGTGATCTGTTATCAATGGTTTGAGTAATTTAGTATTTGTGCATGCACAAGTTGAATTGGCAGTGGGTGTGTGTTTTATTCTGTTGTGGATATGTGAAGGGTGTGCGTGTATGACTGTGTGTGCGTGTATGATAAAGTGTGCGCTCGCGCTTGCTCGACCGCGCATGTGTCTGTATGTTTTGGTATGTTGTGTGGGTGTGTGTGAATAGTGTATGTAAAACATAGTGGTGTGGTTTAGATGCTTTAGTGTGTGTTTATGTGTGTAGCAGTGTGTGAGAGAATTGTGTGTGTGAGTGTTCGGTAAAGAGGGGAGGAAGAACGAGAGTGTGTTTGCTAAAAGTTTTGTAGCGGGTAGTGATTTAGGAATAGTGTGTGCAATTGTCGTGATAGATGGTTAGGTTTTTAGCGGTTCTGAACTTCATTTTAAAAGCATAGTTCTGAGTAGATGTTGGCCAAGTGCAAAAAAAGAGACCCCTGCTATTTTTATAAGAGCTATAATGCAAAAAAAAATGGAATTTTTCCTTGTCCGCAAAGGACGCTAAATAATTGTATCGATGAAAAGGGGTTCTCGATTCTTTTAATATCTCAAATCGGCTTAATTTTTTTTATATAATTTTACGAGAACCTTATGTTACTGAGAGGTTTCAGTGTCTAAAATTTGGCGTCATTTTGAGGCCAATAGCTATTTTTATGAGAATCGGTCTCTGCTCGCTCGATCCGGATACTGGCTACGTATTTTCGAGTGAAAAATTTCTCGAAACACTTTTTAGCCCAATAATCACTTTAGGTTGCTTAACATGTTGTTTTGGAGTGTTTTTGAGATTTTTCAGTGCAATAGCCATCAGGGTGTTTTGGTAAATTTTTTACACCCGGTGGCAAACGGAGTGAGAACACATAGAGTTGAGAATTAATATCCTCACAATTTATCATTTTAGGTTCCAACAGAGGAGGATTAGGACCAACACTCAAGTAAAATGTGTGTGTATATGTGTGTGTGTGTACACACACACACATGTATGGGAGCCGATCCCTGTCACCGGTGGAGAAATAACAATTTCTCCACCACATATCTGGTTGTCCATGTGTACCTATGGATGGCCCAGATTTGTCTTTTCTTTTCCTTGAAAAAGTGGTAACCTGCAGGTCTTTGTAGCGGTTAGGGTAAATGCCAAAAATACCCCTTTAGGATAAAATCCACTAACCGCCAATCTTTGTAGCAGTTAGTGGCCCACCATTTCTACCCTAACCACTACACTTACTGGGAATTAATGCCCATCTAAATGCCCCAACTGCCATTAAGACCCACAGTTAATGGCCCGCTTTAATGCCCCAACCGCTACAAAGAGAAGCGGTCAAAGTGGGGCCTAACCACTACTCTTTGTAGCGGTTACAGGGGATACTTCGCTTTTCTCCAGATTCATTCTCTCCTCTGTCTCTCTCTCCCCACTTTTTCCATCATCTTCATCCTCCCATCTTTTCCTCCATCATCTTCAACCTCCAATTTAAAATTATCCATAATCTCCGCCATAACAAAATGAAAAATCCTACGCTAGAAGATTGGTGAAAATTTTCTTTCAATAAATCAAATTTTCTCGGGCACATTTTAGGGCCGGTTTCACAGCTTCTGGTGAACTTTTTTTTTTTGGCTTCTTACACTTTAGGCAAAATAATTAGCCCCTTTCTATGAATTTCAGTGGAAATTGAGACAAAAATTGTTTTAGGTTTTTCAATGTCGCCTCTTCTCGAGCACACTTTAAAGCTGGGTTCATATTTGCCATTTGTTTTTTTCCACTCTTGGGACTTGTTCAAGTTCCACACTGTAGAATTTATTTATCAAATTAGTGACATAGAGGAACTTCGAAATGAGATCTTCCTTATTGACCTCTTACTCCTTAAGAAGTTGATTGATGACTAAGGAGTCACCGCTAATTGCGAGGATTGTAATTCCCAACTCTAATGCCATTTAGAGGCCAATGATAATAGCTTGATACTCGGTGGCATTTAAGCAGTTTTTGCCAAGCGTGAATGTGTATGGCAGGACTTGTCCCTGTGGTGAGACAAAGACTACTACTGACCTTGCCCTATGTGATCGCGCTGCTCCATCGGAGAACATCATCCAAGGCTGAAAAGTTTCAATAATAAACACTTCTTCATCTAGAAAATCTTTAGAAATCTCCCAATCTGTGGGGATAGGGGGATCTATAATTAAATGCACTATGTATGACAAGAAATAATGCCTCAATTTTTGTGATGCAAAAACTAGCGTTAGGCACATTTTCTCAATCTGGTTTGTACTTGAGCTTTCTCAATCAAGTACGAACTCCTTTATACTCGAAGAATGGCCTACGTACCCATCAAAGAATGCTTTCATACCTTCACTTCTCAAGGTCGTAGTCATTCCGACTGCAATTTTTTTTTGGTGTAGGCCCCGACCCATTGTGTCTTGATCTCATACAATGCTTTCAACCATTCAGGACTGTGCAAAAAATAGTCATCCATTAACTTGGCCCACCTCTCCTCGAACACGAAGACCGTTAACGATTTCTTGACACATGTATTAAAGTCACTCTTGAATGTCGGATGGTTTGCATATACATTGTGAAGTCGTTCGGGATATTTGTTGCTTATGTGCCATGTGCACAAGCCATGATGAGTATCTAGAAAGACCTTCGCATTTTTCATTGCCAAATCCTGGACAGTGATGATGGTTTTTGGAGGAATATGATACATGGTTTCAAGTCACGTTTTAAATAACCATGTAAATGACTCCTCCGTCTCATCCCTAAGCAAGGCAAAGCCAAACAAGATTGATTGGTAGAGGTGGTTGACCCCGGTAAATGGAGTAAAAGGCATAAAGTACTTCTTTGTGCAGTATGTGGTGTCAAACGTCACAACTTTGCCAAAATTTTGGTAAGCATCTCTAGAACGAGCATCTATCCAAAATATAGTACTAATGTGGTTCTCATCATCCAGTTGGAGACTATAGAAAAAGCTAGAATTCTCACCCTAAAGGCGCTTGAAGATATCAAGTGTAGCTTGAGAATCACTCTTATTGAAAGACTTTCTCCTCTGAGCACAAAGTTCATTTCGAAGGTCTACTTCGTTGAAGCTCAACTTGTCAACCCCCCAGCTTGGCTTGAGAAAAGCCTCATCATTCTAGAAGGTGGAGTTTTAGCCTCGGCCATTGTAAATATCAGTTGTCTGTGTGCCTCGCTTATTTGTCGGTGTGAATGAATTTGACAGATCTTACTAGGGGTAATCAATTGATGATTATGGCTCAACTCAACTCCCGTCACAACCCAATGATTTTCATTTTTAAGGTGTACTACATACACATGGGCCTTGCAGCCGGTACCCGAAAATGTGTCCCCCCCCCCCCCTTTTTGTCTTGTTGGCCCTTCATCACTAATCCAAACTGTCGGGGATACATGTGGTGCTCCTCTATGACACTCAAATAGTCGGGAACAAATTTGATCTGTTTTGGCCCATTTTCTAGTCGTCTTAATTTTAACACCGAAACCCAGCTTTTTTGAATATGCTCTATAGTATGCTTCAAATTCGTCTAGTGTTTTAAAAACTTGACCTTTGTAAAGTGGATCATAATCTTCACAAAAATAATTTCCTCCAATTGCATCCATATTTATATTGAAATCTACAAAAATATTTTTTTTATAAATTCTCAACACATCATAGAATTAAATGAAAAGAAACTGAAATGAAATGAAAAGGAAAGGAAAAGGAAAAACTTACTATGTAGTATTGTTGCTTTCAATTGTCTCCTCCTTCAAGATAATTGCCCCAATTTTGGCTTCAAGATAATTGCCCCAATTTTGGATAAACTACCTTCAAGATAGTGTAAGTAAACGCTTACTAAAGCTAATTGAACTTGGATTCTTGCTAGAGATTTAAAGTTTGTGATATTGGAAGAATTTAATAGAGCTTTTGTTTGGAGTTGATGAAAGATGTAGTGGTGAAGAAATAGGAGTTTAGGATTTATGGAAGATGAAGAAATGGTTAGGGCTCGAGAGAGAGAGAGAGAGGATTGAATCTGCAGGGTTTAGAATAGGGATGCCCGTGTAACTGCTACAAAGAGTAGCTGTTAAGGCCCACTGACCGCTACTCTTTGTGGTGGTTACGTGGGGTCTTTGTCAATTTAGGTGGGTCATTAACCCCAGTAAGTGTAGCGGTTAGGGCAGAAATGGTAAGCCACTAACCGCTACAAAGACTGGCGGTTAGTGGATTTTACACTAAGAAGGGTATTTTTGGCATTTACCCAAACCGCTACAAAGACCTACAATTACCACTTTTTGAAGGAAAAAAAGACAAATCTGGGCCAACCACGGGTACACGTGGACGGCCAGATATGTGGTGAAGAAATTGTTATTTCTCCACCGGTAGACACGGATCGGCTATATATATATATATATATATATATATATATATATATATAGTTTATAGCGCTAGCAAAATAGGAGAAGTTACAAGCGCAACCTGTTTTTTTTTTTCAAAAGCTGTCAGTCGTCCGCTACATAGTGTAGCGGAGGAGATTTTTTCCCAAATTGCCCCCCTCCATCGTCCGCTACACAGTGTAGCAGACTACTTTTTGACCCTGACAAGTGTCAGTCAAAAAGTTGCCTGCTACACAGTGTAACAGACTACTTTTTGATCGACAGTCGTCAGGTCAGTCCATATCCTAACTGACAGTTGTCACATCAGTTTTGTTCCCCCACGACTGTGGCAACTGTTACTTAATATCCGATATATTATGTAATAGATAATATTTAAATTTTAATATTATTCGCTATATAGTGTAGAGAACGTTGCTGCCCGTCCGCGATACTATGTAGCAGACAGAACTTATATATACACAAAAAAAAAAAGCTAACTTCGAAACCCTTCTCGATTCTTTCTTTTCACAAAATTTTCTAGCGGCGTTGGCAAGCAGATCTACCATATTTCTTCTCAAAAAAACCTTTCATCGTCTCATTAATCACGTAAGTTCACAAAACCAATCTTTTATTTGTTCATAATCTAGAGTTGTTATGAGTATTGCGTCTTATGCATGGTTTTGATTATGTATTGAGCATGTGCTAGCGTTGGTAATATATATATATATATATATATATATATATATATATATATATATATATATATATATGTATATGTATATGTATATATATATATATATGTATATGTATATATATATGTATATGTATATATATATATGTATATGTATATATATATATATATGTATATGTATATACATATATATATACATATACATATACATATATGTATATGTATATGTATATGTATATATATATGTATATGTATATATATATATATATATGTGTATATATATGCATTGAGCATGTGCTAGTATTGTATGTATTATGCATGTGCTAGTGTTGGTAACTTGCCAGCGATTAATAAAAGCTTCCAAACTTACGTTTTTCCATAATTTCAGTTGCAAAAAAATTGACTTTGACCCTGGACCAGAAGATCTATCCGTATTATAAGACCGAGCAAACCATATCAGTACGCTCATATAGGATGGTGGAGTAAGATACTTATTTTATCAACTTTCTTATTCTCACAAACATTGTATACCGTTTGCTTTGCTTAAATTGTATTTATTAATTTGTAGGAAAGAGCACTCCTCAACACAGTAGAAGTATCCGATAATTTTGGACTGTGATAACTGAACAAATACCAAAAAAAATTGTTGCGTGGAATTGGGTTTGGGGTTTTCACGCACGGGCAGATCTTTTAACAACTTGACCGAAACTTGATAGGTGCCCTTTTTGAGAGGTGGAGAACTTCTCTCTTGGAGAGATGGCTATTACCCTAGAAGATGTAGGGTTCATCTTAGGGTTACCGATGACGAGGCGGTCGATAATTGCTCATTTGTCTGAAGCAACGAATAAGAGAGCCGCTAGGGACTTCCGTACCTGAAAATCAATTTAGCATCGGTGGGATAAAGTTAAAGTGGTTCGTAGAAACCTACAAGGTTCAGCTGGAAAACTACACAGATGGAATGCTTGTGTTGTACACAAAGGCTTTCCTCTTGTGGGTGATGGGGACAATTCCATTCCCAACGACGTCGAAGAATACGGTCAGCGTCAAATATTTACCGTTGTTGGGTAACCTACAAGAAGTTGGGGAGTATGCCTGGGGTGCAGCAGCTCTTGTGTACTTGTATCGAGCATTGCAGAAGACAACGAGGCCCGACTCCAGAGCTATATGTGCATGTCTCTCGCTTTTGCAGGTATATAATATAAGTCGTGATTACGTTATCGATATTTTTTTATAAGTTGGTGGACAATAAATTTTGACAATACTATATAAAATTTGTCTTTGTTCTCAGTGTGGTCTTATGAACACATTGCTATCGGCGCACCCAAGCGTAGGGATGAAACCGATAATGTGTGGCCTCAGTTGTGCACTTGGGAGTACAGCTGGAGGCTGAACCACTACCTGCGGAGAGATGATCCCCATCACAACACTACACTCTATTGAGGGGAGCTCGACTCGCTATCTCCGGGCCAAATGCGTTGGGCACCGTACAAGCGTTTCACGCGACAGTTGGCAAAGTCATTCATATTCACGCTCTCTGGTTGTAGCGCACACCCTGATCCACTTTGAGGTTACGGAGTGGCAGCTGCTAGATCGCACAATGCACCATTTTGACTGCCCGCAGGGGGTGCCAGAAGAAGCCCCGGATATGAGGGTTAACCGGAACCCACCGGGTGTCGGACGGTTTGGAAAGGTGAATGCGCACAACTTGTGCGCACAAGAAATTAAGGTTTGGAACTCTTGGTAGGACACGCTGGCGGCCATTGTATCAGAGCTTGACTCTATGATCAGCATCGAATAGTACAAGTGGTACGACCACATCACGCGGAAGAGAGTAGTTCGGATAAGGTTTGAACGAGGGCAGAGGTACCACCCTAGGGGTCTGCTCGATGAGAAATGGGCATTTTATCTCGTAAGTTGCCCAACCAATGCTTTTAATTGAATTTAATGATTCTTGTTTTACATTCAATATCGTTTGTTTTGTGGTTATGCTTATTATCTCTCTAGATGTAGGTTAACGCCTTGCTTGCATTCTTCCAGAAGTTGAGTGAGCGGAAGGATCTGATGAATGCCATGGGATTGGAACTTCGCCAACGGCCTGATGCATTGGCCCAAGGCTGCAGGGATTTTATGCACCGTTATACGGGACCCACTTTGGGCGTCCCCCCGGGAATGGACTATTCGGGGTGGCAGCATCCCATGTGAGTGAAAGATACGGTAATCCCTCGGGGCAGACATCGGGGGTGAGCCAGGGAGCTGGGGGTCCCTCCGTAGCGGGACAGGATTAAGCGCCATGGAACGATTACAGTGTCCCCTCGTTTGCTTTACTTTCGGAGTCGGAACCAACACCCCTCTCTCAGAGTCAAGTCACACAAGACTGCAATACACAAACATCAATCTCTCCGAGTCAATGCCCACTGTCACGTGGGTGGGACCTTCTGCCCCCCCTCACAAGGGGATATCCCCCGACCAAAGCCCCTAGTAGGAATTATCCCCCGGTCGACCCACCCGGAGGACAAAATCCCCCGGCCAACCCCCCTCATCCCCCCCGCTTATCCCAAGGGGCATCTGTTGAAGCCTCTGGGGCTGGCAAAAGCCCAACTAATCCACGAGCGTTACTTTAGCGGGGACCCTCGGAGCAAAGCGTCGTCTAGTGTCATTTGCCCGAATGGCTTGGATTATACTTGCGAGTGAGGGGAAATGTCCAGCCTAGCTCTGGGGGCTTATTGAGCGACAGTGTGATCACTGCCTATGTGGAGATTCTGAGGGAGCAGAGTCAGGACACCCGGAATAACCGTCCGCACATTTTTTTGTTCGATGCGTATTTTCATGGCATTCTCGTATCAGTATGGGAACAGTGGGTCGATAGGAGGGGGACGAAAACCTTGAAACAGTGGAAATAGTCTGATGCGCTTCTTGCATTTCTTAATAGGGATAGTCCGTTGAGCGCCCGTGATGCATACGTGTTCCTAATACCATTTCTAGGTAATAGCCACTGGTACTTGATTTGCTATGAACCAACTTAGAAAGTCGTATCAGTCCTCGACAGTCTCTACGATGATACCGGGCAAATGCTTGTGAAGCTACTTTGGAAAGCCCAGTCGGATGTTGTGGTAATCTTACGATTATTTTTTAATGCTTATTGTAATTTGTGTACTATAAATGTTAACTTGTAGCATACACCGTCTTTATTTCTCCACAGAATTTGGTATGTTTCATGGTCTACTCTCTCCGTGAACTAAAAGTACCGGCGAGGCCGCAGCTCCAGATTTAGGTGAAGATGAGCAAGCCCAAGCAAGCTAATACCTTAGACTACAATGTCTTCATCTGCATGTACATGGACTATATTTGTAAGGGTGAGAGCCTTAAGGCGGCCATCTGGAGCACAGCAGAAATAGAGCCCTTTAGATATATAATAGCTTGGCAAATTTATAAGGGCCTGCCTAGACCAGTTAGGTTTACTCTACATCCGTCTAAGGACGAGAATCTGACTCAAGATGAGGCCTGATGACGACTTCTTGTAAACGATTATTTTAAAGACAACAATTTGAATTTAAATACCAATTTATTCGAAGTTCCATTGAGACATGTTTTTTTGTGTTGTGGTGGTTTATTTGTGTGTTGTAGATTTTTGGTCATTTGTGTGTTGTGGTGTTATATTTGTGTGTTGTAGATTTTTGGTCATTTGTGTGTTGTGGATTTTTTGGCCCTTATTGAGATAGGTTTGATGGTAGTAAGAAAATATTATGGCGTGGTTTTTTTCCCCTCATTGATACAGCATGATGGTGGGAAAGAGAATGAAAGAATGTCTTTGTACATTATGTAGTGGACGCTAAACCTCTAAAACAATTCTAAGTGTTGAAGTGTGTGTTTCTATTGCGTTGTCCACTATATAGTGTAGTGGATGCTCTAACATCCAAAAAATTCATAAGTGTTAAAGTCTAATGTTTCTGCCGCGTCATCTGCTATATATAGTGTAGCGGACATACTAAACTTCCAAAAAAATTTCAAGTGATGACTGATGTTAGGTGCCCTAAACCTCCCAAAAAATTCTAAGTGTTAAAGTCAAATGTTTCTACTGCGTCGTCCACTATATAGTGTAGCGGACGCTCTAAACAACAAAAAAATTCAAAGTGTTGAAGTCTAGTGCTTCTGTTTGGCCGTCCGCTTGAGAGTATAGCGGACGCACTAAACTTCCAAAAAAATTCTAAGTGTTGAAGAGTGATGTTAGGTGTCCTAAAAACCCAAAAAATTATAAGTGTTAAAGTCAAATATTTCTACCGCGCCGTCTGCTATATAGTGTAGCGGACGTTCTAAACAACAAAAAAATTCTCAGTGTTGAAGTCTAGTGCTTTTGTTTGGCCGTCCGCTTGATGGTATAGCGGACGTACTAAACTTCCAAAAAAATTCTAAGTGTTGGGGAGACTGATGTTAGGTGCCCTAAACCTCCAAAAATATTCTAAGTGTTCCGTCCGCTATATAGTGTAGCAGATGCTCTAACATCCAAAAAATCCATAAGTGTTGAAGTGTAATGTTTCTGCTGCGCCGTCTGCTATATAGTGTAGCGGACATACTAAACTTCCAAAAAAATTCTAAGTGTTGAAGTCTAATGTTTCTAACAACCAAAAAAATTCTAAGTGTTAAAGTCTAGTGTTTCTGCTACGGCGTCCGCTATATAGTGTAGCGGACGCTCTAACAACCAAAAAAAATCTAAGTGTTGAAGTCTAGTGTTTCTGCTGCGTCGTCCGCTATATAGTGTAGCGGACATACTAAACTTCCAAGAAAATTCTAAGTGATAAAGACTGATGTTAGGTGCCCTAAACCTCCAAAAAAATTCTAAGTGTTGAAATTTAATGTTTTTGATGCGCCGTCCGCTATATAGTATAACGAACGCAACCAAAAAAAATTCTAAATATTGAAGTCTAGTGCTTCTGTTTGACCGTCCGCTTAATAGTTTAGCGGACGCACTAAACTTCCAAAAAAATTCTAAGTGTTGAAGACTGATGTTAGGTGCCCTACAACACCAAAAAATTCTGAGCATTGAGGTTTAATCTCTCTGTTGCGCCGTCCGCTACATAGTGTAGCGGACGGAAAAAAAATCACAAAAAAAAAAGGAAAGACTTGATGCTCACAAAAAATTATTACAACAAAATTATTACAAAAAGTCCAACTAAAGGTCCACTGCATCTTCTTCTTCCTCATCTTCGGCGTCATCTTCTTCCTCGTCTTGCAAACCCCCTGGACTTATCCCCAGTGCCTTGTAATGGTTCTGCTTGTCATGGTCGGTCATTTTGTTGCACAATGCACACCTTCTTAGCTTTTTAGGTTGAGTTGCCTGTTCAATGGAGCTCTTCATCCGCGTAGATCTCTTGCGGCCTTTCGTTTGCGATATAATTGGATCCAAAGGCCGGATATCATTGTCGTCTTCCTCCCCCGGCTCATCATCTTCTGATCCCGTTGTAGGCTCAGTGTCAACCGCATTGCTGACTGAAGCTACTTCCAACTGGTCGACGATGGGCTCTTGCTGCTGAGCTACCTCGAGGAGATGTTTATATCCGACCATTGTAGCAGCACCCTTTACGGACAAACGGGTGAACATTGTCACCAGATGATTATACCGCAACGTCTCTGATTCTTCAAAGTCAGTATACGGATGCTCAGGAAAGGCAATGGTACCGTGCAACCTGTTTGCACCTTTCGTCCACCGTGGCAGGACGTATTTATCGGGGATTGTCCTGATATTCTTCTGGGTGAAAAACCGCAGAATGTGTCTACACAGGATGCCATGGAACTCAAACTTCTTGCAAACACATGTCACCGAATCTGTCAATGTGTCATGGCTCACCGTATAAATTCTGCGCAGCTTCTCAGGGACGAGGTCATTCACGAGCGAATAAACCTTGTACTCACGCGTAGACTTTTCTGCCACCTTGTTTATACTGTATCGTCCCGATTTTTGCAGCTCTACTTGGTATAGCATGAAGATCTCCTTTGTATAGACTTTGGCACCGTTCAGCTCCAGCGGGGTCTCAAGCAACCTTCTTCTTTGTTTGTACGTGCTTGCAAAGTCTGCAGCCCTTTCTTTCACGAATAACGAGGCAACCGCTTTTTGTGCGGATGTGACGAAACTCTTCAAATTGGTAGCTGTACCCACATAACTATCGAACGTGGCATTCATAGATTCACTCCTGCCCGTCGTTTTCATGCCCGCAAAAAAATACCTTCTCGTGTAAACGCCAATCCATTGCTCTTTGAGCTCGTACAAGTGCTGGAGCCACTCGTTGTCTTGCAATGAGTAATCCTCAACAAGCTTTTCCCACCTCTCCTCAAATTCCTCAATCGTTAACGACTTGTTAACGCACTTTTCAAAATCCTGTTTAAAGTCTGGATACTTTGCATACACGTGATGCAGACGTTCAGGGTATTTGTTGCTTATGTGCCAAGTGCACAAGTTGTGTCGAGTATCTGGGAAGACGGTAGCAATAGCCTTCTTCATTGCCAAATCTTGATCGGTGATGATAACTTTGGATGCTTTGAAGTTCATTGCTTCCAGCCACGCCCTAAACAACCATACAAAAGAACTCTCGCTCTCGTCCCTTAACAAGGCGAACCCGAACAGGATGGAGTGATAATGATGATTGACGCCCGTGAAAGGAGCGAACGACATCGAGTACTTGTTGGTACGGTATGTGGTGTCGAAAGTCACGACATCCCCAAAATGCTTATAAGCTAGTCTCGAACGACCGTCGACCCAAAAAATTGTGCTAACTCGATGCTCGTCGTCAAGTTTATAATCGAAGGTAAACTGCGGGTCCTCCATCTGCATCCGTTTCAATAGGCTCATTGTGGATTGAGCATCATTGAGGTCATACGCGGCTCGTCTATGGGTTCGGACCGCGTTACGAACGTCTGTCGTGTTAAAGTTTAAATTTTGAATTCCCCCAGCCTGTTCAGCAAGAACATTAACAATGTCGGTAGGTCCTATCCGCGCATTGCTCATTGTGTGAATTAGGCTCCTTGCGACCTTACCCATCTTCTTGTGTTGATGCATCTGACTCACCTTAGAAGGGGTTACTAACGGGTGATTGTGTGCCAGTTCCAGGCTGGTAATAAGCCAATGATCTTGCTTGGGTTTATAGCTTACGAACATCTTGACCTGGCAATTCGTGCGCGCAAAGCAGTCCCGTCTTCTCCGCGCATATCCTATTTCATCATCACTGTCATCATTGCCTACGTGTGTCTCATTTTGCAGTGGATTTCTGCCCCTATGACACTCGTATAAGCGAGAGCATATTTTTTTTGTTACGTTGCTTGTTCTTGTAGTCTTTATTCTAATGCCAAAACCAACCCTCAATGAATACGCTCGAAAACATTCTTCAGCTTCTTCCAATGTTTGAAATGTTCGTCCTAGATACGGATCACTAGCATCTACGGGGGTGTTGGAGCTCGACACGAAATCAGACATTGTGAAACAAGACCTATGTAGAAAAAGATTATGCTTAACTATTAAATGGCGTTTCTTGAACATATCAAATCAAAATTACCTTAATGAATAGACCAATTTAGCATGACAAATATATCAAACATAATCTCAACAATTATTAATTTCTTGAACATAGCAAATTAAAATTACTAAGATAAATAGACAAATTTATCATGCCAAAATACAACAAACATAATCTCCAAAATTTTGAATTTAACTATAATAATTTTTTTTTGAAGCGAATCTCAAAATTTTCAAATTTAACTATATTAAATTCTTTTGAAGTTAAAAAATTAATTTCTTGAACATCACAAATTAAAATAGACTGATAAATCCCAACAAACATAAACACAAAAAAATCTATATATTCATACAAAAAAAAATTAAACTTTATCATTCAACCCATAAAGAAAACTTCACCATTCACAAACTTACCTTGCTTGAGTGAAGCTTGAAACAAGTGTTACTTGAAAATTGAAGGGAGCTGAAAATGGAAGCAAGTGAATCTCAAGGAGATGAAAATGAAAAAAGAGCTGAGAATTAGGGAACTTTTGGGTATACCTACCAAGTCGTCTGCGATACTGTACGACGGACAATAAGGGGGACAGGATGTGACATACATTACGGATTCACATTAGAGTTTCAAAGTCTTTTAAGCCAGCTCTTTCTTGAGGTACATTTATAATTTTATAGATTAGCTTAGATAATAATTGTCAAGATTGCCTCCCATTTCCGTAGTCATATTTCACTTCGAAAGATAACATAAAGAGTCTTTTATATTTTTGGGTCTAAGTCCAAGACTCAAAATGTAGATTACTTCCCGTAGGACTAGAGTCGAACTACGGCGGTTTTGATTTCGATTAATCTGATCAGATGCGTAGGCCACTTAACCCCTGTTATCGAGTTTAAGTCAAAATTATAAAAGTTAACTTAGGGTGAGTCTTATTGTATTTTATATGCTACTTGTTTTCTAGGCCAAAAATTATTAAAAACGATGTAGAGATCGAAAGGGTGTGGCAGGTGCCTAACATCTTTCTGTTGCTAACTCAGTTCTCGGACCCCTTTGTAGGTTTCGACAAACTATTCTTCCTTATTGGACACTTTAGAGTCATTTTAGAGTTTTTCTCATTTTTACTTTTCATCAATTAAATAAGATGTCGACTCTTAAACCTTTCAGGAATTTTTCCAAGGTGATGCCCCAGACATACATACACACATAAAAATAAATATATGTGTGTATGTACATGCTTATGTTTAGCCCTACGGTTGGATAACCCAGGCTTACATATTATTTTGATAATAACAACACATTAATATGTTTTTATGTGTGTTTTAGTGGATTCTTAGTAAGTATATAGACATACTCATGAAGACATATTTAAGAAGTTGGATATGTGGATTAAAGTCAAAAGAGCTTAGAGTTATAGTGGAGATGCTAAAAAAGCTTCATAAAGTCCAATGTCAAAAAGTAACGAAGAATACATAATCTAAGTTACTTTTGATTGTGTTTAATTCTTATTAATATGTAAGTAGTCATGGTTTGATACTTGAATTCATGACTACGGCCTAAAATGACCATAGGACACCATGTGCATTGCAGTGAGTTCATAACCAGTCATACAATCGTCTTTTATGAAAATTGGTGAACTTTGGAGCTAACTAAGATTTTTCTCAAAAATATTTTTGGAGCTAATCTTTTTATAGTTTGATAAAACCTATTATTAGGTTTCCAACACAAAAAATAATGCCGCAATCCGATTGTTCTAGAGAACATTATGCCCAAAATAAGAAAGAGGGCTTTGCAAGATAGTCGACCAACACAGTTGTCTGCATTTTAAGACAGTAGGGTAATACAGTCGACTGCATTTACATACATTCGACTACACTGTTGGAACTCAGTTCCAATGGCTATTTTAGACGAAAACACCTTAACGACTAGTTTGGAGGAATACAGTCGACTGCATTAATGCCTATAAAAGCTATGTGATCATGTTCTCCCTATATAAATGATTTGGAGCTTTATCATACACCATAGGAACAACATTCTAAGCCTATGTTCATTAGAGAAACATCATGAAGGCTCATAGATTTAATTTTTCTTACTTTATCTTCATGATTTTACATCATCAAAAGAGAACATCTTTGTGATCAATTCTTTAGTTGAGAAATGAGCATTCTTCAAATCATCAAATTTCTTATTTCTCTATTGTACTAGAGCTTCATTTGTATTCATTTCCTTTTAAGAGGGTTTCTTTGTATACAATTGATCTTTGTAAAAAAGTTATGATCAAAGCTTGAGTTTGTCAAGTCTTGGGTGAGCTTTGTGGGTTCAATGCTTGTACTAGGTGTGTGGATATCATCAAGTATTTGTAAGGGTTTTAATCTTAACTTGGAAGAAGATTGTTACTAGTAGATTCTACTATTTTTGTAAAGGACTTCCTTGAAGAGGTGGATGTAGGCTTGAGGGTAGTTCAAGCTGAAGCATTTAAATGTTCTTGTTAAGTTTCTCTAATTCAAGCTTATTACTTATTGCACTATGATTGTTTGAAATTATGTAGTTAGCATCTTGGTTGAAACAATCATTGATTTTGATTGTATATAAATAATAAACGTGCATATGTATGTACATGTACACAAAGAAATATACATACATATGTGTGTGTGTATGTACATGTGCGCGCGCGGGCACACACACATATGTATATATAATTATATAAACGTACATATGTGTATATTTGTGAAGATATGCATATACATTGACACACGTATGTGTGTGCGCGCGCGTGTGCATATTTATGGAGTTAATCCACATCCAGTACTAGATTTTTTTCTTATTTATCTAGCATATCTTAGCCGAACACGTAGCATATTAAGGGCTGAGATTCCATATATTAAATTGATTTTCTCTTAACTCTCCCAAAGAGTAGCGATTAGTAATTTTTGAAAACATTCCACAAATGCCTATTCATTCAAGTCCTCTCTCTCTCTCTCTCTCTCTCTCTCTCTCTCTCTTCTCGTGCGTGCACAACAGCACCACAGCCACCATGGCCACCGCAAACACCACCACACCTATCCAACAAACCCACCTCAACACCATCCCACACAAACCCCAGATGCCCCCAGATGCCACGACCAACCATGCACCCCCGCAATCACAACCAACAGATGTCCTTGCACCCAGTCTAACACCACCATAACCACCCAACATGACTATGCTATTGCCACTGCCTTAAGGTACATCATCAACACAATGGTGTACCGCTACTAAACCGCAAAAAGTAGATGTGCGCCACACTGCCACCAACAGTCGGGCAGCTCCGCCCCCTTAAACTCCTTTGCCACACTGCAACTAATTAATCTGGCACCACCATGCCCTTCCACCACCACTACGCACAATCTCCGCCACCACCACTACCCCATCTTTAGCCATAGTGCCTCCACCACTACCCACGACATCAGTCACACTGCCACCACAATTACCCACAGCCTCTGCCACATCGCCACCACCATTACCTCGTCGTTAGCCACAGAGATCAAATTAAGAGGAGTGAGAGCGAGGAATTGGGTAAGAGGAGACAAACTTGAATGATATGTGGACAATTTTGGGTGAAAGAAAATCAGTGAGAGAAATTGAGCTAAGGGCAATTTTGGAACAATGCCCCACTTTGGGGAGGTAACACAAAATTCTGGAAAAAAAAACAAAGGATCTTAGTCGTCCATAGTGCGACATGGACGACCATAACACAGTTGAGAAAATGGGGTTTTTTTTAGCGTTGGGTGTGGATTTGCCCTTATACATATATACATTTATGTGTGTATATACATATACGTGTATGTATGTAAATATATGCAAATATACATAAATATATGTATGTATGCATATGTATCTTTACCTAACACAAACATACATGTATATGCATATATATATATATATATATATATATGTGTGTGTGTGTGTGTGGGGGGGGGGGGTGCGCGCGCATGTGTGCGTGTTTGTATGTATATATGCACATGCATGCACGCACACACACACATATGTGTGTGTGTACACAAACACCACTCATCCATAGACACACACCCCCCCCCCCCCACACACAGATATATATGTTTATATGTAGCGAGCTGATCCCTTGACTGCGTTGATAACTTAAGAAGTTGCTAGCATGTTTTGGGCATCCATCCCCTACGGATGGACCTACCATATCACTTTTTTATTTAATTCTTTTCATCGTTCGTCCCATTAAAACCATATCCATCTGCAACCATAGCAGAAGTCCATTATGACACCATATTGAAAACCCGCTTTAATTCTACCACTACCCATAATAAATGTCACCATTACCATTTTTAAATCCTAGGAGGCCATATCTACATCATACTAATACACTGTATAGTAAATTTGGAAGAATCTCTACTACTTATAAAAATATGAATAAATGTAAATTATTTTTTGGACACAAATACACTTGCAAATTAAATATATGACTTCAATGTCCTTTTACCATCGTTACACCACTTCTTCCTCACTAAATGCAGACAAAACTTAATTGCCTCCTTAATGATTATTAGTCTCCATCATTAACAACTTTTCATTTTCATCTTCAGCAATACGGCTTTCTTTACCTCCTGAACAATTATGCATCTCCATCATTACGTGGCGATAAAATTAAAATGCCGTTCCAATCGCGTCCACAAAACATTTGTGCCTCATCATCGAATTAGAAGGTCGTGTTACTGGTGCTTTATTTAGGTTTGATAGTACACTTTCATTTAATTTTCACAAATGGATAAATTGCATGTGAACTCTGTATGGCTTGACATAGTTTGGAGCAATAATCTGGGTTGGATCCTTAATATCTCTGACTCTATATATTCTTAAGCAATATGGGAATATGGTAGAGGCATGTGAGTTTTAAGGTTTACTTTAGGCCTTAGTTTGCTCTTAATTCATTTTTTGAATTAAATATTATAATTTTCAAAAGACTTGTTGGGAGTTTCTATTTATAGATAGGCATGCTTGTTTTCACAGTTGTTTGTATTGATACAAAGGTTGGATCATTTATGAGCAATATTAGCTTGAGTTTAGGTCTAATGAGAGTCATGAGATTTACAAATCTGGTTCAAATTGTTTTTGTTTTAAAGCTTCGAACTCATGCAAAATCTAATTCATATCTTATAATGCAAGATGACATGAATTTCCATTCCTGCATTATTTTTCTTTAATCACTTTTATGACATATAAACATGTCATGAATACAATTTTTGTTATTTGGTTATTGCCATCATCTATGGGGGAGGATTTGAATAGTGTTAAATTTTGTTTATAGGTTCCCATGTGGTCGTATTGCAAGTAAAATGCTTCATACGAATCTGGATATCAAAAAAACCAACCGGTTGGAATGTACCCAAGCTCATAAAATCCAAGAGAAGGATAAATTGTTATTTCAACTTTTCTTCAATGATGTTATTCACATGAAAAGTCTCATAAGCTCGGTATCATGCAACCAATGTCCTCATTAAGATGGCAACAAAAAAGAAGGATGAAAGAATTCAGAGACGAAAAGTATCGAAAGAAGGTTTAAGTATGGCTTGACGCTGATGAGCATTGTGGGGAAGCCATAAAAGAAAATGAAAATTAAGGCCCTGTTTGACACATTATTTTTTCAGTTTTGGAAACTGGAAAAAAAAAGTTGCATTTGGTAACTATTTTCTTTTTTTTCCCTTTAGTTTAAAAACCCAGTTTTTAAATCAAGGCTGTTTTTAAAAAGTCCAAAAACTGATTTTTTTTTAGACCACCACCACCCTCCTACCGCCGACAGCCACCGTCGGTGACCACGCCGGCCGCTGGAGACCACCGCCAGCGACCGGGGCCACCGCCTGAGACCACCACCGCTGACAACCACCGCCGACGATTGTCGGAGGCGGCAGCAACCACAGCCGCTGGCCACCGTCGGCCACCGCCAGCCGCTAGAGACCACCGCCAGCCACCACCACCGCAAACCACCACAAAAAAAAATTAGATTATCAAACACCCAAAGAAAAAAAAACTGGGTTATCAAAGACTCACTTGTTTTTGTAAAAAAAAAAATTAAACTACTCTTTAATTATTATTTTTTTGAAAACTAAAAACAAAAAAAAATAATTTGTCAAACGGAGCCTAAGTTGTCGTTGCTTGAAAACTACTTTCAAACGATTCCAAAATTGGTCATTTATTTGATTCAGCATTGTAGGATGAAGCTATTTATATTGATCAATCTTTTCAAGACATATATACTTGAATGAGCTCTGTTATACATTTTCATAGTAATAAGTTGTGATGATATCTGGCGTTACTGTGTTAGCTCTAACTTTTATATTATAATAATTTCACAATTGACAAATTGGTAGTCTTAGTTGAGATCGTCAGCATCAGGTTTTTACATACTATATATATATATATATATATATATATATATATATATATGTGTTGACGTAATTATCAAACGAGATACGAAAGTAAAATTATTTCATTTAAATAATAATAATTATTATTATTGTAATAAAGAAGAATGCGCATGTGTAGCGCACCGTACACTTGACTTATAAAAATACAAAGGTATTTGTGTAGAACCATTTCGGTCCAATCTTCATTACTTGGGTGGAAGTTTGGATCCATAGCTAAATATAAGTTTAAATCATGAAGATAATGAAGTTGATAAATTTCTCGAAAAATGAAATTTGAGATCTTATATAATGATTGAGCATCCACTTTTAAGGATGACTCTGGCATCGGTGGTGAAGGCGGGCGATGGTCACGATATGGTGCTGGCGTGAGTTGTTAGTGTTAATTACAAAGGCGAGACACATAAAACCTGAGAGAGGATAAACTGGAAAGATAGAAGACAAAATTAAATTTTCTTTAAAGGACTATAGCGACCATCTTGTATATATACCATCGCCAAATTTACCAGAAAAATAAATGAAAAGCTAAGGCTCTATTTGACAACACTTTTTTTTGCAGTTTCAAAACAATAATAATAAAATTAAATTAAAGAGCAGTTTAATTAATTTTTTTTTTACAAAAACAAGTGGGTGTTTGATAATCCAGTTAAAATTTTTTTTGTGTTTGATTACGCAGTTTTTATTTAAATTTTTTTGTGATGATTTACGGTGGCGGTGGCCGACGATGATGGTGGCCGGTGGCCGGCGGTAGGAGGGTGGTGGTGGTCTAAGAAAAAAAACTAAAACTGAAAATCGAAACTCTTTTTTTTGAGTTTTCAAAAACAGTCTTGATTTAAAAATTAATTTTTTAAACTGAAGAAAAAAATGATAACCAAACGCAATTATTTTTTTTCAGTTTTCAAAATTAAAAAAAAAATAAAAAAATCCTGTCAAATGGGGCATGAGAGAAGGGCTCGAAAAACATGAAAACTTCCGAACAGAGGCCACTAAAAGAGGTTTTGAACCTGAGAAAAAAAGTACAAAATCCAACATAAATATTAATAATGAAGATAAATATATCTCATACATACAGTATAACATATCTAGCCGAAGCCAGCTCTAACCCCAAATGTTTATGTCAGGCCGGATACTTTTTCTTTCTCACCCCCCACACGCTCCTGCCGCGCGTATTGTTCACTTCTTCTCTGTCAACCAATCAGGGGAGACCAGGGGCAACCCTCCGTATAAATCGGAGTCACTAACTACCGCGCTCCTTGTTTGAACACCCCCACCCCTTTACCGGCTTACCCAGCAATAATCATTTGCCCTTTCCCCATCAGCGGAGCGCCGTCGTTTCACTAGAATAGTGTGTGTATATGTGTCCCTCTCTCCACATTCACTCGCCGGAGACCCGTAAACCGTTCGCGTAGAGAAAGGCTAGTAGTGAGAGAGAAACCCACTCCACCGAGAGAGAGAGAGATGCAACGAGTGTTTTATTTACCTTTCTCAGCACATTTCTAGAGAGAGAGGCGTTGGTTTTTACAGAGAGAGAGAGAGAGAGAGACATAACTCCTGCTGCTGCCACTTCCAATTTTTTTACTTTTCTAGAGAAGAGGTCTATATGCGACATTTCTAGAGAGAGAGAGAGAGATTTTGTTACATACTTGTACCTGGTGGTCTCCTTTCGTCCGTCCCGTTTCTTCCTCTACCAGCCCGAAGGTGTAGAGAGAGAGAGAGAAAAATCCTAAAAAAAACCTAAAATTTTTCTCTCTGTATTACACAAAACCTCCTCGGGAAAAATTTGGGGGATTTTTTGCAATTGAATCGAAGGATCCAAGCTAGGGTTTCAAATCTTCACACATTTCGTAGTGATTGGGACCCAGACATGTTGATCACAGATGCGAATTGGTAAGCACTGTAGCTCTGATCTCGAGATTAGGAGAGCAATCGAGCGGCCGGGGATCGATGGACGTGGATTCTTCGATGGGTTCGGAGCAGCCCGATCACGACCCGACGGCCCAGGAAAACCATGCGGATGACCAGCTGGAGCAGCCTCCGGCGCCGGAATCCGTGGGATCTCCTCCGCCGGCGGCGGTGCAGCAGCAGGGGGCTGCTGCGGCGGTGGCGGGCCCGAGGCACGCTCCTACGTACACGGTGGTGAACGCGATACTGGAGAAGACGGAGGACGGGCCGGGGCCTCGCTGCGGACACACCCTGACGGCCGTGGCAGCCGTCGGGGAGGAGGGCACGCCGGGGTTTATCGGGCCGAGGCTCATTCTGTTCGGCGGAGCCACCGCGCTCGAGGGAAACTCGGCGGCCACTGGGACTCCTTCCTCGGCTGGAAGTGCTGGGATACGTATGTTTCTTTTCCCTAAGTAAATTTTAGTTCAATCTTAGGGTTTGTTATTATATATAGTGCATATAAGTTGAATCTACTGAAGCGCCACTAAGAACCCTACTTTTCTGTCAATCCTGGATGCATTGGTTTTTTCAGGTTCCCTTGTTATCTTTTGAACTCCATATTTAAGCGGAGAAGTACTAGAGTGGTACTAAAACTTTCGTTCAGCAAGGTTTTATGTCCTCAGCTAGTTATAGTAAAAAGCAAAAGAGTACTAGTTGAAGTATATGATTGCATAATTTGGTTGTTATGCCCTTAAGTAGACAGGTTTTCCAACATTTTTGTTAGCTTTGATGAAATTAATGTGTGACTTGAATGTGGCATGCCCTTTAGCATTACGCGAAAACACGTGTAAGAAATTTCATTAATTGGAAGCTGATAATCATGATGGATGTGAATCTGTCATTGCCTCTAGTAGATTTAAGTTCAATTTAGGTTTGGTTAATTTGTATTGTGCGTATAAGTTGAATATAATGAAGTGCCATTAAGAAGCCTACTTTTCTTTGAATCCTGGATCCATATTGTTTTTCATATTTTCTCATTACCTTTATGGAGTCACTTGACTGGAGCAGCAGTGGAGTGGGATTATGACTTTTGTTCGGCCGAGAACTATATGATGGGTAGCTATAAAAGAAAGCAACAGAGTACTCGTTGAAGCATAATTTGTGCAATTTGGTTGTGATGTCCTTAACTAGCCAAAATACCCATATTTGGATAATTGTACTGAAATATTTAATGCGACATGAATGTGATGGGTGTGCCCTAACACACGTGTAAGAGATATCGGTTAAATGGAAGGTGATAATCATGATGCATGTTGATTCTTCCATTGCTCCCTGTAGATTTGAGTTCAAGATAGGGTTTGTTTTATAACTTGAAATAATTGAAGTGCCAGTAAGACGCCTACTTTTCTTTGAATCCTGGATGCATTTTTTTGTGTCTCCCATTATCATGTTCAACTCCCTTGTCTGGAGCAGTAGTGTAGTGGTCTTATAATTGAAGAAAGCGAAAGATTACTAGTTGAAGGATATGATTGCGTAATTTCGTTGTTCTTTCCTTAATTAGCCAAAGTACCCGGATTTTGTTAATTTTACTGACAATTCACATTCGACATGAATGTGGTTGGTGTTCCCTTTAGCATTAGTCTTAGACACGTATAAGAATTTTCATAAATGGAAGGTGATGATTGGTGCATGCTGCTTCTTTTTATAATAACTTTTCTATGGATTCTAGAATTAAAGAAGTTTTCCTTTTGTAGACTTCCTATAATCCCTAGGTTGTATTTGACAACAGGTTTAGCAGGGGCCACCGCTGACGTGCACTGTTATGATGTATTAACAAATAAATGGTCTAGGTAAGACTGAATTGCTGGTCACTTCTCAGCTATCAATGGTACTTCAATCATGTGGATTTTAAATCATGCAGTCTGCGTTTAGTCTAAAATAGTTGTGCTTATGAGCCTTCATAATTGGCAGAATTACTCCTTTTGGAGAACCACCTACACCAAGGGCAGCTCACGTGGCAACTGCTGTGGGTACCATGGTGGTTATTCAGGTTGGCTTCATCATAATATTCGAGAAAACTTCTTCTTCGTTTCCCTGCATATAGTCCCACAACCCGATTATCTTATTTACATACGAATACTGATTTTATGTTCAACACAGGGTGGTATTGGTCCAGCTGGTTTGTCTGCTGAGGATCTTCATGTTCTTGACCTCACACAGCAACGACCTCGGTGGCATAGGTTAGAATCTTGAGGGACGTGCTTGCCAGATTTATATATATTTTTATACGCATGTACCCTGTATGTGCTTTATATCTGCATGTATGTCTATGTTTTTACCGTTCATCCATTTGGACCAATGTTAATTTTCTTGTAGAGTTGTGGTTCAAGGCCCTGGACCTGGGCCGCGTTATGGGCATGTCATGGCTCTGGTGGGGCAAAGATACCTCATGGCTATTGGTGGTAATGATGGTAAGTCTCTGCACTGCTGCTTCATCTTGTTTTTGAACAAATTCTACTTGAGAGGCTTTGATTGGTACTGAAAACAATAATTTGGTTGATGATTTTCAGGAAAGCGACCTCTCGCTGATGTATGGGCCCTTGATACAGCTGCCAAGCCGTATGAATGGCGGAAATTGGAACCAGAAGGGGAAGGTCCACCTCCGTGCATGTAAGTACTTTCTAATTAGATGTGTATATCTAGGTTTCCCCCTTTCTCATTGTATTACCCGTTCTCTCATCACCCTCTCCCAACCCAAAAAGGAACAAAAAAGAATAATTTTGCACCGATCGGATGTGGCCAGGCCTGATTGCAAACATGTTACTTTTAGGGCATAAGCTGATATGATTTTAATCACTTGGCATAGGAGGTTGGGCTTATTAGTAGTTGTACAAATAGATGCCTGTTACTTGACATGATATATAACTTGTATGGTATGGATAGGATCTATACGCTGTATGGTCTATTCTTTGTTTTGTCCATTGGTTAAATTACTTGGCATATGCCTGATATTGTTGGGTTTTTATTTGTCTCTGTCTCTGTCTCTCTGTGTACTGCCCGACAAACCACACTTCTCAACACTAGATTGGAGATGTATGATAGTTGTGATCAAAGGTTATTTTTAAAATGCACACATATTTGTGCTTCCTTACCTGTCCAATGATAAAAGTGGAAGATGTTTCTATAGGCCCCGTTCAATTGACAGTAAAAGAAAAGGAAAGGAAAAGAAAATCAACTTTCTTGCACTTTTAGGTGTTCATATACCAGGAAAGTTGATGATCCATTTTCTCGAACTTCCCCAAAGGATCAGTTTTCCCAAAATGCTATCCTGCTAAATTTACAAGATTTTGCAAGGTGTATGACAGCAAAGTTATACCATTTTTCTCGTCAACTAACCTTCAGTCTCTTACTTCGCTTTTCAGTATGGTGACTACATAAGCCATTCTTTTTAGCTTTGTACCTTAAAAGTAGAGATAATTTTTTTTTTGCATAGTTTAAGAGACAAACTGACATATCTTAGTAAAGTATTTTTATTTATAAAACAGACTTTCCTAACCATTGACCAACTAAAATTATGATTCCGTGAGAACTTTTTTTCTTTCAAATGAACACCTCAAGGGAAGTAAGTTTCTTTTTCCTTCACTTTATTTTGTTTTTCTTAAGAAACTGTTTCTCGCATGTCATTCTTGACAAATGAACGGAGCCTGGTTGTCCTTTTCTTCTATGCTACTTGTTAAAGAAGAAGTCAACACTCAACAGTGAATAGCAACTTATCTCCTGTCCACTAGTAATGAGCAACTAGTAATACTTAAGCCATCTTGCACTTAGATTGAAATATTGGTAATCTCTTGAAACTGTTACATTTTAAGGGGTTAAGCATTCGGCATTTTCCTGTGTAATGCATCAAGAAAGTCGTGCCTCTAGTATCTATGCACTTTTATGCAACATTTCATCATTTTTTCCGCCATGACCACAACTATGATTTGATAGAACAGGATTATGTTATATGGTTTGACTGAAATAAAGTTGAATTGAACAAGTGCTAATCTCCTTTGCCATCTTCTATTTTACTTAAAATTGTGTCATATCTTTGAAATAATCTACTTGTCCACACATGGAAATGGGTTTGCGGCTCAAGTGGGTTCTTGAACTTGGTTAGTTGTAGAATACGAAACTCTAACGCTCAGTTGAAAGATTTGGGTACCAAATTAAGTGTCTAAGATTTTTTTTTGACTCGAACATCTGCATGAACCTTTTTGGAGATGCATATTGGTTACTACCCATTGTTTAAGGGACAATGGAAGTTGGAAAGCACTTTAATCATATAGGAGATTAGGCCTGAAGCAAAACTTTGGATCTGAAGGACTAGTAGGGTTCAAATTTCTAGTGATGATTTGCTTGCAATCCAAATTATATGCATCAAGAGGTTAGAGGGGCTTTCACTTTACCTAGTGTCGAACCCACTAATCACGATTGGGGATTTCACTTTACCTAGAGTCGAACCCACTAATCATGATTGGTTCACGAAACCAAATTATCGAGATTCCTGGCTGTACTTGACCAACTCTTTCACTGAAATTTCATGGAGTGATCCCTCTTGTGATCTCTCATCGCTAGCGTGAAGTTAATTCACGGCTTCATGGCCAAGTTTGACCAATCCATCTAGTCCAGCGAGCATAGTGTTTTCCTGGCAGTGCCGTTGCCTCAGGCAATCTGTTATTTCTGTTATTGTTATCCTACCATGACCTCCCATCCTTGCCCACCTGAACCAATTTGAAGGACCCCAACCCTCAAGACCTCACCAGAATCGAAAACTTATATAGGCTGCACCAGGGTTTTAAAAAACGGTTGTTATGTATCGTAACGGCCAATTCGTAACGGGTTTTCAGGGGTCCAATACCGTTATACACCAATATACCGGTGCTAGTCAAATTCACAAGCGTATTGCCGTTACGGAACCGTCACAAGCCTTAACGCCCATAAATTCCGTTACATACTGTTACGCACGAGATGAGATCTGAGATTTTTGTCTCCTTCTGATCTTCTTCAAGCACCGAGTGCGGCTACATCGGCGTTTGGCTGTCGCGGGTGTTGACTGACTTGACTCACCACAGCGGCTGACTGGTCTGGGACTTAGGTGGGTGACTGACGACTGGGTGGCTGTGAGTCCGTGGCGCCGTGTCCGACTGGGGCAGCGTCACGGTGGGCGTGGGAGATTGGGAGTCGGTGACGGTGGGACTACGGGAGGGGGAGTCATGCGTGGGGGACTGTGGGAGACAGAGTGCAGCAGGTGATCAAAATGGGTCAAAGTGTCAAAATTGTCAAATATCCATATATTTGTTTATGACTTATGAACTGCACATTGTTAGTATGAAGTATTTAGATTTTAGTACTTCTATTTATTGTTTTTCTCTTACTTGCTTTTAAAAATTAAGTGAGATTTTGACCCAACACTGTGTTTAAAACAAACTTTAAACCATTAAAAATGAACACCTTAAGCCCACAACCTTCATATCATTGAGTTTCAAACGTTTGCTAACATTTGAAAAAATTTTAGAGTTGCGATAACAGATTCCCGTTATGTAACGTCTGATACTCCCGATACCATTACACCTCGCGATCTTTACGTATCCCGATTCCGCGATCTAAAACCATGGCCTGCAAGGGGTTGGCGATCATCTTAGTTGAGCTTTTAATCATTCTTAGATAGATACCCATGAAACCCCATATGTACACATACTACACACTGAGCCGCGTCTACAATGTAGAGAAGCCTACAAATCTGTAGTGATCAATAACATCTTGAACCTAGAAGAAAGAAGTTAACGTGGGCCCCCTTCTTATGAAACCATTCTTGACAGAGACATTAGACTTGTATTTGGTGATAAAAGGATCATACTAGCTGGACGCCATTCCTCGTGGCAGCAACCATTTTACAAATCTCAATGAGAAAGCTCATCCGCCTTTTGTTTTCTTTTTTATGGCTCACTGGAGAATTGCTGGACTGCTGGAGAAGGTTTGTGACTGTGGTTTGATTTTTGTTGGAGATCTGACAGGTACCCTGACCCAGGTGTCAAACATGGATGCCGGCTTAGATTGGTTAGGGTGAATGACAGTAAAGCATTAGTTAGTTGCAGTTCTTTGGACCGTCTTATCGGTCTCGGACTTATAAGAGCAGTTACTGAATTGGGAAGTTGAGGAATCTTGAGTCTCTCTCTCTCTGTGACTCCCACTCACACACTCACTATATTCATAGTACGGAGCAATGTTTCTTTGCTCAGTAAAATTCTTTTCAGAAGTACGACAATATACTGCGAAATAGCCAAACAAGGACTTTGATATCGAAGTCCGATCATCATCATATGAATAATTTCGTCTAAATGCTAATGATATATAGAAGCCATGTGCATTAATGTGTACGAAGCAGGTGTCCATCAGCCTTTTTTCCTTACTAAATGTACATAAGAAGAGGAACTGTATGAAAAAATGAAAGGTGGGGGCCCCTGGGGGGTGGTGGTGGAGGGTGAGGTGCCTGCTTCCAGCCAGCTCCTCCCCCCCTGCCACTCTGAGAATCCTGAATGATTTTGTCTAGTGCAGTTTGCACAGAAGCCTTGTACTTTTGTATCGTACAGCAAAAAGGTTCAACTAAAACTACCCAACTTACCCTTTAGTGATTGTTTTTAATCTATTTGAAATCCCACATTATGTTGATATCTTCCTTTTTTATTAGCATGGCTTTTCATGAGCATTATGCCTCTCCACACGCACTGGGGTTATATATGGATGTGTTTGGCTACAATGTGCAGCCTAAGTTGACGCTGCTTGAAGTGCGGGAGTCGATAACAATTGCCAGTAGCTCCAGTTTGCATAGTTATCCCGTGTTGCTTCGTGGTCCTATCTACGTGTGCTTAGATGGATTTCTTGATGGTGTTAGGTGATAGTTAATGAATAGTTGGTTCTGTAGCTAGGTAGCGTACATACAAGCGTGTCTCATGCTGTTATTCTCAGTACTTTAGATATTTAAACACTATACCGAATAAAAAGTAAGCGTCATACTTGCAGTTTGTGGTAATAGTTACATTTCTATGTATTTCGTTTTGTGGGCTTTAGCTATTATCTATGTATGGCAGTTAAGTTAAATGGCGTGCTGATCTCTTTTTCTTCGGTCACGTTGAGCAGGTATGCCACAGCAAGTGCACGTTCTGATGGTCTTCTTCTACTTTGTGGTGGGCGGGATGCAAACAGTGTGGTGAGTTGAAGTTTTAGATTGGTCAATGTCTTGTTCCCAGTGGTCACCTTGGTCAGTGATTTATATCTGTTGACCTTTGTTGTTGTTATGTACTTTGCTCATCTTACAAGGAGCCAGAAGTTGAATGTCGAGGATCAGCCTCTTCTTGTCTTTTGTTTCCTTCAATAGAGGGCAAGAAGATGCGCTTTCTTTCTACTTTTGTCTCTTTGCTGTATACATAAGATTTAAGAGTCTTATTGTCCATTTTTACTTGTCCATATATAATAGCATACACGCAACCCTGCCGTAGCAGCAGTGTGCTTCACCGACGCACACACAGCACATAACACACACACACACACACACACACTTTTCACAGTACAACACACTTTGCACACCACACCCCTCCCCCTAGCAGCCTCCATAGTTGCCCCTTCCTTCCCTTTTCACCCTCCAACAACCACGCAGCACACACCATACGCAAACCCACGCCCCCATGGCAGGTTATCCCATATACACACCATGAACATCACACTAGATTGATTCAATTTAAAACACATTAAAAATGGAAAGAGAAATTTTTACCCTTAGGGCTTTAGTTTTTTTTCCCTTTCTTCCTTTCTCTTTTCTCTCTTCTTTCTCTCTTTTCTTCTTCCTTTCTTCCCCTGTTTCTCCTCTCTGCCAAGCTGGGTTTTCTTTTTCCTCTTTTCTTTTCTTTCTTTTTCTCTTTTTAGTTCCACAAACTCATTTTCTATGCTTTCATGTACTTAAGTCACCTCCTTTTAAGTAGGAGGTGCCCAATCGTCTCCAAATTTTCCTCCTCCTCACAACAGCTCTTCATGCCACTAATCACTATTCTTTAAAATTGCAATTCAGTCCCTCAAATTTTTCATAATTGCACTTTGACCCCACAACTTTTATAAAATTGCGTTTTGGCTCCAAAGCCAAACTAGCCCCTCATTTTCATTTCTAATATTCGCTTATCGATAAAAATAATGCTATCGATAAAATTTCACACCCTTAATTAATATAACTCATAGTTAGATTAAGTTAGGGTATGACATCCTCCCACCTTAAGTAAAATTTCGTCCTCGAAATAGGGATACACCTTATCCCGCAAATCATCGCAGATATTGTTATTGCGTTAATGCCTCAGGTTTGCAAGTGGCTTCCTCTGCTGCATGATTTCCCCAAACAACTTTGACTACCTGCATTACTTTTTAACGTAATACCTGTTCCTCTCTATCAATCACCTCTCCTGGTACGAGAGATATCTCGAATTTCAACCTGTTCCAATTGGATCCCATGTGTAGGATCGGGAACATACTTCCTTAGCATTGAAACGTCAAACAAGTTATGCAATTGGATTAATTCTGGTGGTAAATCGAGCCTGCAAGCTACCATCTCAATCTTAGACAGGATTTTAAAACGGTCCAATGACCGTATGATTCCTTTCCACGGTGACCCTTTTAGTAATATTAGGTCACCTACCTCAACCTCTAACGTTCTTCGCCCTTCGTGAGCATGGCTTTTCTGCCAAATCTGTGCACTGCAGACCAGGGACGGATGTCCTGCTGTTGCATATTTACTTGTCATAATAAAATGTCTTCGTTTTCTGTCAGGATGTGAACTTATCTGTGTCATGTTGCGCTTCTCTACTTCTAATGTAAGACCTCCCATATATGTTACTACAAGTATCTCACCATTATTTCAATTCTTGTCTTGCAGTACGGACAAATTGTCAAATGGATTTACTTGAAACGTTAAATTATTATTTGAAGCACGCTTGTTTAATTTGATTAGAATGAGTCTAGCCTATCTACTTGAGTACACCACCATGCTTCTATTTCCTTTTTTTGAATTTCTGGCAATCTAATTTGATGATCCTAGAATGCACAGCTTGGATTTGAGATATTTTCGTCCCTTTGAGTGTAAATATTACTTGTCATCCAGGGCAGTACGCCTAATATTGTGAAGTATATACGGTGCCAAAAAAAAAAAAAAGGAAGAAGATTGATTATGAAGTTTATATGACTTTGTCAAGTAGTAGTTTTGTATTTCTTGGAAAAGTTTTGGCCCCTATCGTTAGTTTGTTATTACTGAAACACAATCTTCTTTTCCCAAGACGTGTTCTCTGTTACGGAAGTAATTCACACTTCCTCAACTGTTGTGTTTGTTGATTCTCTTTCATATTTATGAATGATCTTTACAGCCACTGGCAAGTGCATATGGTCTTGCCAAGCACAGAGACGGTCGCTGGGAGTGGGCAATTGCTCCTGGTGTCTCACCATCTCCTAGATATCAACATGCTGCTGTGAGTTTTCCTTCTTCTGTATAAAACACATACACGTGTGTGTATTTCTTTCCTTGAATTATTATATCTTTGTGGTATCCAGCAAACTAACCATTTTATCTCATGTGACTTCTAGGTTTTTGTTAATGCTCGGCTTCATGTATCTGGAGGGGCACTTGGTGGTGGACGCATGGTGGAGGACTCATCTAGTGTTGCAGGTACTTATCTTACTCCTTTTTTGGTTTCGTCACTATTTTTTTTCTTTAGAAATTTCAAATTTGAGGAACAATGTATAGAAAAACTGCAACACTTATGACGAACTGATTTACTCTAGGAAATAATTTCAGTTACACGGTTAGCTAAGCAGCACATATGGGGATCACTGCTAAATTTTGGTAGCAAGAGCACCAGAAAACTAAAAGTGATTGAAATATGTTCTTTGTTCAACTCTGTTAATTACAGGAAGAGATGAAGGTCAACTGGAATAAGACTTATAGATAGTAAAAAAGGATTTGATTGCTAAAAGCATATCAGTGAACAGAGTTGAGTGGAAGCCGATGCAAACTAGGTTGGCATTTACGAGGGTAGAGTTCCTATCTGGCTCAGAATCTGGCAAAGGCTTATTTTGGTTAAGTCGAGTTATGACAGCTCTCTTTCTTATACATTATTACTTGTACCACTGTAGAAAGGAAAATTGTTAAAGTTAGTTTTTTTTCTTCTTGAGAGATCAGAACATCATACCCAGTATTACAGGGACCTAGGTATGCATATGTGTCCTGGTGTTAGAGTCAATGCGTTTCCAAATGATTTCATTTACGAGTATCTTAGTTTCAGTACCCAATTTATCTCTTGAAGTCTAAGCAGCACCTGTCATGGACATGGGCGAGGACATGGGACAAGACATTTTTGACATTTCCGACAGTGCAAGGCACGTTAAACAGACTACGTTTTTTAAATATAGATGTTAGCATACATAAATGCTTGTGAATTCACCGAACCTAACAGTCAAGTTTCACACATGTACAACACAAACTACAATAAACTCAATTAGTTATAATAGAACATATTTACAAACAGAAATCATAGACAAGAAAGGTAACCTCTGTAGGACGAGAGGAATTGAAAACACAGTTCAGCGAAGCTATGTCATTCTGAAAAATGTACAACTTAGATGGTGGGAAATGCACCTTGCAATTCAGTAATCTATTGTAGATTTAAAGACTGAAGCTTCAAAGCACACTTACGACATATGATTCTTTGCAAATAGAGGTCGCCATTATAAAATGCTACTTCATACTATCATTATGTGGTATGAAATCAGACCTTTATTACAGAAGGATGGTGTAACTAGAAAAGGCTACAACCACAACAAAGCCCTTCTCCTTTGTACCAGATGGCAGCCGATCTTAGAGATGCATAAAACCATGGCAATATGCCTGCCTCATCATTTAATCTTCCACAAAAGAACTCACAAACTTGGAGAAAATGAACACTTGGAAGTCATCACCATACCCATTGCCTTTTAGAGAAAGTTAAAGGAAAAAGCTTGAGGAGCAGGAGAAACTTGGGAAGCAGTTGCCTGAGAGAGATTTCTTACTAGCAGATTGTGGACTAGGGTATTGTTATTGTTTATCTTCAAGAGAATGCCAGAATTAGTTAAGTATTAAACAAAGATTTACTGTTCCATTTGGGGATGGTGCGTGCGTGTTGGGTGAGAACTGTCACCACTCTTTGGAGAATATGTATCAAGAATAATGGTATTGTACTCTCGCTTTACGACTGGTTAATGAATATGTACTCTTGCTTTCTGTAAAATGTCTTTAAGTTTAGAACTTAAACTTTTGGATAATAGTCTAACATTATATTTGAGTTTTGGTACAGTAAGCTCTTAGGTTCATACGACGATGTCTGCATTTCATTTCTATCGCGAACCTGAATCTGGTTCTATTTTTGCAATTTTTTTTTGCACTGTCCGTCCCTCGGTCTGACACTAAGCCTCTACAAACGCGAATTGCTGGTGAGGGGCTGCGAGGGCTTCACATTTGTTATTGGGTCCATTGTCTGTATAAGCTTTGAAAGCAGTTTCAGTTTTCTTCTTTTGTTAGTGACTGCTCCATGTTTTATGATGTCTCTGTGCAGTTCTTGATACTGCTGCTGGAGTTTGGTGTGACACAAAATCTGTTGTCACTAGTCCTCGGACAGGGAGATACAGTGCTGATGCCGCTGGTGGAGATGCTGCGGTTGAACTGACAAGGCGATGTAGGCATGCGGCTGCTGCTATTGGTGACCTAATTTTTATTTATGGTGGTCTTCGTGGGGGTAAGGCATCAACGGTGCTGCTACACATTATGCATGGTTTTGTACTGAGCTAATGACTACTTGCTGTGTCATACATCAATATGTCCTCTCATGACTATCAAAATCTCTCTTTGTTCATTTTAATTTTTTTGGCGTGCCCCAACTGCAAATTTCCCTACCATGCGTTGATAGAAGCTTGTTTGGATTAGACGAGGACCCCGAATCTGTGATTTTGTGTCTAGAATGCTTAACAGATGGTGCATGCTTTTCGAGAGAGTTATAACTGTTTGAAAGGTGTATGAAAATGTTATATCATAATGGTTGTTTTCCTCTTAATCACAGGAAAGGAACGTTATGCAGTAAAAAATGTATTGATGAGCAAATTTTTTTTTTTTTTTTTTATATTGGTGGCTTCTCTTTTGTTTCATTGTCTCTGTGTGCTTTGTGAAATTGATTTTTTCCCCTTTTCTGGGTATGCCTAAGTCGATGACATGATAATTTACATATTTGATGCATATCTTGTGATGGCTTGCTTTAACGTAGTCACTTTACATCTTAAGAGGATACCGACTCTTTAGAGGCTAGCCTGGGTGGACAATTGTTATGCAAGCATAATTTCATCATACCAGAAAATCAAGTCGAGAACTGATAATGTCATTGACATGTAATGAGAACGTTGGGGAGAGAACCTTGGAATTGCTTCAGCTTGAAGGCTATTTTTGAGTTTTTTACCTTTTCCTTTTCGTTTCTTTTCTTGGGTGGGGGTTGAGAGGGATGGGGCGGGAGAGGGGAAGTTAAATCAAAACTCTTATTATCCTGTGCCCCTTTCGTGACAGAGAAACATAAAATGTACGCCTTCATGTCAATGTACCCCTTCTTCCTTCTTTTGATAGGAGTACCTCTTCCGGACAATTTATCCTTTGTGAATCACCAGTGAAACTTGTTGTGCTGGTTTATCTGTATGAAGATATGTAAGGAAATAAATTGTGTGCCTCCTTGTGTGAGTATCTCTCTTTCCATTTCTTCTGGCCAGAATAATCTTACAGATTTATAAGTGAAACTTCCTAGACTTATCAAAACAGAGGAAATATTTGGGATTTAGAGCCTTTCTAGACCTAAATATTTAAACACTAATTGTATAGGTAGTGGGCTCATTGTACTGGAGAAGCTTCTCACATCAGATGATGTTGTTGGAAAATGTGTGAGGATGCTGGGAATAAGTGAATCACATCCTGAATTGTTTTAGAATGGTAGAAGTGTTTGATATCATTGGCTCTCTTCGAAGTATAATGCTCTCAGGACAGTGGCCTTATTACTTACTAGCTGAAGAGGGGGTACCAAGGTAGAGCTGATCATTAAAAGAGTAAGACCTGGAACATTTCTCCTCACTGCTTGATCTGGAAATTATTGGAAATCTTTTCTTTGTCTGCAAGAGGGCATAAGTCTCCCTCATTTGGGTTTGAAAGAATGGAAGTTCTGTTCCTCCTTACGGTTCTAAGTTTTTCTCTCTTGCATGCTTGCTCTTCGTGGATTTTTCGTTTTGAACTCTTCAGGGATATGCCACTGCTAGGATAAGTAATAATAATAATAACTAAAGTAAAAGAAGAATTGCATGGCTTGAAGCACGAATGCTTCTCGGTCAACTAGGCCTAAAGGTTTTAGGCACTTTCCTTGTCATCTGCATGAAGTGAAGCTTATTTCTCATAGCTTTTTGAGTGCTATTTCATCTTGCCATGCAATAAATATTAGAGTTATTAGTCAAAAAAAGATTTATCCCTTCGAAGCAAGGGGGTTGCTTTGGCTTCTTTCAATTGCCCTAAGGAAAGGTCTTGAGCTGATGTCCTTTCGTTACAGGGGTGTTGCTTGATGACTTACTAGTTGCCGAGGACCTGGCTGCTGCTGAGACGACAGCTGCAGCTTCGCATGCGGCAGCTGCAGCTGCTGCGTCCAATGTACAGGCAGGGAGGTTAGCGGGAAGATATGGCTTTGTTGATGAGAGAACGAGGCAAACGATTCCTGAAGCGTCTCCTGATGGTGCAGTTGTTCTGGGAACTCCTGTTGCTCCCCCTGTAAATGGTGATATGTATACTGATATAAGCGCTGAAAATGCATTGCTTCAAGGTTCCCGGTAAGCCAGCTATTACCTGCCTGAGTTGGTCTGTGAAATGCTTTTGCTTATACTTATGCTTGCGGTATTCTCTGCAGGAGACTGAGCAAAGGTGTTGAGTACTTGGTTGAGGCCTCGGCAGCAGAAGCCGAGGCTATTAGTGCAACCTTGGCTGCTGCTAAAGCACGACAAGTCAACGGGGAAGTTGAACTACCAGACAGGGATCGTGGGGCAGAGGCTACTCCTAGTGGGAAACAGATATCCACCTTAATTAAGCCTGAATCTGCTGTATCAAATGATTCAGCTCCGGCTGGAGTTCGGCTGCATCATAGAGCTGTCAGTGTCGAAGTTTCATCCGCATCTTAAATGATGTTGTTTTTTAGACTTGCCCTTTTAACATGGTGTAGTTTCTGAAGCTGTAAACTTCATGCATTTGCAGGTGGTTGTAGCTGCAGAGACTGGTGGAGCTTTAGGTGGCATGGTCAGGCAGCTATCAATTGATCAGTTTGAAAATGAAGGCAGGCGAGTCAGCTATGGAACCCCAGAAAATGCAACTGCAGCAAGAAAACTTTTAGATCGGCAAATGTCCATCAATAGTGTGCCTAAAAAGGTAGAAGGGGATATATAAAATACACGTGATAGAGTGCATAAACTTGTAAAATGCACGTATCTAGTTCCATGCTATTTAATATTGAGTTTTGTTGGTTTGTTCCCTTGAAGATTACTTTGCTTGCCCCTTTTGTAACGGTGTTGCATGTACTCTTCGTTTTCAAGGTGATAGCTCATCTTTTGAAGCCTCGGGGCTGGAAACCTCCTGTTCGCCGACAGTTTTTCCTGGACTGTAATGAAATAGCTGATCTTTGTGATAGTGCTGAAAGAATATTTTCAAGTGAACCGAGTGTTCTACAGCTCAAGGCTCCTATAAAGATATTTGGTGATCTGCATGGACAATTTGGGGACCTTATGCGACTTTTTGACGAGTATGGCTCCCCTTCAACTGCAGGGGACATAGCGTAAGTGTTCTCAATACATGATCTTATATATTGAATTGTAGTGGAAATTCCAAAACCCTATTTTGAGAGGAGATGTTATCCTTAGACCAATTTTATGTGTTTACTTCTTTGTACATGGGCCTTCCCTCTTTGGCTCTTTTTCTATAATACACGATTAAGATAAATCTTTCTCTGTATGGCGTACATGTTTTTAAGTGTTCATGTGTGTATGTGCACATAGTGCATTTACTTTTATTTTGTTGAGTAGTGTCGTATGCAATATGTTTGATGAAGTGACTAAGTTTAGAAGGTACTATTTTCAGTGTGTAAATACTTTTTACCTACATGTGATGCTAATTTATTGCTAATGACTTTCAGATATATAGACTATCTCTTCTTAGGAGATTATGTTGACCGTGGCCAGCACAGCCTGGAAACTATCACTCTCTTGTTAGCTTTGAAGGTATTGTTTTTTCTGTTGCGTTGATCTCCCATCAGATAATTAGTTTCTGGTTTTTCTATTGCACTGAAGAATAATTAGTTGCCTTCTGTTACTATTGCGTGTGTTATAGGTTGAGTATCCCCACAATATACATTTAATTCGTGGGAATCATGAAGCAGCAGATATCAATGCCCTCTTTGGCTTTCGAATCGAATGCATTGAGCGCATGGTATGGATTTATAATTTACTAATGTTTCCATGCTTCATCTTTCACCAGTAACAGCTAATGACTTTAAGGCATGCTAAACAGGGTGAGAGAGATGGAATCTGGGCATGGCATCGGATAAACAGATTATTCAACTGGCTCCCTTTGGCAGCTCTAATTGAGAAAAAGATTATTTGTATGCATGGTGGTATTGGAAGGTCAATAAATCATGTTGAACAAATTGAAAATCTTCAGCGTCCAATCACGATGGAAGCAGGTTCAATTGTTCTCATGGATTTATTATGGTTAGTTCTCGTCCATAAGACTTACTTTTATGCATCTCCGTAGTTCTCATGTCTAATTTGCTTGTGTCGTATCCTTTTGACTTTCTGTATACAGGTCAGACCCGACTGAAAATGACAGTGTGGAAGGATTACGGCCAAATGCAAGAGGCCCAGGGTTGGTTACTTTTGGGGTGAGTCGTTAATTTGCCAAAGTTGTACTGAAGTGGCATACTTGCATGTGCTATATATGTAACATCTATCTGTAGAAGTCAAGCATCCAGGGCCACCATAGGGAAAGTCCCCTTTTACACACAGACATCTAAGGCTGTCCACGTCACCAAGTGGATGGTTGGGAACTAACTACCCGAAGCACTGCTCTTTCAAGAGGCCAGGCGTCTTTGTGCTAATTTAGCTCCCGAACGACCATAAACTCATTCACAAACGAGCTTGCACCCACACAGTTGCATGTCATTGTGTTGGTTGATAAGATCGAAGACACTGCGTGGACTCGGTTCAGTTGGCTAACTTACTTCGTCGAGTTTGTGCATCCGTGGAAAGTGGCATAATTGCTTCTACTAAATCATAGGCTTCCTTCTTAGAGAGCTAGGTGGTTTGGGTGTATTACCTTCTAGAGCGTCATATCACAGACATTCTGTGGGCGCTTAGCGCAGAGATGCCCATGGGGATATAGGCGTTGGACCACACAACAGGCTTGGCGGGTAAATGCCACAACCTAATGCACTGGGTTTTGCACCGACCCTAACATAACCCAGACACTGGGGGGATCTATTGGGAAAAGAGCCTGGAGGCTTCATTTAGGTATAGTCGGCCGTATCCGCATGAGAATGCCCTGGGTCCGTGATATTCTGGTGGACGAAGTTCAGTGTGTTTGGTGTAATTATTCAATCACTTCATAGTGTATCTAGAATGTAAGCTATGGTAAATAGCAAGTGGCAAGGTTGCATGAGGTGTTAAATTATTTGAATCATGTAATGTTTCTATTTTGCTGCTTTATAGCTGCAATTGGAATTGTCATTATTGGTTGTCATGTACTAGTTAAATGTTTAGCGATCCATTGTTTTTGTTTCTAATCTAACTCTAAATCGATGGGTGCGCTTTTTTGGTTAGAAAGTTCATTTTATTTGTTTTCATATTTCTGAATTTCTTGAAAAGAATCCATTTTGGAAATTATATTGTAAAGCTGCTTTAGTTTTGGGTTAGCAAATTTGAGTTTGACATTCAAGTAAGATAGTGTTTATTGTTTGGTTATCAAATCCAAATAACCACCTATCTATCTTTGCAGACACCCCACTGACCCCCTTTGTTTCCCTTCTTTACATATAAGCCCCGCACACTAAACCCCCTTTGTTTCCCTTCTGTACACACCCTCCACACACAAAATAAAAATATATCGTCAAAAACAAATTTCCTTCAATAAATTAGAGTGCAATAGGATTTTTCTTCTCTTGTAGGGTACTTTTTCTAATTACAAATGCATTTGAGGCTTAATTGCTTAAAAACTGGCCATGTGAACTAAAGCAATTAGACTTCAAATGCAAGGAATGTTTGATTTATGTTACAATTGCCGAAACTCATATATATTTGCTGGTATAATAATGCAAAAGTATGTTGTTTTTTGCTTCTTTGATGGATTATAAAGCTTGTTGAGAACGTGTAGCATAAAATATCCTTGACTAATTAAATGCCACATTTAATATTTTTAGCACTTTTATGTTATTCGATTACCATTTTCCATATAAATCAAAATGAGTGGGATGAGTTCCCAAAAAAATACGTGCATAGAATTTGTGAATAGTGATTGAATGTGGTGTTTTTGAAAACTATATCTGGAAATGGTAAGCAAACAAAGAAAATTTTAAATCACGAACTTGGAAACAGAGAAAATGGTAACCAGACATTGCCCTAGTATTTGGTAAGGCACATAGGCTTATTTTATTGGTACTTGGTTCCATATTCTGTGGCATTACTTGTCTGAAATGATTCTCCGCTGCAGCCTGATCGCGTGATGGAATTCTGCAACAATAATGATCTACAATTGATAGTACGTGCACACGAATGTGTTATGGATGGTTTTGAGCGATTTGCCCAAGGACATCTAATAACCCTTTTCTCTGCCACCAATTATTGTGGTATGTCTTTTGGTGCTGCTTATATGTGGAGCTTTAGAGATCTGATTCTTCCTATTCAAGAATAGTCTTTTACATTGATCTGTTAATTATTTCGGGGTTAACTGTAGGTACGGCAAATAATGCTGGTGCAATTTTAGTATTGGGTAGAGACCTTGTTGTGGTTCCAAAACTCATCCATCCCTTGCCACCAGCAATATCATCACCAGAAACATCACCCGAAAGGCATATAGAAGATACATGGATGCAGGTGCTACTATTTTCTCTCTCTCCCCCTCCCTCCAGAGATCTGTTGGCTCTTGACCTTATTTTAACATCGATGTTTACCTACTGTTGTTTCTATTTCGTGTGTCAGGAACTTAATGCTAACAGACCACCCACGCCAACTAGGGGTCGTCCTCAAGTTGCAAATGACCGGGGTTCACTTGCTTGGATTTAATGGACTCGAGTGAAGTTGTTTCTCTGCACTTATTCCAGGCTCATGCTACCACCTGGAATATATGGTGTTGTGTATATAGCATGAAGCCATATGGAGAATTCCAGAAACTCATATTCTTCGGTCCTGTTTGGAGATTTGAAGGCATTTGGTACACTTGAGTACCCCTCACGCAGTTAGACCTTAAGACAATGAAGAGACGAGTTTGAGATCCAAATCGCAGGCGGCCCGGTATTTGTTAAATTTCTCCGTGCTAAGAGCTATTCAGGGTTCCCGAAAGCCGACCTTTGTAAATTGAGCTACAGGCAGGTAGAAGTTAGTCTTGGTTGTTTGTCCCGTTAGGATTGGGTTGGGTAGTGCTGGGTATATTTCTCGGTAGTTCTTACCTAATTTTTTTCCTCGTGTAGGTGGTATTAGTTTTGTTCTATTTTTCTTTTTCCCCTTAAAAGAGGACGTGAGGTCCCCATAATGTTATTTGGTGAGATATATAATATTTTTCTTGGGCAGTCATGTATCATAGAGGCGTTTCCTTGTGTAATTTATGTTCATGCTCTGTGCAATTGTGACGTGTGTGTGTGTGTGAAGATAAGAAGCTTTTTGTATGAGAATACTGAAAGATACACGGGAAGATTGCCCCAGTATTGTCTTCCTTTTGTAAGTACTTACATGGACGCTGTTCCTAGTGATTCACATCTTACTTTGTAATTGCTGAATTGCTAATATCATGTTATCTTTTATGTTAGTACACACGAGCTGCAACTTTCGAGAGGAAAAAAATGAGATACAAGTTCTTGACTTTTGGCTCCTTGCGCTTCCGGTTGCCAATTTTTTGGTATGTACAGTGGAGGTTCTAGCATAGTTAACTTGATTAAAATTTGTGCTGATATTTTTGGTAACACTAAATGTGTACTTTTGCATCTCACCATTAAGGCAATCCAATTGATTAGACAAAACAATCTATTTTAAACAATCCCTCCTTTTACCAATATAGCAAAATGATTAGAATGAAGGGTTAATGACAAAACTGTCTTCTGAGGTTTACACGTATTTGTATTTTGCTCTTCGTGTTTATAATTTTGACAATAATGTTTTTGAGGTTGATAATATCATTATAAACAGTTTCAAAATTAGATGGCCGTTTAAATTCGGTCGTTAGGTCGCTTTCCGTATTTGTAACTTTTATAATAATGTTTACTGATCTAGACAATCATTTTAAATGAGTCCAAAATTGGACGTTTGTTCATAATCAGATTTAAGTTTGGCATGGAAAATCTGTCAATTCTCATCTCAGTTACCCGTTCTCTCTGTGTGTGTTTAATTTCCCTTCATCTTCTTCTCTCGTTTTCTCCTTTTGTATATGACCACGCCCAAAGCTAACCCATTTTCAAAACTCAAAGCCATACAACGACAATACACTAATAGAGCAAAGAACATCCTTTTGTTCTCTTTTTTTTTCTTCTTCCCTTTCCTTTTTTCTCAATTTTTCTAGACGATCAATTGGACACCATGTCCTCTGACCAATATATATATACCATCCCTCATCTGACTAGAAACCCTATTCAAGATCATGGACACCATGTCCTCTGACCAAACCTCCTGGAGTTTCTCATATCCCAACCCTTGTAAACTAGGCTCATCCTGGGTTGGAATAGAATACAAACCAGGAGTTGACAACCACCTCCATGTTATGAGGCTCGTCTTTGGCACACCACCAAACCCGACCTGGAAGAATACATTAACATTTCCTTGCGTTCTTTTTCAACTGCTTCGTTCATACCAAAACTACCATTATCTGTTTTCACAAAACAGAGTGTTTTTTAACTCTCTCTTGTAATAGCTCAGTCTCCGTCCAAATTCTGCACTTGTCGACTCAATGCCGCCTCAAATTTCTTTTCTATAGTCTCTTCAAATCCTCACATTGTCGCAAAACTGCCTTAGTGTGATACTTCCATTAGAATTATTCAGTTTAAGTTCTTTTATACACCTTGATTTAAGCTATAATTTGCTCAATGCCAACATACCTAAGCAATTAGGCAGTCTCAGAAACCTTGAAGGCCTTGATTTAAGCTATAATTCTCTTACATGTCCTATCCAATACACAGTTGGTCAATTGGGTTTGCTTCAAAAGTTAGATTTAAGCTCTAATTCGCTCGTTGGAAGCATACCAAACACTATTGAGAAGATCAATTTATTGGTCTTCATGGCTTTGAACAACAACAATCGTGAAATTTTGAGCGAAAATGTCGTCGCCAGAAAAACAACTGAAATTCGACGACAAAATTAGCGACTCATTATGAACACTGGACGCTGGATGTTATAAAAGAAAATAACGATAATGAAAATTTGAATGTAAAGCCTCTCGCTAGGAAAAAAAGTCAGAACCTTGCTACGGAACCACCGACTCATTGAGAACACTAGACGCTAGATCTATTAAAATGAAATGACGATCATGAAATTATAAGTGGAAAGGCCGTCGGGGGCGGAAAATGGCCAGAATCAGACAATGGAACTGACGACTCGTGAACATATGATGCTAGATCTACAAAAATAAAATGACCATCGTGAAAATTCGAGTTGAAAGATCGTCACCGAGAAAAAGGACAGAATCTGACGACGGAATTGACACCTCATCCATCTCAAAAGAAGATTTTGAGTCTCAAAGCCAAAGGTAGATTTCAAAAGTAAAACATTCGGCCGAAGTTTGATTATTTGGCCGAAATTGAAACTCTGGCCAAAACTTTAAAGATCCAACAATAGGTTGAAAATCTAGCCAAACTCTTGAGGCTATGCCAATCTACTCGACGGGACCAGATCAAAAGATGGCCAATGAGGGAGGTTGGAAGCACCTTACTATAGTAAAAAGGAAGAAACAATGGAATGGGAGATAGAGCTTCAAGGACACCCCTTACCGCCACTGAGCATTTTGGGGGTAGTTGCTAGGGAGAAGGTAGAGGAATTTCTCAGCATCTTAACTCTCAATGTCGACCTTGCTCGCTCTCAGACTTCCCTTCCCTTCCCCCCGTCCCTTCCCTTACATACCCCCCTGTCCCTTCCCCTTTCAAGAATTAGTGTCTTCAATTATTTTTGAAACTTGAAAACCCGACATCGGAGGAAGTTGAAGGAAGACGCATGAAAGATTTTGTGTTGGACCATACCTAATTTTCAGCAGGGGAAACTTTTTCGCAACCATATTACTTCTCCTTGGTAATTTGTGAGTTACTTCCCAATGAGGAATCAGATTGGGTGGGATTGTCAAATGCTTTAATGCACATTTTAGGATTATTAAAAAATCATAGGTTGTGTTTGGCGACAAGGATAAAGGCTCGGGATATGATATAATAAGGACAGATAAGGCCGGACAAGCTATACTGTCAGATAAGGCCAGACAATCAACAAATCTTGTCCAGCATTTAGAACAAGTCCAGATGATAAGCCAGATAAGCAATTTACAAAATGTAATATATATATATATATATATATATATATATATATATATATATATATATATATATATATATATATATATATATATATATATATATATATATATAGGGAGCTGATCCATTGATAGCGCTAGCAAAATAGGAGAAGTTGCTAGCGCGATCTGGCCGTCCATCCCAAAAGATGGACGGCCCAGATCTTTTTTTTGCGTTTTTTTAAGTACGTCCGCTACATTATGTAGCGGACAATTTTTTGCATTTTTTTGACAATAATACCCTCCGAGTCCGTCCGCTACATAATGTAGCGGACAAGTTTCAGAATTTTTTTTTCTCTTTCTGTCATTAATGTTTTGACTTTTTTTTTTCTCTCTCCCGTCCGCTACATAATGTAGCGGACAAGTTTTCAGATTTTTTTTCTCTCTGTCATTAATGTTCTGACTTTTTTTTTCTTTTTCTCTCTCTCCTGTCCGCTACATAATGTAGCGGACAAGTTTTTAGATTTTTTTCTCTTTCTGTCATTAATGTTCAGACTTTTTTTCTTTCTCTTTCTCTCTCCTTTTGTGGTCATTTTTCTGTCACCTTTCTGACTTTAGTCTCTTTCTCTTTCCTTCCTTTTGTGGTCATTTTTCTTACTAACGCCCTTAACCTTAACCTATTCGCTTCTATGTAAACTCTTTGTTCTTCCGAGATATGAGTTTCGGCAGAGCTGCAAGCTGTATTGTCTGGCACCTGATTTCGTAGTTCTTTTGATGAAAGAGAGGACACCTCAGCAGCATTAACCTCATCCACAAGGCCTGAGATGGCTCCTGCTGATGAAGCCAATGCTAATAGTGACTATGTTGTATCAGGTGGAAATTTATTTGCAGAAACCCATTCCTCATCTTGACCAAAACATTGGAGTCTGCCCAGAAGAGAGAGAGAGAGAGAGGAAATGAGGGGAGATGACGAAAGAGAAGAAAGAGAAGAAAGAGAGAGAGAGATCAAAAAGAAGAGAAAGGAGAGAGAGAAGAGTCAGAGCTTTAATGAAGGGGGAGAGAGAGAGAAAGAGAGAAAAAGATATGAGAAAAAAATCTAAAAACTTGTCCGCTACATTATGTAGCGGACAGGAGAGAGAGAAAAAGAAAAAAAAAGTCAGAACATTAATGACAGAAAGAGAAAAAAAATCTGAAAACTTGTCCGCTACATTATGTAGCGGACGGGAGAGAGAGAAAAAAAAAGTCAAAACATTAATGACAGAAAGAGAAAAAAAAAATTCTGAAAACTTGTCCGCTACATTATGTAGCGGACGGACTCGGAGGGTATTATTGTCAAAAAAATGCAAAAAATTGTCCGCTACATAATGTAGCGGACGTACTTAAAAAAACGCAAAAAGATCTGGGCCGTCCATCTTTTGGGATGGATGGCCAGATCGCGCTAGCAACTTCTCCTATTTTGCTAGCGCTATCAATGGATCAGCTCCCATATATATATATATATATATATATATATATATATATATATATATATATATATATATATATATATATATATATATATATATATATATGGGAGCTGATCTGTTGAGAGCGCTAACAAAATAGGAGATTTTGCTAACGCGATCTGACTGTCCATCCCAAAGGGATGGACGGGCCAGATCGTATTTTTTTCAGAAGTTGTCAGTCGTCCGCTACATAGTGTAGCGGACAGACCTTTTTACCTTATTGCCCCTCCTCCTTCGTCCGTACACTGTATGGCGGACAACTTTTTTGGCCTGGCAGTGACAATCAAAAAGTCATCCGCTACACTGTGTAGCGGACGACTATTCACCTGACACGACTGACACTATTTCAGACTTGTTTGTACCTTTATTTCTGCACATGTCAATGTTGTCGCGAATGCTGTCCGCTGCATAGTATCGCGGACAGTATTGCCTATTCCCAAAAGCTACACAGTTCCTTTAGCACAATTTTCTTCTCCTTCAGACTCGCTTCCATTTTCAGCTCCCTTCAAGCTTCGAGTAACACTTGCTTCAAGCTTCACTCAAGCAAGATAAGTTTGTGAATGGTAAAGTTTTCTTTATGGATTGACTGGTAAAGTATAATTTATTTGTTTGGACAAAAAGTAAAGATTTTTTTTATGTTCTAGAAATTTGTCACTCTATTCATCAATTTGTGATGTTCTACTCTAGATTTTTTGTGATGTTCTAGACATGTTGTTCATAAAAAAGGTATAATTTGTTAACTTTAAATAAATTCATTATAGTTTAATTCGATTTTTTTGAGGTTCGCTAACTTCAAAAAATTTATCCTATTTAAATTTGATTTTTTTGAGATATGTTTGTTGTATTTTGGCATGATAAATTTGTCTATTTATCTTAGTAATTTTAATTTGTTATGTTCAATAAATTAATAATTGTAAATTTGGAGACACTTTTGAGATTATGCATATGGTATGTTTGTCATCCTAAATTGGTCTATTCGCCAAGGTAATTTTTAGGTAATATTTTTAGTTAGAAATGCCATTTGATTGTTAAGCGTAGTCTATTTCTACACAGGTCTTGTTTCACAATGTCTGATTTCGTGTCGAGCTCCAACGTCCCCGTAGATGCTAGTGATCCGTATCTAGGACGAACGTTTCAAACATTGGAAGAAGCTGAAGAATGTTTTCGAGCGTATTCATTGAGGGTTGGTTTTGGCATTAGAATAAAGACTACAAGAACAAGCAACGTAACAAAAAAGATATGCTCTCGCTTATACGAGTGTCATAGGGGCAGAAACCCATTGCAAAATGAGACACGCGTAGGCAATGATGATGAAATAGGATATTCCGTAGAAGACGGGACTGCTTTGAGCGCACAAATTGCCAGGTCAAGATGTTCGTAAGCTACAAACCCAAGCAAGATCATTGGCTTATTACCAGCCTGGAACTGGCACACAATCACCCGTTAGTAACTCCTTCTAAGGTGAGTCAGATGCATCAACACAAGAAGATGGGTAAGGTCGCGAGGAGCCTAATTCACACAATGAGCAATGCGCGAATTGGACCTACTGAGATTGTTAATGTTCTTGCTGAACAGGCTGGGGGAATTCAAAATTTAAACTTTAACACGACAGACGTTCGTAACGCGGTCCGAACCCATAGACGAGCCGCGTATGACCTCAATGATGCTCAATCTACAATGAGCCTATTGAAACGGATGCAGATGGAGGACCCGCAGTTTACCTTCGATTATAAACTTGACGACGAGCATCGAGTTAGTATAATTTTTTGGGTCGACGGTCGTTCGAGGCTAGCTTATAAGCATTTTGGGGATGTCGTGACTTTCGACACCACATACCGTACCAACAAGTACTCTGTGATACCCCGAAAATACCGAAAATTAATCTAACCGTGAGTTTGATTAATTAAGGGGTGTTATTTTTATTAAGTAGCAATATGTTGATGATGATTAAGTGTTAGATAGCTAAATTAGAGATTAGTGTGGCCTTGGGGTGAACATGTAATTTTGGAAAGTTAAGGGGCAAAAATGTAAGTTTGGAAAAGATGATGAACAGGATGAATATTTTTATTAAGTAGCATCATTTTGATGATAATGAGGTGTTAGGGGGCTAAAGGAGGGGTTAGGGTGATTTTGGGGTCAAATTATAATTTCAAAGTCAAGGGGTCAAAATGCAATTTTAAAAACTTGAGGGGCCAAAGTGCAAATTTTGAAATTTGCAAAATGTGGCACAACCTGGGGAAAACAGGCCATGCACGATGGCCACCTCCTGGTTGTATTAAGCTGACTCAAATTGGGAAATTATAAACTATTTTTGGATAAGATTTAATGGTGTTAAATATAAAAGTAAAATTTGGGGTGCAAAATAGAAAAAAGAGAAGTCAAGAACTCAGTTCAAGAACATGCAGTAGCAGCCACAGGAAGGAAGGAAAAAAGAGAAGGAAAAAAGAGGGAAGGAAAAAGGAGGAAGAAGAAGGAAGGAAAGGAAAGAAACCAGAAAAGGTTGAATCCAAACCCTAATTGGGTATGATTTTGAACCCGAAATTGTGAAAATTGGTTGCATTCAATTGAGTATATGATGTGGGAGTATATATATATTCGGTTATGTTGGTATGTGATTGGGGATGGAAGAATTTGTAATGAATTCTTGTTAGAATCATGACATAAGACCCTAAAACAACAAAGAAAGAGAAAACGAATTAGGATTTTGAATTGGGCTTGATTTCAAGGTGCGTGGGTGTGTATTTCAGTGTGTTTTAGTGTGTGTTCTTCAATTTGGTTAATGGGTTTGGATTCAATATGGTGTAATTGTGTAAATTAAAGGGATTTAAGGTGTTAATGTGTAGTTTGTGATGTAACCAAGCGACTGGAATATGAAACAAATGAGAAATTCATGCGAGATTGAGGGAGAAATGTGCCCAGGTGTGTGTGACGGCTGAAGGAGGTAGAAGATGAGTGTGTGTGTCCAAGGTGAACTAGTGTGTGTGTGTTTAATGTGAATAGTGACTGTTTTTGTCACTAAAAGTGGAAATTAATTAAATAGTCTATAATCTGAATTTTGAAAAATAGTTAGGGTCAGATTTAGTCAAAGTGAAAAAAATAGACCCTAGTTATTTTTAGGAGACCTGTATCGTGGAAAAAGTTCAGATATTTCTGAGATTGGGAAGGGGGTGAACGGATGCGGGAAGTTGAAACTTTATGGTGAAATGTAAAATATCAAACAAACGCGGTTTGCGCGAAAAACTTTATGAGGACTTTGGGATACTGAGAAGTTCCATTTCTCAAAATTTCAGGTCATTCCAAAGTCGTTAGCTATTTTGGCCGAACGGGCTTTTAAGCGCTTGGTCTGAACATCGGTTCGGAATTCTGGACGAAAATTTTGTAAAATACTTTTTAGCTCAAGAATGAATTCAGGAGGTTTAATATAGCATTTTAAAGTGGTTTTGATAATTTTATGGTGCCGAGAACCCTCAGGGCGCATTGTGGTAAATTACCGCCCAGAGAGGGGTATTTTGGTAATTTTCTTGATAAAAATTTTCAAGGGACTTCTTAGTCTGGTAAGAATTGTAAAACACCTAAAAGGTTATTTTGAAACAGATTTGGGGTATTGGGGTGGTAGTGAATCCTCAAGGGGTATTTTGGTAATTTGCCACTCGGAGAGGGGTATTTTGGTAATTTTTTGGTGAAGTTTTTCAAAGGACTTTTTAGTCCAAAAAGGGTTGTAAAACACCTAAAAGGTTGTTTGAAGCTGATTCGGGGCATTGCGGTGATAGTGGACCCCCAGGGGTATTTCGGTAATTTGCCGCCCAGAGGAGGTATTTTGATAATTTTTTTCTATAAAATGCTTTGAAGGATTTTTAGTTTGGAAAGGGGTGTAAGACATCCGAAAAGTTATTTTGAAGGGGTTTTGAGATGTTTGTTGGGGCGATGGCCGCCAAGGGGTGTTTTGGTAATTTTTCCCTTTAAAATTTTCTAAGGAACTATTTGGGCTATAAATGATGTAGTACATCCAAAAAGTAGTTCTAAAGCAGTTTTGGGGTGTTGGTGGTGTAGCGGCCATCAGGGGGTACTTTGGTAATTTGCCATGTTGACCTCAAATTTTAGGAAACACGCGTAATTCAGCGGTCAAAATGGTGGGAAGTGAGGAATGATGTTAATACATTGAAAAATAAGGTTGTGGCTATTGTTAATGCGTTTGTAAGCTAGGTTAAGGATCCAATTATTGGATCGGATTAACAAGCTGTCGTAAGACGCTATAAATGATTAAATGGGAAGGGGTAGAATTGGGAGTGCGTATATGTGGAATGATTTCTAACGAGCAAATTATTATTTGACTAGTTGTGATGCAGCTCGTTGCGATCAGAGATTGTAAGTTGCTTCGGCTATAAGCCAATCAGGTAAGGACAATGCGGTTCTGTTATGCTAATTCATTGTTCGGTTAGCATACCATGTCGATCACGTTTATGTTGTACTCTTACTGTTATGAGTTGACACCGGTAGTCATTGTGACCGGTATACGTATATTTGAATTGTGCTGTTGATGACTGAGGGTAGAATAATTCCCTTAGTCCGCCTTGTTGATAGAATTTAATGAGGATGATGTGTTTCCTAGTATGCTATGATTCGATTCGATTCAATTAGCATACCCAAAGTTGATGATGATGATGTTGCGTAGGGGTTATCGTGTGATTGTTGTGAGATGTCGGCAGTTATTGATAGTCGATATCTCTTCTCTTTGAGAACATCATTGAGGACTTGTGGCAAACTTCTCCCGAGTCCTCCCTGTCGTTGATGATGATGCTGTTGAGGTAGTTGCGTGTTGTGAAATGTCGGCACTTATTGGCAGTCGACATTTCTTTTATGTAAGGACGTTGTTGAGGGCTTGCGATAATCTTCTCCCAAGTCCGCCATGTTGATGATGTCACGTTGAACTCTTGTTATTATGTCTGAACACCGGTTGATCTGTCGATCCGGTATTCCTTATTGAGCAATGTTGTTGAGGACGTAAGGTGAAATAAATTTTCTCTTAGTCCGCCTCGTTGATGAAGTCATGTTGCTTGGTTGTAAGGTGGTTAGGGAAAGCACTCTAAATGAGTTCCCTGCTTGTTGACAGTGTCTCTTCTATTTACTTGAGACTGAGATGAACATCCCATAAGATGGGACATCAATATGAGGAGGATGGCATGTGAAACATGATCACTGGCAAAGAGGATGTAGGGAGCACGAGTTGAGTCTGTCATGTCTGGTCGAGTCTAGTCTGTCATGTCTGAGTTGCATTGCATTTGATTTTCTGTTGGTGTTAATGAATTTAATGACTTGTATTTCGTTGATGTTTATCTTTCAATTTCCTGTTTTAGTGTTCACTTGCATAGTCAGTCAGTCTGTCGGTCAGTCAGTCTTGTCCATGAGGAGGTGGCAATAATGCTGTTCTGTTGGGCCTTAAAGCCGCTCAGTCTAACGAAAGAAAAAAATTATCGTTTGACAAGTTATGTTGATGCTGAAATTATTGACTACTCTTGATTCATTGTTATCGTTGAGATGATTATTATTCCTCCAAATCTTTTGAATCATTTGTACACGATACTCCTCGTGTTGTCTTTACTGGGCAATTTGCGCTTATTCCTTATGTTGTATTGTGCAGGCTATAAGGTTGATCAATGAGAACCCTCTAGAAAAGGGAAGAGAAACAAGCTAGAAAAGTTGAGCAGGGGGATAAATTTTGTAAGGTAAGACAAGAGGGAAATGGTGAGATAAAGATTGAGCTACGAAATAGGTTGATAAGAGTCACACGACTACAGTCGTATATAAGGTTGTAACCATTCATGTTGTTTAGGGACTTGAAAGTTTTCCACTGCAGTATGATGTATATTTGTAAGAATTGTTTTTTGTAAGGACGCATTTTGGAGCGTCCATTAATGATGTATGAGTAAGAGGATGTAGTTGCTCTGTATTCAGTACAGACTTTTGAATGTAATTATGGCCGATAACTCAGCCCGGTGATGTTACCTGGGTTGAGGGTGTCGCGTACTCGATGCCGTTCGCTCCTTTCACGGGGGTCAATCAGTATTATCACTCCATCCTGTTCGGGTTCGCCTTGTTAAGGGACGAGAGCGAGGGTTCTTTTGTATGGTTGTTTAGGACGTGGCTGGAAGCAATGAACTTCAAAGCACCCAAAGTGATCATCACCGATCAAGATTTGGCAATGAAGAAGGCTATTGCTACCGTCTTCCCGACACTCGACACAACTTGTGCACTTGGCACATAAGCAATACCCTGAACGTCTGCATCACGTGTACGCAAAGTATCCAGACTTTAAACAGGATTTTGACAAGTGCGTTAACAAGTCGTTAACGATTGAGGAATTCGAGGAGAGGTGGGAAAAGCTTGTTCGGGATTACTCATTGCAAGACAACGAGTGGCTCTAGCACTTGTAGGAGCGCAAAGAGCAATGGATTGGCATTTACACGAGGAGGTGTTTTTCAGGGGGCATGAAAACGACGGGCAGGAGTGAATCAATGAATGCCACGTTTGATAGTTATGTGGGTACAACTACCAATTTGAAGAGTTTCGTTGCATCCGCACAAAAAGTGGTTGCTTCATTGTTCGTAAAAGAAAGGGCTGCAGACTTTGCAACAACGTACAAACAAATGAGAAGGTTGCTTGAGACCCCACTGAAGCTGAACGGTGCCAAAGTCTATACGAAGGAGATCTTCTTGCTATACCAAGTAGAGCTGCGAAAATTGGGACGATACAGTATAAACAAGGTGGCAGAAATGTCTACGCGTGAGTACAAGGTTTATTCGCTCGTAAATGACCTCGTCCCTGCGCAGAATTTATACGGTGAGCCATGACACAATGACAGATTCGGTGACATGTGTTTTCAAGAAGTTTGAGTTCCACAGCATCCTGTGTAGACACATTCTGCGGTTTTTCACCCAGAAGAATATCAGGACAATCCCCGATAAATATGTCCTGCCATGGTGGATGAAAGGTGCAAACAGGTTGCACGGTACCATTGCCTTTCTGGAGCACTCGTATACTGACTTTGAAGAATCAGAGACGTTGCGGTATAATCATCTGGTGACAATGTTCACCCGTTTGTCCGTAAAAGGTGCTGCTACAATGGCCGGATATAAACATCTCCTCGAGGTAGCTCAACAGCAAGAGCCCATCGTCGACCAGTTGGAAGCAGCTTCAGTCAGCAATGCGGTTGACACTGAGCCTACAACGGGATCAGAAGATGACGAGCCGGGGGAGGAAGACGACAATGATATCCGGCCTTTGGACCCAATTATATCGCAAACGAAAGGCCGCAAGAGATCTACGCGGATGAAGAGCTCTATTGAACATGCAACTCAACCTAAAAAGCTGAGAAGGTGTGCATTGTGCAACAAAATGACCGACCATGAAAAGCGGAACCATTACAAGGCACTGGGGATAAGTCCAGGGGGTTTGCAAGATGAGGAAGAAGATGACACCGAAGATGAGGAAGAAGAAGCTGCAGTGGACCTTTTGTTTTTTGTATAAGCCATCAAGTCTGTTTGACATTTGCAATAATGCGTAATATTTTTTTGATGAGATTATCTTTCGACCGAAGACTGGAAGGTTATTTCTGATGGACCTATTAGAGCCGCCATCAAATCTAACTTTCATTTTTTTTATTTGCCCCGTCCACTACACTATGTAGCGGACGACGCAGCAGAATCCCAAATTTTTAGTTTTCTAGAATGTCCGCGGCACAATATAGGGGACAACAAACTTTTGGTATGCCTTATGTCCGCTACACAATGCAGCGAACGCCTAACTTCTCTTAAATAGCAATCAGATCGGCCTTTCTTCTTTCTCTCGTTTCTCTCTCTGTCTCGAACATCTCACCCACCCGCGACCCCCTCTACGGCGACTGTCCTGATGGCTTCTGCTTCTGTGAACAGGGACGTTTCAGTCGGCAAGCACTTCTTCAAGGTCATGATGCCTGGGTTTCATACATAACTTGTAGGCCATCCCTCTTTCTCTGTGTTTTCATGTGTGTTAAAAGTTTTTATCTTTGGTTAAAAACTTACCTGTCTTATAATGAATGTGATAGGCCATACCGGTAGCCTTTTGCAGATTGCTGACCACACTTTGGTTCGAAGCAACTTTAACCAGCCACAAGGAGTCATGGCTTGTTAAAATCAAGAAGAAGCGCGACCAATAGCAAATTTGTTTCGAAGAGGGTTGGAATAATTTCTGCGAGCAGCACAACCTCAATGAAGGGGACTTTGTAATCTTTGAACACAAGGGGCATATACGTTTTCAAGTGTTGGTGTTTGATCAAAGCACTTGTGAAAAAGCTTTCCCCCAATGTTGAACCCTAAATCAAATTATGAACAATTTTGTGTTAATAAAATTTTGTCTGATAATTTTAGGTTCTTAATTGTGCATTTGAGAATTGTGATTGTTAATTGATGATTTGAGGATGTCAATAGATGATTTTTGATTGTTAATCATGCATTTGAGATATTGAGATTGTTTATTCCGTTGCTAAAACACTTATTCCTTTGCCAGTTTCATAAAATAGAATTAGCGACGTCTGCTACACTGTGCAACGGATGGCGCAACAGAAAGTTTGACCTCCAACAATTAAATTTTTTTTGTTCCCACTATATCCGCTATATTGTGTAGCGTACAGCGTAGCAGAAACTCTCAAGTTAAGCACTTAGAAAATTTTCATGGACGTCCGCTACACTGTGTAGCGGACGGCATAGCAGAAACTCTCAATTTCATTACTTAGAAAATTTTCCCCCCATTTTGTTCTCCCACTTAAACATTCCCCCCATTTTGTTCCCCCACTTAATGATGTTTGGTCTCCTCCACGTCCGTTACACTATGTAGCGGACAGCGTAGCACAAACCCTCAACTTCAATACTTAGAAAATTTTTTGTGACTTTGGACGTCTGCTACACTGTGTAGCGGACAGCGCAACAGAAACTCTCAACTTCAACACTTAGAAAAATTTTCCCCCCATTTTGTTCCCCCACGTCCACTAGACTGTGTAGCGGATGGCGCAACAGAAACTCTCAACTTTAACACTTAGAAAAATTTTCCCCCCATTTTGTTCCCCCACTTAAAGTTTCCTCCACGTCCGCTACACTGTGTAGCGGACAGCGTAGCAGAAACCCTCAAGTTCAACACTTAGAAAATTTTCGTGACTTTGGACGTCCACTACACTGTATTGCGGATGGCACAACAGAAACTTTCAACTTCAACACTTTGAAAATTTTGCCCCCATTTTGTTCCCTCCCGTCCGGTACACTGTGTAGCGGGCGGCGCAGCAGAAACTCTCAACTTCAACACTTAGAAACTTTTCCCCCTATTTTGTTCCCCCACTTATTCCTCCACATCCGCTAGACTGTGTGGCAGACGGCGCAGCAGAAACTCTCAACTTCAACACTTAGAAAAGTTTTTCCCCATTTTGTTCCCCCACTTAAAGTTTCCTCCACGTCCGCTACATTGTGTATCGTACAACGTAGCAGAAAACCTCAAGTTCAACACTTAAAAAAATTTCGTGACTTTGGACGTCCGCTACACTGTGTAGTAGACGGCGTAGCAGAAACTTTCAACTTCAACACTTCAAAAATTTTGCTCCATTTTGTTTTCTCCCGTCCGGTACACTATGTAGCGAACGGCGCAGCAGAAACTCTCAACTTCAACACTTAGAAAAATTTCTCCCCATTTTGTTCCCCCACTTATTCCTCCATGTCCGCTAGATTGTGTAGCGGACGGCACAGCAGAAACTCTCAACTTCTACACTTAGAAAATTTTTCCCCCATTTTGTTCCCCCACTTAAAGTTTCCTCCACGTCCGCTACACTGTGTAGCGGACAGCGTAACAGAAACCCTCAAGTTCAACACTTAGAAAATTTTCGTGACTTTGGACGTCCGCTACACTGTGTAGCGGACGGCGCAGCAGAAACTTTCAACTTCAACACTTTGAATATTTTGCCCCCATTTTGTTCCTTCCCGTTCGCTACATTGTGTAGCGGACGGCGCAGCAGAAACTCTCAACTTCAACACTTAGAAAATTTTCCCCCCATTTTGTTCCCACAGTTAAAGTTTCCTCCACGTCCGCTATACTGTGTAGCGGACAGCGTAACAGAAACCCTCAAGTTCAACACTTAGAAATTTTTTGTGACTTTGGACGTCCGTTACACTGTGTAGCGGATGGCGCAGCAGAAACTTTCAACTTCAACACCTAGAAAATTTTACCCCCATTTTTGTTCCCTTTCGTCCGCTACACTGTGTAGCGAATGACGTAGCAGAAACTCTCAACTTCGACACTTGAAAAATTCCTGTATTTGGATGTCCGCTATACTGTATAGCGGACGGAGAAGTAGAAACTCTCAACGCCAACACTTAGAAATTTTTTTCCTGTATTTGGTTGTCCGCTACACTGTGTAGCGGACGAAGAAGCAGAAACTCTCAACATCAATACTTAGAAAATTTCCTTCCATTTTGTTTCCCACCATTCAATCATTCTTAATGAGAGCCAAAAAAAACCAACTCAAATAAAACCAAATCAAATGTCAACTGATTTCAACGCAAATCAGTCAAGTCAAGTCAAATCAATCAATCAATCATCTTCAAAACAAATCAATTGATCTCAACACAAATCAAATCACTCCAATGACAGCTTTCTAAATAATTATGATTTATTAAAAAAATTATTCTAATGGTACAATGTCAACTGGGGTCCTCATGTTGAGCCGGATTCTCGTCCTTAGACGAATTTTTAATAAACCTAACCGCTCTATGCCGGCCTTTCATAATTTACCAAGCTATCCTATATCTAAAACCTTCTACGCATTCTTGACTCCATGCGACCGCCCTGAGGCTCTCAGACCAACAAATGTAATCCATATACATGCAAATGAAGACGCTGCAGTCCAAAGTATTATTTGCTTGTCATCCTCTTCTTCAATTGGAAATGGATCTTTGGCCGCGCCGGTACAGTTACACCATGGATATCATGGACCATGGCACAAAATAGATTCTGCGAGAAATAAAAAATGGCGTAAGACACGAGTTAACATTTATAATTGGCAAGTTACAATAAGAATTATACAACAACTGTTAGATTATCATAGAGTCCAACTGGGCTTTGTACATCCACAACACAGGCATGTGGATGCTATCGTCGTGGAGACTGTCGATCATCGATACGAATTTTTCTGTTGGTTCATAGCAAATCAAGTACCAGTGGCTTTCTCTTAAAAATGGGATTAGAAACACGTGGACAACCCTTGCGCTCACTAGACTATCCCTATTAGGATATGCTCGTAGGTTAGCGGACGGTCTCCACTGGCTCAACTTTTTCTTCCTCCTTTGTTCAACCCACTCATGCCATTCAGACACTTGGAGGCTATGAAAAAAGGCATCCACCAAAACAAATGCCCGGATACTCGTTCAGACGCTCCCGACCCCTTTCCTTCAGAATCTCTACGTAGGTAGAGATGACACCGTTGTCTAACCAACTCCCCGGAGCCAGGGAGGACATTTCTCCCCACGAGCAAATATAATCCATGCCCTCCGGGTGATTCACACTATACAACGCTTTGTCCAGGGGTACCCACTAAAATAATGCTCTCTGATTATTTGGCATTTATGCGGCTTTAGGGGCTTCAATGGATGCCCTTTGCGATATTGCCCTCAGGGGTCGACCGGGGGATATTGCACTCCTTCGGCAACAGGTGGTCCAACCCACGGGACAATGGGCAGTGTCTCGGACAGACTGATGTTTTCGAAACCCTAGTCCTGCATGACTTGACTCTGAGAGAGGGGTTGGGGTTCTGAGTCCAGAGCAAAGAGAAGGAGGGCGCACTGTACTCTTCCCACGACACTTGAGCCTGGCCCATGGTGCTTGGCGGTCCCCAATCACCACCCATTCCCGGTACAGAGGGACCACCATATCCCTGGCTCACCCCCGAAGTTTGTCCCGAGGGATTAGTGTATCCCTCGCTTACATAAGGGGGCTGCCACCCCAGATAACCCATTCCCGGGCTGACGCCCGAAGGCTGTCCCGATGCTTGGCGCAAAAAATTCCCACAGCCATACGCCAACGCTTCAGACTATTGGCGAAGCTCCTCGCCCATTGCATCCACTAGATCCTTCCGCTCGCTTAACTTCTGGAAGAAGGCGAACGAGGCATTAACCTACATCCAAAGAGATAATAAATAAGTAACTTCACACACACTTAGAATCATCAAGTTCAATTAAAAGCACTGGTTGGGCAACTTACCAGATTATATGCCATGTGCTCATCGATCTGACCCCTAGGATGGTACTTCTCCCGGCATTCAAACCTTACTGGAGCTACTCTTCTCCGGGTGATGCGGTAGTACCACTCATTGTACTGTTCGATGCTGATCACGGGGTCAGGCTCCGACACAATGGCCGCCAGCGTGTCTTGCCAGGAATTCCAAACCTCAATTTCTCCTGCGCACAAGTCGTGCACATTCGCCTTGCCAAACAGTCTGACACCCGGTGGGTTCCTGTTAAGCCTCATATCCGGCGCACCGGCTGGTAACCCCTGCAGGCAATCAAAATGGCGCATAGTGCGATCTGGCAGCTACCACTCTGCGACCTTGAAGTGGATCAGGGGTGTGCTTTGTAACCCGAAGAACGTGAAGACGAACGACTCTCCCACCCGTCGTGCCAAACGTTTGTACAGTGCCCATCGCATCTGGCCAGGAGATAGCGAGTCGAGCTCCCCCCGATAGTACGTAATGTTGTGATGGGGATCGTCTCTCCTCAGGTAGTGGCTGTCCTTCTGGCTGTACTCTCAGGCGCACAACCGAGGCCACACATTATCGGTTCCGTCCCTACGCCTGGGTGCGCCGGTAGCAAGGTGTTCATAAGACCACACCTGAGAGCAAAGACAAATTAAATAAAGTTTCGTCAAAATTTATTGTCGATTCAACAAAAAAAAATCGAGCACGTAATCAAGATTTGTATGATATAACTGCAATAGCGAGAGACATACACATATAGATTTGGAGTCGGGCCTCGTTGCCTTGTGCAATGCTCGGTACAGGTACGCAAGAGTTGCTGCACCCCAGGCATAATCTCCAACCTCCAGCAGGTTACCCAACAACGGTAAATATTTGACGCTGACGGTATTCTTCGACGTTGTTTGGAACAAAATTGCCCCCATCACCCACAAGAGGAAAGCTTGTGTGTACAACACAAGCATCTGATCTGTGTAGTTATCCGGCAGAACCTTGTAGGTTTCTACCAACCACTTTAACTTGATACCACCAGTGCTAAATTGATCCTGGGGTATCGAAGTAAAGAAGTCCCTAGAAGTTCTCTTATTCGTTGCTTCTGACAGAGGAGCTATTACCGGCCGCCCCATCACCGGTAACCCTAAAATGAACCCTACATCTTCTAGAGTAATTGTCATCTCTCCGAGAGGGAAGTGAAACGTATTCGTTTCACTTTTCCACCTTTCAACAAGGGCACCTATTAAGTGCCGATCAAGGTGTTGAAAGATCTACCCATGTGTGAAAATCCCAAACCCAATCCCACGTAGTAATCTATTCTGGGTTTTGTTCAATTTTCAGGCTTTGAAATTATCGGATACTTCTACTGTGTTGAGAAGTGCTCTTTCCTACAAATTAATAAATACAATTTAAGCAAAACAAACGATATACAACATTCGCAAGAATAAGAAAGTTGATAAAATAAGTATCTTACTCCACCATCCCATATGAGCGTACTGATATGGTTTGCTTGGTCGTATAATATGGACGGATCTTCTGGTCCAGGGTTGAAATCCATTTTTTGCAACTGAAATTATGGAAAAACGGCAAGGTTGGAAGCTTAAACATTCTCAAACATATAACGCTAGCACATTCAACGCTAGCATGTGATCAGATAATACATACAACGCTACCGTGTGCTCACATAAGTTCACATGTTGTATATATGTATGTACATACATACAAACAGACACAGAATGTGATTTTACAAGTGAAATCACATGAACAAATAAAACGCAATACACACATAGTATATATATATATATATATAGTATATATATATATATATATATATATATATATATATATATATATATATATAGGGAGCTGATCCGTTGATAGCGTTAGCAAAATAGGCAAAGTTGCTAGCGCGATCTGACCATCCACGCATGATCTGTGGACAGTCTAGATCTTTTTTTACATTATTTTTAAGTCCGTCCGCTACATAATGTAGCGGACACTTTTATGACAAAAATACCCTTCGAGTCTGTCCGCTACATTATGTAGCAGACTAATGTTTGGACCTTCTGTCATTAATGTTCTGACTTTTTGACCTTTTTTTCTCTTTCTGTCATTAATGTTCTGACTTCTTTCTCTCTCTCCGCTACATTAGTGCTTGTCCGCTACATTCTGTAGCGGAAAATAAGGCTATATATTCTCTTTCTCTCTCCCTTCTCTCATTAACCAGCCAACCAATCTCCATTATGGCCTCAAGGGTGCCATCTTAATGCCATCCATATCACTTCCACACCCCAAACTCCCCCTACAAGTGTACTCAAAGTTGGGCCTTTTGCGTTTTAGCCTTCAAGCAAAGTTCCATGCCTTCGTTGAGATTCTAAGGAGCAATTCCCTTTGCTATGGCCGTAAATATCTCATGCAAGGGGAGAGAGAGAAAACAGAGGAAGGGGATGAGAGAGAAAACAAAAAGTGATGAGAGAAAAGAGAGAGAAAGAGAAAAAGTCACACTACATTAATGAGAGAAGGGAGAGAGAAAGAGAATATATAGCCTTATTTGTCCGCTACAGAATGTAGTGGACAAGCACTAATGTAGCGGAGAGAGAGAAAGAAGTCAGAACATTAATGACAGAAAGAGAAAAAAGGTACAAAAATTAGTCCGCTACATAATGTAGCGGACGGACTCGGAGGGTATTTTTATCATAAAAGTGTCCGCTACATTATGTAGCGGACGAATTTAAAAAACATAAAAAGAAGATCTAGACCGTCCACAGATCGTGCGTGGACGGTCAGATCGCGCTAGCAACTTTGCCTATTTTGCTAGCGCTATCAACGGATCAGCTCCCATATATATATATATATATATATATATATATATATATATATATATATATATATATATATACACACACACACACACACACACACACACACACACATTGACAAACGCTAGCACAATGCAGCGCGCGCACATGCATAAGCACACATTCAAATAAAGGATTGGTTTGTGAACTTACGTGATTGATGAGATGATTAACGGATTTTCTGGGAAGAAATTGCGCCGATCTACTTGCCAACGCTACTAGAAAATGATTTCTTAGGAAGAAATTAAGCCGATCGCCGCTAGAAAAATTGTGAGAAGAAAGAATGAATAAGAGTTTCGGAGGATGTATTAGAATGGGTAAGTCCGCTACATAGTATAGCGGACAATAAAAACCAAAAAGTTGTCAGCTACACAGTGTCGCGGATGGTGGGATAAGGACAAAGTAACACTCGTGCAGCGACAAGACTGATGTGACAACTGTCAGGGGGGTTGTGGATGACATGGTCGAATAGTCGTCCGCTACATAGTGTAGCGGACGACTTTTTGATTGTCACTGTCAGGCCAAAAATGTTGTCCGCCGTACAGTGTAACGGACGAGGGAGGAGGGGCAATATGGTAAAAAGGTCCGTTCGCTACACTATGTAGCGGATGACTGACAGCTTTTGAAAGAAAAGATCTGGCCCGTCCATCCCGAAGGGATGGACAACCAGATCGCGCTAGCAGAATCTCCTATTTTGCTAGCGCTCTCAACGGATCAGCTCCACACACACACACACACACACACACACACACACACACATATATATATATATATATATATATATATATATATCACAAAATTTTCAAATTGAATGGCGGTGGATAGAGAAGATGGTAGAGAGGGCGTGAGATCTGAAGCAACGGTAGGGAGGACAGCAGAGGGCTTTCTCTTATTCCAGAAAAGACGGCGGTGGACAGAGAAGATGGGTTGAGGACGGCGGTGGACGAAAAGGACAATGTGAGATCTGAAGCAACCGGGGGAGAAGACGACGGTGGATGGAGAAGATGGGTTGAGGGGGACGATAAGGCAGTGGATGGAGAAGATGGCCTAGAGGATGTGAGATTTGAAGCAACCGGTGGAGAATTGCAACAACCGGTGGAGAAGATGGCAGAGATCTAAAGCAATGGTAGAGAAGACAATGGTGGACGAAAAAGATGGGATGAAAGGCCGTGAGGCTGGCTAAAGTCAGGCAGTGATTGAGCATGGGGAGGAAGCTGCGAGCGATGGGTGGAACATGAAGAGGCGTCTAGCAACTGTGGTAGCGATGGTGACGGGAAAGAAGAAGAAAACTGGTGTGGGTCTCATTTTTTTTTAATTCAATCTCAACAGGATTAATTCTATACCACCCCCCTATGTACAAAATTATCCCACTTCAGTGGGATAAAACAAGTCCGAACAGTGGCGGAACCAGGATTTCACTTCAGGGAGTGCAAAAATATACCGAAATCATTAACCGGAGGTGCAAAAAATTATACCAAAGTCACTAACAAAGACTTTGAAAACGTCGTAGATACCCCTGCGCTAGAGTAATGGTTCCAATCATGACAATAGGACGAGGAAGACCATGAGTAAAAAGACCCGTCAATCCTATCTTCTTCGCAGTCTACGCAACAAAGGTATGTAAAAATAAATAAGGCCATATATGCATGTGCTGCCACTAAGGCCATCCTTTAATAATGTGAAGTGAGAAAAACACTTTAAATCCCCAACTCTTTTGAATTAAGCCAGCTTGTTTGAGGATTGAGGTTATAGATGATTGGCTTGACAAATACAATGGCAAATTAAAAACAGAGGGGACTAGGTGGAGAAAAGACATGTAAGAGGCACCAAAAACACATGTCCAGAGCATTAGAACCAACAATCTAGACAAAAGCTTTGCTGAGAGTAAAGACGCAATTAGTTTAGATGAGAACACTAAGCATTACCAAGGAGAAGAAGGCATATATTACTAGACATAGAGGGACAGGGGAAGGGGCAACAAGTAGTTACGAATCTGATCCAGCATCATGAATTGGTGTATATATCTTTTCCATGTCACTAGAATCATATCCCCTAAATAGAATCGCTTATTCCCAGCAACACACAGACACACATGTATCCTTCAAAATCAAGATGATAATCACTCCAAGATCATCCCATATCATAATCAAATTCCTCTTTACAATGAAAATCAATATCTAATCTTAGTAACAAGATGGAAGCAAGCACACATCTATGCACACCTACTATCGCACATACACGTTATACATTGAGATTTGGAATGACAGGTTCCACCAAGATGAAGCAAGTACTTTCAGGATATAATAACAAGCACGCGACAAACTAAGTTTTACAAACGAGGAATTGTTGATGAAAATTTTAGATCTCCAGTTAACCTTAATGCTTTATAGCACTAAATCCAATTTTACCAGCAGAAAATAGGAAGCCGGCGAGTACAACTAGATATTTCCCAGCTCGCTCGGATCCCGAACAACAAAACTCATCTTAGTTGACATCACTCCTTCATTTGACGAAACGGACGGTGGAGACTCAAAACTGGAGTTCCAATTCGTAAACAAGAGTTCAGAAGCGACGAGCTGGGAACAAAACTCGTCGTCGTTGCCCACTGAAGGATGTTGGCATGTGCCGGTGGAGTCTTTGTCGTCACTGGTCGTCGATGCCACCTCTGTGGTCACATGTCGTCGCGGTTCTTATCTTGGATCTGAAACAGAAGGATAAATTTTGCCAATTTTCTCTCGGCCGTCTGGATACGAGGGGGAGAGAGCCTGAGGTCAGAGAGGGCACCTATATGCTGTGTCACCGTCCGGCCGTCACCCGTCGGTCAAAGAGAGATGCTAGAGTAAGTGGGTTAGTGGGTGAGAGAGGCGATGGAGAGCAGAGTCGCAGAGAGAGAGAGAGAGTATAGATGAGGTGAAACGAAAAAAATATATTTTTCAGAAGTTGAGGGGGGGGGGGCGGGGTACATCACCCCCCTTGTTCCAACGTAACTCCGCCACTAAGTCCGAAGAATACCTTATTCGGTCTTTAAGTGCGTAGCCAAGCGCTGGATAGAATTTTTTTTATCCTATCCCGAACTCTTATCCTTATCGCCAAACATGGCCTTACGGGATAAATTGGCAATTGATTCTTCTTAGAGGGGGAGTAAAATACAGGAGCATCGGTTATGCTGGACAGACCTTGAAAGGTAGGGTGATGGGTGATCCACGTGAGGCTTGTTGGGTTGGTCGCCTATGAGTTTCACATGCATGAGTCTCACTAAGAGACAGACAAGAGACCTAGAAGTAGTGCAACCCTTGTGAGTGCATAAATATCAAATGATTCTGAACCATTTCTCGATCAACTATGACCGGAAGTCGGTGTGATAAGAAATGGGTAAGGGAGGCAAAATTATTTTATAATGTATGTATCTAAAAGACTTAAATGGTTAGAACCTTTGGCTCAAGGCCACCTAACAATTTCAACTTGTAAGGATTTATCGTAGGCTTCAGCTGCCCCAAATAATACGTACTGATACTGATACTGTCTCAAAATTTTCAACTTGTAAGGATTTATCGTAGGCTTGAGCTCAGGGCCACCTAACAATTTTCATAAAATGATACGTACTGGTACCGATACTGTCTCAAATTTTTCATCAACAATATACATTTGTAATATTCTTTCATTGACTAACTAAAAATATATAACCCTTTTTTTTTTACTAACAACTCTTCTAGAATAAACTGTTTGTCCTATAGAACTTGAATTACATTAATTTTCATATAAACTAAATAGTTTATTCAATTGAATTACATCCTCTAGGATTATCCCCATTTTCAACGATCTCATTCGCAAATTCTTGTGTAAGAATAGATTGTTTGTACAATAATAACATCTTTAGGTTCAAGAATAAGCTATTTTTTTTGTATGCGTGTTTGTGTGTGCTCGCGTACACTTGTGTAAAGCAGTACATCATATAGATGAAAGAATGTGATCAAAGCTTCCAGGTATAAAGTAAATTAAAGTTAAGTGAATATTATGAGCAAAAGTTACAGAGACTTTGATTGATATAAAAGAAGAGTGTTTTTCTATTTAGTTAATTTACAAAATAATTAACAAAATTTGTTATTTTTACATTTTTTTAAGGAACCGGTATAAATCATAATATCTCGGTTGGTACGTAGTTCTCGACCGGTATCGGTTGTACAGGCCGGTACAACTGATACAGAGCAGTATTTTGACCAGTAGAAAATGTAAAGGGTATCGTGTAAAGGGTACCGTATCAGTGGAAGGCAAAAACGGTACGTACCGGCCGGTACGACCGGTACTAGTACGATATTGATAACTATACTTTTAAAGATTAACTAGTATCATGATACATTTTATAGTCTATCTAAAGGTCCCAAACTTAAGCACCTCTATCAAAAGTGCAAGAGAAAAAAAAAAACGTCACATGTAAACTGCAATCTGAACGCACTCGTCAAAAATTAAAAAAAAAGGGGGAAAAAGTAGGACATCCTCAACCTAGGTGACATCACCGGGCTGAGTTATCGATCATAATCACATTCAAAATCCTGTGCTGGATACAGAGTAACTACATCCTCATACTCGTACATCATTATTAGACGCTCCAAAATACGTCCTTCCAAAAATTCTCGAAATACCCTCATTTGGTGGCAAATTATCGAAATGCCCCCGGGGGTTCACTATTACCGCAACACCCCGAATTAGCTTCAAAACAACCTTTTAGGTGTTTTACAACAAGTCCTTTGAAAACTTTACCAGAAAATTACCAATATACCCCTCTTCGGGTGGCAAACTACCAAAATGCCCCCTGAGGGTTCCCGTCATCAAGAAAATCTCAAAAGTACTTTAAAAATTCTATTTTAAGCCTCCTGAATTCATTCTTGAGCTAAAAAGTATTTTACAAAATTTTTACCCAAAAATCCTGAACCGGTGTCCGGACGAGGGCTTAAAAGCCCATTCGGCCAAAAATAGCTAACGACTTCGGAATGAACCAAAATCTTGGGAAATGGAACTTCTTTGCATCATAGAGTTCTCATAAATTTTTTGTGCAAAACCACCCTCGTTTGGTATTTTAAATTTCATCGTAAAGTTCCAAACATCCCACGTCCGTTCACCCCCTTCCTGACCTCAGACAAATCTGAAAATTTTCCACGATACGGTCTCCTAAAAATAACTGGGGTCTCTTTTTCGCACTTTGGCTAAATCTGATACTAACAGTTTTTAAAATTTTATAATTTAAACTGTTTACTAATTTTCACATTTAGTGACAAAAACAGTCACTATTCACATCAACACACACTAGTTCACCTTCACCACACACACTCATCTTCTTCCTCCTTCAGCCATCACATACACCTGAGCACATTTTTCCTTCAATCACACATGAATTCCTCAATTTTTCTCAGTTTTAATCACTCAATCACATTTTCATAGACACTTTAATGGCCTAAATCTATCCAATTTACATAAATACATCACATTAATCCATACCCAGTACCGAAATTGAAGAACACGCACTAAAACACACTGAAACACACACCCACAACTGAAACCTTGCCAAATTTGAAACCCTAATCACTTTCTCTTCTTGGTGGTAGTTTAGATTCTCATGTTACACAGTCAATCAAAATTCCATTTCAATTTCCATCCCGAATCTATATACGAAGCCGATATATATATATATATATATATATATATATATATATATATATATATAGGCCATGATCCATTGCTAGCGCTAGCACGTCCGCTACATAATGTAGCGGACGTAAATATATCGTATATATATATATATATATATATATATAAATATATATATATATATATATATATATATATATATATATACGACCCATATATATATATATGGGTCGTGATCCATTGATAGCGCTAGCAACTTAACCCAAGTTACTAGTGCGATCTGGCCGTCCACGGGCGAGAATAGACGGCCAGATCGCGCGCCACAACAGTACTTTTTTTCCACCGTCCGCAACATAATGTAGTGGACGATAATTTACCGTCCGCTACATTATGTTGCGGACGGCAAAACAGCGCTAGCAACTTGCTAGCGTTATCAATGGATCACGACTATATATATATATATATATATATATATATGTCGTGATCCGTTGAGAGCGCTAGCAACTTGGGTTAAGTTGCTAGCGCGATCTGGCCGTCCACGCGCGATCTATGGATGGTCCAGATCTTTTTTTTTTGCTTTTTTTTTTAAGTCTGTCCCCCACGTAATGTAACGGACGATTTTTTGACAAAAATACCCCCGAGGAGTATACTGCATTGCTTGTCCGCTACATAAATGTAGCGGACATAAATCAAAGAAATATTGCAAGCTGGACAATCTTTTCTCTCTTGTCAGAGTCTGTTGGATCTGGAATGCTAGCAGCCGACGCTTCTTCTGTCTCTCCCTCATCTTTCTATTTCTTTCTTCAATTCATTAGAATCGGATGTGTGGAATAATAGCAAAAATCATAGAATACAAAGAGAAAATCAAAGCAAACAGTGGATGGAGCGATGAAATCCTCCTACTCATATTCTTATTGTTCTAAATATGATAAGATACATTGGTAATCCTCGTTAGAGCTACAATTGCATGAGGAGTGGAACCATTACTCCAGCTCTTACACCTGAAACAATCCTTGTGGCTTTTGTTCTTGTGGCTTTTGTTCTTATCTTTTGTAGCGGACCCTTCGAACCCACCACCACACCAACGACAACCATGTTCATCAACAAAACCACCACATGCATGGAACTCATCAATCACTAGCAAACCCAAAACCACCACATCTTCAAACGCCAGCAAAATCCACCATTGTTGCCGATCAACCCACCACCAAGCTTGATTTTGAAAATAGGTCATGGTTTGTAACTCGTACAAACTTAGAACCCAACATCGTACAAACTTAGAACCCATCGAGTCTTTGTCGGCGTGGACTTCGCCGGAGCCACCGGAGGCTCAGACAGGCATGGCCAGGCCGGTGCGGAGCCGATGGCCATAGCTGCCTCCGTCGAGAGATATGTGGATGTCCAAGAGAGAGAGAGAGGTCTTACCCAGATCTGAACGTGAAAAGAGTTTGCTCAGTTTGCGGTTTTTTATATTATGTCCGCTACATTATGTAGTGGACTAACTAAAGTACACAATGAATTGAACAGGCAAGGGGTATTTTCGTCAAAATACTGTTCGCTACATAATGTAGCGGACGGACATAAAAAATGCAAAAAAAGATCTGGACCGTCCACAGATCGCGCGTGGATGGCCAGATCCCACTAGCTGTATACACACACACACACACACACACATCACATATTCTTCAACCAAATTTTCATCCAATTCTTTCATAATTTAACGATTTAGAGTTCAAAAGCAATAGCAGTGAATTCACGATTCTTTCTTTCTTCTCTTCTTTTTCCCTCCCTTTTTCCCTCTTTCTGCCGTGTCCACTGTTCACATTCTTGTTCTTCAGGTTGTGTTCTTAAGTTTCCTCTAATTCCATTTTTCACCCCAATCAATTTCCTTTAATATTCACTTCATGAATTCTATTTCCAACATTATTTTATCATTGATACCACTTAGTCAGCACCAAATCCCCGAGAGGTGGCAGCCCTTGGACTGATTTCTCCAAGATTTGTGACACCTATTCCCAATTTTCTAAAATTTGCACTTTGGACCCCCCAAAGTTTCTAAAATTACACTTTGGCCCTACAACTTTGGAAAAATCGCACTTTGACCCTAAAACCACACCAATCCTTCATTTCACTTCCTAACACCTAATCATCATCAAAATTATGCTACTTAATAAAAATATGCATCCGGTTCACTATATTTTCCAAAATTTTATTTTTGTCCCTTAACTTTTCAAAATTAGATTTGACCCCGAAGGCCAAACTAACCTCCCATTTTACTCTAATTAGTCGATTATAGATAAAAATAATAATATCGATAAAAATAATGTCCTCGATTAATCTAATTCTCGCTTAGATTAAATCAGGGTATTACAAAAAGTATCTCATCATGAACACTAGACGCTATATCTATTAAAATTAAACTACGATAGTGAAATTAGTGGAATGATTGTAACCTGAAAAAAGGCCAGAATTCGATGACAATCGAAAACTCATTGTGAACATTGGACGCTAGATTTTGTAAAAGAAACGACGATCATGGAATCTTGAGTGCGAAAACGCTGGGCGGGAAGACAGCCGAAGCCTTCCTATGCAACCAGCGACTCATCGTCAGCACTGGATAATAGATCTATTAAAATGAAACGACGATCATGGAATTTAAGTGGAAAGGCCGTTGCCAAAATTTGCCGATGAGACTCACAGCTCATGTACAGGCCTTGATAGGTAGGGTGACCCACATGAGATCCTGAACCGTTTTGACCATTTATGACTTAGATCGAGCAGGCCAACGTGACAAGAGACGGGAGCTAGGAAGACAACTATTTTATTATATATCTTCAGGTCCTGATTGGTTAAGACTTATAGCCGGGGCTACCAATATCTCCTCTTGTAAGGATTATTGCAGGCTTCAGGTGCACCAAGCGTCCCAAAAGTCAGATTACCCAGTCCAAGTACCTTTAAAGTTTAGCCGGTGCTCATTAAGTATTTTGCAAAGTTGATCACCTCATTACAGGGAATGTAATCAGCACAGGGCAACTGGAACTTGCTGGAAGTATTATATACAGCCTCCTACTTTCTTTCAAACTTTATCAAGACTTCCCCTCGTAGGATTTAAATACAACAAATAAGGTACAAGGAAGTGCCCCAAGCTCTTCTAAGTACCAATAAGCCATTTCTACGAACAGAAGGCTGATACAAAATTTCAGCCTAACCTGAAACCCTTCTACTAGTAAATCAAATGTGCCTTGTTAATGACAGAACGATGTAAGCATAACCATGCTGCTTAGCCACGCTTCACAGGCCTTTGCACATAGGATTTGTTGGGATCTTCCGTCTTGAGTTTTGGGGGTCGGATTTCTCCCTTTTTAACCTGTAAAATACGCATTCATTGAAAGGGCATGTTTTATCTGCTTCACCAAACGATATACACGCAACAGTTTTTGTTTATTGCAAAGCCATATACAATACTCATGATAAATACAATCCCGTAATTACCGTACCTTCTTTCCACCTTTCATAAAATCTCTCCAGCTGGAAACCTGCCAACGAGAAAAAAAGGGAGAGGTTAACAAATATGTAGACTTAATTTCGCCTTTAGATGCCCCTGCAAGAAGAAGTGATTTTTCCCTAGGTTATGGGGTAAGGCGAGAATACCTTGGGGAGAAGAAGTGAAAAAAGACTTGATTGCTAAAAATTTATCAGAGAACGTGTGCTTTGATACACGGGAAGCCAAGCCTAAATAGTTTGGGATGATGAAGCCAGAGTCCAACATCATGTTATGCTCTACGACTAAAGAGTGTCAAGTTCACAGATGCTCATACTGGCATTGCTTTGAATCCTACGGGGATGAGCAAATGCATTAAGGAACAAATACAGGAAGCAAAAGACAGCTACTCCCTTTTCCAAAATTCCTTACACCCCTCTTCATCAAACAAACAGCACATTGAAGTGTGGTTGTTCTAGACCAAGCTCGAAAATTTCAGGCTGTCAATTAACTGTTAAAGTTAGAAGTTTAACTATCCTTCTCTATAACATCTAAGCTGGGGTCTCCTACAATCAGCTGGGAGCTACTTTTACAATGACCAGATAATAGTTGATGGCGAGTCGATTAAAACATGCTTGATTTAAAATAAAAGGTAAACTTGAAATTGCTAACAAGAGAGCTTACAGCAGATAGGCTAACCTTTGTGTCTGTTTCTTGATTTTGCCTCATATATGGCATGGTGGAGAGTGAGGCTTTCGACTGCTATGAAATCCTAATTTGTTAGTTCGGGGGTGGACTGGCTATTCGTTTAGTCATACATTTCAAATCCTACTTAGGAAGATTATTAAATTCAAATATTCAAATATTATGGATGTTTGAGGTTGGAAATCTTTCGGAGGTTTGCTCACTGATGCAGAACTAAGTGCAAGGCGGGAAGATTTTGATAGACTTTGGCAGCAGACAGTGAAGAAGAGTCATCTTAAATAAATACCGTGTATATATTAGGTTCAGAACTTTTTAATTGTCTACTTAATTTTTCATTTTTACTTGGAGTCACATGATTGGATAATATGATACCGAGAACACTCGGGACATACATGACAGTCAGTACTAACAATACTTGGAAGTTTGAAAGAGATAACAAATGAGAAACAAACCCGATTTTCTCTTGTTCCTTCCCACTGCTCCTCATGCTCGCGCTTTCTTTTCCACATCTCTTTAGTTTCTTCCTCGTCCTTCTTCAATCTACCTTCCTCTTCTGATATCTAGAGAAATATTCCAAAGACACAAGGTTTATGAAGTAAGATAAGTACACCAAAAAAGGGAATGGAAAAATGTTAGCTTCATCATACCCTCATCTGCATTTTCCTCCTCCTCCATTCTTGGTCTGTTAGAATTTCTCGAACCTTTAGTTTTAGTTGATTCTGGAATTCTTCTGATCGTTCATATTCTTGCTCGTACTTCCCCTGAGGTTAAAGGGGTCAGAAGATAATGTCTAAACATAGATAGTGTTTCACTGATTCGGTTGAGGCCAAATTTGCAGCCTTATCTGTTCCCTGAAATTTCGGGGCACAGAATCTTCAATAGGCTTGGGAAGGTGAATAAAGATTCCTATCCAAAACATGACAGTTGCACATTTTGTCCATGCTCTTGTTTTAAATGTTTTTTTGACCAACAACATGCCTAGATCTAGGCAAGGGAAAACTGTGTTCTGTTATACTACTTAAAGGCCAAATCCAGAAGCCTACATGTACTTGAATTCTATGTATTTTAGTTCTCTGCTTGATACAAAGACCGAGGTAAAAACTGTCAGTAAGCTCATATTTCATGTAAGGTTTGGTGTAGACCAACATAAAGTTAACAGCTGGTTTCATTTCAATTAGCTCCGGACTAGGTTAAACCTCATGCAATTTAAGGTACCCCTTGCAATGGACCTTGGCTAAACCATGTCCAATTCTTATTTAAAAACCCTAATATGATAACTGGTACAAGCTTACCAACTGAAAAATAAATAAATTTAGTGAGAACTAAGTATGAAAATCCATCTCTTTCTGGATATAACAAACTAAATTCTCAATTACAGAGCAAGATGATAAAGATGAATATAAAAGACAATCAATGACAAATAAGCTGGTGTAGCCTCACATTACCTCGTCAACTAAAGACTTCAACTTGGAAGCAGTGTCCTTCTTCAGCTGTTTCTTCCTTTTTGCTCTAAGTTCTTCTGCAGTCAGCTTGAAAAACATGGATGAACCATCTTGCTACTTTATTATACCAGCAGGATAAAACATGATGAATGCAAAGGAATAAAAAAGTGCCCAATGTAGAGGGAACACTGAATGCCATTCCGGTGTTCTATTCATGTAATCTGGGGGAAACCTTAAAACTAAGCTCAACTATGGCAAAAAGCTAGATGTTCATCTGACATCAAAATGTTTTATTGCTGCTCCTTGGAAAAAAAGACGAGATACATGTGTTAAAAATGTAAGGTCTCTTTGTTGCTTTAGAAGTGCATTACAGACGAAAAATCACCATTTAGCAACAAATGGGGTGTAATTATATGACCTCTCAAAATATGTAGTGGAAAAGACTGCGTTGCAAAACACGAAAGAAGCTAAGAAAGAGCACAATCTAATGAACTGAAACTAAAAATTGAAAGGCAATAAAGCACCATTTATTGTATAAAGATGAATAGTAAACATTGAATTTGCAGTAAAAGTAGTGAGATCAACATCTAACAAAAGGGTGGAGCAGTACGAGGCTCCCACCACTGCAGGGTCTGGGGTGGAAGTGCTGCTATGGTGGTTCAAACCCATGACCTTTATGTCACAATGGAATACACCTTACTGTTGTATCGAAGGCTCACACTCAAAATTCATACAGATATATACAGATAAATACAATGGATTCTGGCACAAACCTTTAGCTGCATTGACTTGGTTCAGAAGATATTCTCTTTCTTGTGGATCAAGTAGTAGTTGTTGGGCCTTTGCCAATGCTGCACAAAATAACAAGATATCGTGGGTGAAGAAGTGACTCCGAGGACCTAAATTTGGTACATGACAATGGTATTCTGCTACCAAATCAGGTCCACGCAAAGAGTTTAAAGCAAATCATGAAAGCTTAAACAAAACCAAAATCATCGTCAGCAGCAACATATGCACTTTGAATTTTGCGCAGTGCTGTGGTTCTTGTTGCTGTTTTAATGTGTGTTTAAGCCAAGGCAACAACAATTGCAGCAGCACCAGTGCAGTAGAGTTCATAACCCAGACCTTAAATTAATTATAATATCATTAAACAAGAACAAGGTTTACACCAAACTTTTGCCTGAATGAGAATATAACTTGTGTACACAATTTTCGCGCCTTTGATTGGAACAGAGAAATTCCTTTACTACAGTGTTAACAGGTCATAAAATTGCGAACAGCACCAGATATCAGATTTTCTTGGTCAGGAAACAGAAGCTAATTATTTTTCTCCCCTGTACTGTTACCTGAAATTTGCTATCTATTGGACTACGTAGTGCTGTTTGGAATTGAAAACTATGTAGTGCTGTCTATTGGTTTATGTAGGTAGTGCTGTTAGGAAAACACCCATAAATTCGCCCAAACCAATGGTGGGAACTCATATTGACGGAAACAAAGATTGAATTCAAAATAGAAAAATAGACAATTTGTACTGGTTGCTGAAAACTTCTATTAATAACTCGCACCACACAAAGACTGCTACTTCAGAGAGATCAAGACTTCTGTTGCAGCAAAGATACACTTTCCCCTCCACAAAGAAAAAACATGCCAACCCGCTTACTTCAAGTGTCCATGCAACAATACCATTCTCACTCTCAAGTCTTGAATTCTTAAGATAAGCCGCTCTGCAATTCCCCGTTGCTTTTGACAACTAATATACTGACACTTTCCTCAGTGGTAATTAGAATAAGGATCTCCCCTCTGGGAGTGGCCGCATGGGGATAACATCAGGTAAGTGGTGGTCTCTGCCGCCTTGCCAGAAACTAGAGTCTTCTTTGCCAGTAACATTACCTATATAAGAATTTGATACATACCTTTACAAGGCACCCAAAAACTCAACTAACGGAATGTACCGGATTTTTAGCATGTACAACCATCAAGCTATTTGAATAGGGATCATGAATCCTTCCCTCCACTCTCATTTTGCCAAAATTTTCAGCTTTCATTTTTTTTTTCACGGATTTATTAGAAAACAGTCAAAATGGCAAGCACATGTATATAATAAGTATACAAGAGAGGGGGGGGGGGGGGGGGGGGGGAATTCACAGCTTAAGGTTAGTAAAAATCATATAAATTTAACAAGAGGGAAAAGTGAAAAGTTTGAAACCCCAAACCCCTAAAGATTAATCAAAACCTTATAAACTTTTGAGAAGACAGAAATTCCCAAAGATGGGCGTCCAGACACGATGCAATTTCAGAATGACCAGTTTTAAACCTAACCTGGAACCATTCAAGCCTTGCCAGACCTTTCCAACCAAAGACATAGAGGGCAGTCCAATCAGAAGGGCATTCAAGTCAACTAAATTCCCAAAGATTAGCCTTTTTCCAATCAGAGGAAAGCATATCGGAATCTCCAATGCCTCGGGGTGCTAAATGCTCAAGAAACGGAGGCACATCTTTGTCAGCTCTCTCTAGCAAGTATGAGATATAAACGACTCCCCCTTCGTTTCTGCAATTATTCACCTTTATGAGGGACTAAAATCACCAACAGCTCTCATACCCATCTGTACGATCCAGAACCACACCCACACCACAGGGCAACATCTCTTTTTAAAGGGCTAGCCAAGAAATTGAAACCAATATATTCTGTAAAAAGAAAAAAAAGTTTGTTTGACCAACATACGCTTGAATACACACGCTTTTATCTTTTTCTTTTCTTTTCTTTTCCTTATTCTAATTGGTAGTGTACACGGGGTATGGGAATCCTTTGGGCTGAATTACATATAAGGAAGAAAAGCCACATGGAGCAAGAAGAAAATCCTCAGTCCATTTAGATTGTAAAAAATCCTAGATTGCTACCCCAGTATCTAATAGAACTGAAGCCAACTAGGAAGCACGGACATCTCTTTTGGGTCAAGGTATTGTATGCAGCACTTACCGGCAACAAAATGCGTCTCGAACACCTCCCCCACGTGTTGGACACCTTTGGGTGGTGTCCATCTGTTTTTTATTTTGATTGCAGTGTGTCGGACACCTTTTGCATAGGAGTACGATATCTATGAATTGCAATTCTTAAACTAATTTTAGGGTCATGATGGACTCTTAGAGAAAGTTGGATTTCTCTTATAAATTGAAGACTTAGGAAAATCCTAAATATACATTGTATTCTTACCTATTGTTCCAATCAACTTTTGCCTAACCGAGATGGAGACAGGGCTGTTCCATTAAGGCGATCTAACAAAGGAGACCGATCTCTCACTTGATGAGCATGTGCAGGGAAGAATTGATGATGGAGGTCCAAACGGAAATGAACATGATGAGGTAACTGATGTTAATTGAATCTTGATGGATGGAAGCGATGAAAGCTGCTTCTGTATTCTTTTCGGCTTGATTTTATCGGATGTTTGTCGTTTACTAGTTGGTGATTTACTATTATATGGGGGCGCTCAAGACTTAGATAAGCCCGCATGGTATCCACAATTTTGTTTTTTTGGACATTGTTATGTCCGGTGTCATCTTCGGTATCGGATGCAGTGCCATGTCCATGCTACTTAGCAAGCCACTATAAGTGCACAAAGCACACGAGTTGCTTTCCACATAATCGAGAAACTGCTGTGAGCTTGCAGTCAGTTTCGTCAAGGCAGAACTTGGCAGCAAAAGTTCCAAAATCTAAAGAATTTAAGATGAATCCAAACAGCAGTCAATATTATTCAACTAATGGAGGTCAATTGGCCTCAAAAACTCACACAGCTAAGTATCATGGGTTCCTTAAGCCAGAGTATCTTCCTCCATCCCAACAAGTACAGGCGGTTTCAGGATTTCTCATGAGAAAAGAAATCCAAACTACCTGTCTGTAAAAATTGGGTAATAGATCCAATTCAGGCTGACTAAAATGCCTGTGCGCTATTGGACCTATCTTGTCCCACTTAGAAGCTGCTTGATAAAAAGCTAGGAAAGGAAAGAACCTACTCCTGCTTAATAGTTCATAGTGCAACACGTTTAACCTCTTTGGGGTGGAAGGTTGGGGGGTTGGGGGGGGGACCACATAACAAAGCCAACACCTCCCTTAGTTGCAGAAAACTCCTAATATGGTGACGTTTCTCTCTCGGAAACTTGCTTTTGCGATCCCAAGTTAGGAGCTCCATGGGATCTCGTCCCAATATGGGAACTCGATACCATTAGTTGGATAGAGATGCATGGAACAAGTGAGAGAATACCTGAAAATCAAGCCCTTTTCAACACAATTCCTTATTTCTCTCTTCCTTCAAGTCCTTAAAGCCTCCTTGTCTGTTGTTGCTGGCTATGTAAACTATACTAAACAAATGATAATACTCTTTATGCATTTATTTATTCAAGCCGCTCCCAACCTTAGATACTTCTTGGTGCTTACGCTCCCCCGCCCCCATTCCCACTCCCGCCCCCGCTTTGTGCAACTAAGACACCTCCAAGGTTGCAAACCTCAATTTAGACCACCAACACATTTAATCAACTATCCTTTTTGGAGCTAGTTTTGATTTTTGTTTTCCTTTTACGTGCAATAGGGTTATCATCTTATGAGAGGGTAAAAGCGACATCTCCTCACGTTCTACTTGTAACCGAATTACAATTAGCTCAAGGACACAGTCGCTGGGTATCTCCTCGAGTACACCTAAAAAACATCCCCAAAGAACAAAAGAAATCACTATGTCAATAATATTTGCTATCAAAGTCGAATATCTCGTTTATCTTATCCAGCCTATTTTTCTTGATAACTAAAAGAATTTATTAGAAAGGGGAACCACATAAAAAAGAAGCCCAAAGCACCAAGGAGCTGACGTCTTGCTGAGATCATCTATATGACTAAGAAGCATAGTGTGGAAATTCCTCCTTGACCCAAATAAAAAAGTGGTTCAAAAGAGAAAAATGCTGCAGATGGGGAGGAGTCTCCACACCATTAAAAGCCCTCAATATTAGCAGTAACTTTGAATGCTGGTTTGTAATGCTGTCGAAAGTCCCTCCCCGAAACTATAATTTTGTTAAATCAAATTGATAGGGTGACTACACATAATACAAATTGAATGAAGTCAGGGCCAAGGGAAACAAATGACAGAGACAAGCATAATGCAACCGGCTAGGGGGAAAAAGGTGCTAATATATTCAACACAACCCAACTAACCCTTAGTCCAATCTAGTTGCGGTAGGCTCCATGAATCCTTATCTTGCACTCTCCCTTATATAACCTCTTATAGTTCGTCCGAATTTGAACCATCTTATTCTCACGGAGGCATCCAAAGGCCTTCTTAAATATAACCTATAACCTATTTATCCTAATTAACATTCCCTATCTCCTTCTGAAGTCGTGCCACGCCCACCTTCTTGTGCATATCATTTTTTTCTCCAACCCTTTTGGGTGGCTGCCAATCCTAGGCTTTCACTTATCAATTGAACTCATCTTACGAGCTTTTTAGCTGCCCATCAGCAATATTAACCCAAGATACCAAAGTATATCCTTCTCAGGTACTCCCCTTTAGTACATCTACTTCCTCATCCTAGCATCCAACGTTCACTAAGTTGCACCCACATATTCTTCTTTAGTTCTACTTATGCAAGAGCTGTAGAGATTTCAACTTTACAATCAAGAAGTAGTACAACGTATTTAATACTATAGCTTTTAAACACAATATACATTACACGAAGTAAAACACACGTTGCCAACAACTCATGGTCTTAATCGCGAAGTTATTAGGATAAAATTGAGGAATCAAGCACAATCAAGCCTAAAACTCATCATTTTATCCTCCTGTATTCTTGGGGTAAGGTTGTATCTGTCCCCCACCACCATTGTTCTAGTGATACTTAACCCCCACCCCCCGGCACCCGCCCCGGCCCTGTCCCAAGAGAAAATTTCTGTTATGCTACTAAGCTGGTGCCTCTTAGAAGCACAAAAGCCCAAAACTGATACAAGTTTTCGATTTGAGCTCGAAGCCTCGTCTTTCAACGATAGAGTTGATAGATTTCAGCTGAAACATTTTTGTAGGAATTTAAAGAGGCAAATCTCAAAAGAGATGATGGTCATATTTGGAACCAAAAATGGACCTTTACCGATGCATCTTGAAAAGGCAGAAATTACTATCACAACCAAAACGAATCATGAGCCTAACATTGTCAGGTGTGATCACAAAGCAGCCTTTGCCTTTTCTTAAAACATAAGGTCTATGTGCATCCATGTTTTCCAACAAAGTTATGGCTCTCAAAAACCCAGTTTCTGAGACACAAACCCATGCACACAGCATAATATAGATTGCTATAAAAATTACATAAAAGTGTAAAGATGCATTATGCTTATAAATGAATGACAAGTATCCATTCACAACCTCCGACTTTTGCCAAAAACCATAATAAGATCCATAAGAAAAACTTGAACGTACTGATAATTTTGAGATCTCCCCATCAGAAAAACACAAAGCAAAGAATTACTTACCGCCAAATGCTTCCTTGGCTTGTGGATGCTTGCACTTATCAGGGTGAACCAGCAAAGACAGCTACAGAGTAACAAGTTAAACCAAATATGTCAAAGGAATGGCCATGTTATGTTACACCTCAATAAAATCGTCAATCCATTTGATCTATATAAAGTGATTACCTTACGATATTGCCTTTTCACTTCATCCGGGGACGAGTCAAAAGATAGGTTAAGATACTCAAACGCATTCAATTTGAAGCACGAAAGAATCCTACAAAAAAATTTTTGGGTTTATTTTCCCGCCGAAAGAGAACATATGTCAGCAATTAGTTCAGAAACTACATATTAAACGAATAGCTGATAGGTAAGGCATGAGACCTCGCAGCGTAACCATGCCATAACATACTTGCATATATCAGAAAATAAGAAAAAAGGTTGTTCCTTTAGATGCATTAGATTCAAGAAGATTTGAGAAGAATGTCTTCAAGACCTTATGATATTCCACGATTAGAACAAAGTCGGACCAATTGAAACTTCAACTGCTACATGTCTCTGGCCATTATTATATTAGAAGCAGAAGGGGAAAAGGGGCAGATACTGGTTTTATTCTGACGAATTTAGAGAATAATTAGCTCATAAGGTAAATAAAAATGGTTGGACACGTATCATTTCTCACACATGGCAAGAGAAAATCTTGCATGGTGCGGCCCCAACACGACAACCTTGTGGCCAGCCAATGAGATCATATGCAAACATTGTCTGCACCTAGGCCCAATTGTAGTAGCACCTTGCCCAGGTCATGATCCTCCATTGGTTGGTTCCAAGAATGACGTGTTGAGGCCGTCTATAAGAATTACTCCTGCCAGCAAGGGAGATTGAAACCCTAAATCACTACACACCTCCTCTTCAAATATCATGCGGTTATCTGCCTTCTCTACCTTTTCCCTAGCCAACTTATACATCAATACATTCCTCATTATTGAGCTTTGGACCTCCTCATTACACCACCAACTTTCTCTAAATATAGGATCATTTCAATCTATATCCCCAAGGACGCCCCTAGCAACTCTCCTACTACAAGTAGGCACCGCAATCCATATTGTTCTTGAATTAATCTATATGAATATTTAATTTGTCTTCCATCAAGATTTGACCCCCAGTATGCAGATGTCCCACACCTTTATCCTTTCTATTAACCTCTCTTGATACATAAATCCAAGTAAGGAAGAAACATATCTGGCTACAGAGTGAACCCCTAGTAAAGGTAAGCAACTGCTTGTCTTCTTCGTTCTAGAGGTGTTCGCTACCATCATATTTGCCACTGCAAAATTAATTCATTCCTAACACTGAAAGCGAATCATACACAAACCCTGCAAAGCCTCCACCGGTTCTTCCCAAATGCCCATTCAATTCTCCTATAAACAACTTATTTTCCCAAAATTGCTTCTTCATAGAATTTGCTAGGCCTTCCAGAGGGGGAAATGAGCCTATCACTAGGCCTTTCACTCATTTATCTGATATGATCTGACCACCCTTCCTCTTGACATCAACAACCTCATTTTCCTAGGTCGCTATCCACAACAACTCCTACCCCATTTATATTCCTACCCAAGTCTCATCAATGACAGGCAATACGTACCCTCAACTCTCGTCCTACTCACTCTACCAACTAACTCCCTTGAAACCTAAGTTCCGGCCATAAACACCACGAAGGAAAAGGAGAGTCTATCGCCAAACCCTGCCGCGAAAATTCTCCAGATAAGCAATCCTTATCTGGTTTTGATACCGGGCAAAAACCCATAAAGGGTATAGACAGACACACAAACAAACACACCAACACACACTAGTGCAACAACAGGTGCATCTACAATTGAATAATGAATATCATAATATACATGTAGATATGTAGAGAGAGAAACCTGACGACTTCGTTGTCGCGCTCGACTTCGCTGACTTCGGCGAAGAAGTTCTTGAGGAGCAAATCGTCCTCCACGCTGCTCGAATTCATCTCCCCCATGTTCGCCTCTAAGCACCCACTTCGAATCTTTTCAGACCGATCTATTGCAATCTGAGTGAGCAGAGGGGCGGAGCCACCACTAAAAGAGCACGTCTTGGGATTTTGTAGTCGTATTTGCCTTTTCGATTATTCGCTAAGGCGACACATAACCGATCATACGTCGTTAAAAGCTTCTGCTAGTAAAATACAATTGGTCATTGACTAGGTGAAAATTTGGAATGGTGCGATGACTTTTTTCCGTATTTTTGGGTGCTTGGACGAGGGAGAAAAGGTTTGCTACCAAGAGTGTGTTTGGATGAGATAAATAAATTGAGATTTTATTTTTCTAGAAGATTTAGAAATACATGACTCAAAATCTCTTGTTTGGATTAAGATGAGATGGATTTACTAAATTGTATAAGGGATTGGAAAAGGAAATTTTGTGTGCTAAAATCTCCTGTACAAATAACTAGTCCAGATTAGTTATTTAGCAAATCCTTTTCACAAATGTAGGGATAAAATAACACTTTTTTGTCTCCATTATTTTAGTTATCTTCATATATATATATATATATATATATATATATATATATATATATATATATATATATAACTCTCACTCAGTAATTTGTATCCATACACCATCAAATTATGTGGGTTCAATTTTTCAGATATAAATCTACACATAAAATACTCGCTTCTACAAAACCACCCAAACAACTAAATTTGTAATTACATAAATTTGTAAATCAACGAATTTTAAAATGAATGGATTTTGAAATCCAAGGTACTTAGATGAGATAATTGAACTGAAGATTTCACTTCTATAGAGAATTTTGAAATACATCGTATAAAATTCCTTATTTAGATACTAATAAGATGAATTATCAAATTTTAGAAGGGGTTTAAAAAGAGAACTTAGTATGCTAAAATTCCTCTAGAAATAACTAGTTCAGACTAATTACTTGTCAAATTCCTTCTACAAAAAGAGTTTCCGTAATTTTAGGTAACTTCTTATAAAAAAAAAAAGGAGACTTTCTCTCATTAGTTTGTACCTATACACTGTTAAATTATCTACGTTCGAATTTTGAAATATAAATCCAAATTTAAAATACTTGCTTCCATAAAAACACCCTAACACTAAATTTGTAATTTCATAAATTTGTAAATCAACGGATTTTTTTTAAAATAAATAGATTTTAAAATACAATATACTTTGAAATTCTTCATCGAAACACACTCCAAATATTTTTTCGGGTGATTTTCGTCCGTAGGAAAAATTTGTTTATCACTTGGAGAGGATCCGATCCACGTACGACGTGAGTATCCTTATTGACGTGGGTCTGTCTTGTGAATGTGGTATATTGGACGGCATTAAAACTATCTTCTTGGACCCAGGGGCATGATAGGCACAACGATCTATTCGTTACTATTTTCAAATGAGAATAAATCATTCTTGCACAATCATGATGATTTTATACTTTCCAAATCTTTGAATGAGGAACAAAACACGTTCCTGCTATCATGAGAAGCAATCTACCAACTATGAACTAGGTTAAATAAGCTCTCTTATCTTTTAGTGAAAATGTCCGCCATTATTAGGGATAACAAACAATAAGTTGCATAAGAGAGGTCTTTATATTCTAGATTTTACAAAACATTATGGCATATTATGTTGCAGGGGCTTATGATATGCTGTTATTTTACACAACAACTTTTACCCTCTGACATTTTCTTTGACGGGTGACCTACAATCGGAACATTGATTAACCACCTCTAAATTCTGCAGGGTTTTAGTCTACTTTGATATTTGATGTCCAATCCTTCTGGTCCTTAGTCTCTAAATTGTTTTCAAGCTTGATTACTTAGTGTTGTTGAAGATTTAAAGGTTCTAATAGTGAAAAAGCTATTATTTTCAATTTTGTTTTTGTTGCCAAGGAAATAGATTCATGTATGGGTGTATGTGCCACAAACTAAGTGTAGATTGATGCCAAAGCTATGCAAAATACAGGCAAAGAAGGACTCAGAAGAGCAAAGGAAGGAGTCGAGGTAATTTGGACAGAGCCTGAGGACTGCCAGTACTGTAGCAGCCCCATTTTTTAAGCTTTAATTATGTAGTTATATCATTTTCTTTAATTATTCTTATGGGCATTATTTTAGTATTTTCAGCTTTATTTCACTATTTTGAGTCGAGTTTAGTAGGCCTAGTCCAGCTGGTTAGTTCACTCAATTTAGGCTTAACTCAGGTTAGAGTATAACCTGTGATGGAGAGTGTAATAAGGTAGTATTTTTCCTTCTAGAGTTGAGCTTAAAAGTTACTGAAGAAGGGAAAGAGTACTCATCGGCTTTCGTCTAAACTAGCCAGTTGACCTTTAAGGTTTAAATGTATCGACTAATGAGGGACATTTTGGTCCTTTCTAGGCTTATCTTTTATAGGCGACAAGGATGGCCATTTGTTCTCCTTTTGTATTTCTTCTGCTACCCCAGACTTCTATATAAAAAGCTCCAGGCTGTTCCAAAAGGGACTATTAATTAGAGCGAGAAACCTCCACAGAGGCTGCTAGTTTTCTACGAGAGATGGATTCGTGTGTGTGTGTGTGTGTGTGAGAGAGAGAGAGAGAGAGAGAGAGAGAGAGATGTGGGGGGGGGGGGGGCTTCGAGGTCCTTTCCTCCCTGTACTTGTTTGTATTCAATGTTCGTGCATCGTAGTCCAATCGCGGAGAATCCAAAATGGATAGCCTGCGAGTCCAAACTAAGATGTATAATTTTTCTTACCCTTTTTGTTTTGTTTTCATAGATTAGTTTTGATTAATCATAGATTAAATCCATTCCCTGGGACCTAGTTTTGGTCTGTAAAGCATAAAAACAAGTTTTCAACATTTTCAACTAGAAGAAGTTGGTTTGGGTTAGACTTCTAAACTAACTAAATGAGTTGATTAAAACCATATCCTAATTTAAACAGTTAATTAATATGGTAAATGATGAATCGTAACAAATGGACTTGGGAGAAAAAAAAAAGAAAAACTTCAAAGTAAGGTCATGTGTCTTCTTGAAGATAAGCATCTCTAGTGATGGGAGGCCATCGTTTGGTTATCGCATATTGTTCGGATTATCGTATGCTCGATATTCCACATGCTAGCCATTTGAATCTAGTCATTTTATCCTTTCGTTTCAGAAGCTTATATTTCTAACAATAGGCATCTCATTTTTGTAGTCGTTAATAATTAAATAATTATTACTCTTTATCATTAATTATAATTTATTCTTAGGAGTTAGGCCTGAAAATATAACTTAATTAATTTAGTCCTGTGGTCCAGTCTACTCTAGTAGTTCAGCCAAGTTGTCTAGTCCAATCCAGCACCCCAGTTGTCCAATCCAGCAAATTGGGCTCAGTCTAGTCCAGTTAGGTCAGTCCAGTTCAAGTGTCTATTTTGTGATTTACTTAGGTAGATTTTAAGAATTATTTGTGATTTATACTGTATGCAAGAGATTAAATTATTGATTTACATGAAATATGAAGATAATTTTCAAAACTGGTACATCCCACCTAGAAAATCAAAAATAATCACTGAATTAATTAGGGTTGAATAATTTCTAGAATTCGAGAAAAATATGATAAAAATACGTGATGAACTGTTCGGTATTTGATAAACCGGTCGGTAAATTGACTTTTGTCAATCTACTATTGTTATCAAATATTCTATCTTATCATTAAATTCCATATTTATATGATCGTTTTTATCATTTCTAACATCCCAGACCAGAGCCCTTGACCTATATTTTCAAGGATCAACTTTTTCTCCCTAAAGCTTTTATACCATTTCTCCTAGAAGTGTTGTATCATCTCTTAAGAGAAACTAACACTTCATAATTCACTTCAAAAGGGTTTCAAGTCTCTTACATCATAGATTCTTAACAGAGTGTTCTTGAGTTTTCTAGGTAGGCAGACTCACGAGGTATACTTTATTATTTTCTAGTCTACTTTACTAGTATAGAATAATTTCCCTTTCCCTCAATTACATAAAAAAGAGTCCTTTTCACTTCCTAGTTTAAGTCTAAGACCGAAATATAGGTTGCCTCCCATAGGATCAAAGTCGAACCACAATCACCACAATAGTTTTGATTCTGGTTAGTCCAACCATATACATAGGCCATTCGATCACTGATGTCGAATTCGATCCCTGTTGTCGAATTCAAGCCAATACTATAAAAATAAACTTAAGGTTTGTTTTATTGCATATTTATGGTTATGTTTTAGAAAGGCAAAAAACTAATAGAAATAAAGGAGAGACTGAAAGGGTATGGCGGGTGCCTAACATCGCTGTATAACTTAGTCTCGAACTCATTTCTGCGCTTTCAATAAATTAATGATCCTTCAAACACATTTAGAGTCATTTTAGGTTTTTCTTATTTTGTTTCATTTAATTCTAAAAGATGGCGAATCCCTAAAAATTCCTTGTAGCTGATTTTTTTCCGAGGCGGTTCCCTACGGAGGCGACTCTGCTGGGGATGAAAAACTATAGGACAAGACTTGAAAACTTTTCTATTGGTTTTTGACCTTTTTGTATTTTCTTTGGTTGTGTATCATGCACAATATGCTACAATTGTGGTAATTGTGCTCTTATTTCTTGGATCATACACGCACACGTTTGTCCCTAACCCACCCACTTGAGGGCAACAGTTGAAACCCTTGAACTTCCTACTTATGAGGCAAATTCAACTGTACCCTCAACTCCAGAGCCTTGTAATAAAGGGTAATCGTGGTTTCTTGGTATATTAAATGACTTCTACACGTACCAGTGATCATCTATTATCAACTACCTGAGTTACAGGTGGGAGGTATATAGTATAAGTTGAGTCGATGGAGTGACCTTACACCAGCGTTTAGAGAAACCACACACCCGGACCATCCAATGTTTTACCCTTTTATGGGAGGATACATGTTCTGGCTTATGACATATTGGCAGGGGAACCAACCAATATTCTATAAGCTAGCTGGTAATCTAGCAAAGAAGGGAAGATTCTGACTAACCGGCTGCTTCTTCAGGCTCCCAACCTGACGGTTAGTCAGTAAATGCTCTCTGTGCAAATCCAAACTAATTGGCTTATACCCAATGTTATAAAAAGCGCACCTAAACGCGAGCCTAGGCATAGTCAGACTCACTACTCGCGCCTAGCCTAGGCCTAGGTGGAACGTGTTCAATAAGGCACGTGCCTCGTGCCCGTAAGTGCCAAGGCGCAAGCCACATAATGGAGGTGGAGGCGCACATAGTCATTGCATAGGCTATCGTGGCTTTTTTTTACTGTCCATTTTCCTTCCAGGTTTTGTTTTCTTAGCTCCACCAAGTCTGACAAATATTCTGAAAGACTAAAGTCACCAAACCTAACTCTAAAATCTCTAAATCAAAAATCATTTTCGTAACTCACAGCCTCAGCCCCTTGCCAGTCGCCCTGTCCCTTTCTCCGGTCACCGCTAGCAGCATGCTGCTCCTCTTTGTCGCTGTTGCTCCAGTCAACGACACCGTCACCGCTGCTTCTCACGCCACTGTTGCTCGGCTGCTCTAATTAAAGTAGCTGCTCCACTTGGACCACTCCAGTCTGCCCGTCTCTCTCTCCCCCTTCCCTCCCTCATAACTCACAATGCAGGTCACTCAGTCTATCCCTCTCTCACAACTTATACTCTTGAATATTCAATTTCTCCCTCCCTCATAACTCACAACACAAGTCACTCGGTCTCTCCCTCTCTCACTACTCATACTCTTAAAGATTCATTTTTTTTGCTTGTTTAATATAGTTTCTCTTAAGGCATCCATATGTTTTTGTAGAACCAAGGTGATTCATATCCTTAGATTTGTGATGCGATTGGATGTTTTGAATGAAAAACTTTGAAAATTTTCCAAGGACTCTATATTAGATCTAATGCAGTTGCATAGATCAGTGGTTCACGAGAAAAGAAAGATGGAACAAGTTAAGGAACAATATCAATGTAACTTATTTAATGTTTGAATGGGTTCTTGCAAAGTGCCACATCCTAATCTTCATGTGGTTGTTTTATTTCAGTGGGTGTGTATCTCTGAAGAATAGTGTGATTTAGTCCATTCCACATTTCAGAATGATTGAACGTCAGCTATGACTATTTAAATTTATAATCACTTCATAATTATCTTATGGATTTTACAAGTGCTGATATTTTGAGCGACGGTGATATTAGACCTTTTAGCGATTTGGTGATATTGAGTATTTTTTTACTTGTTTGTTATGTTTTTTATAATTATTTTTAGGTTTTAAGCTAATTTTAGTTTTATCATATAATTCAATCTCAGGAATACATGTTGACACCAAGTTTGGATACAAAGGACTCAGCTTGAAAATATAGACATACCACTAATCCGAGTGATAAAAATGTAGTCACTTGTAATTTTTGTCAAAAAATTACACAGAGCAGTATTTATCGGCATAAGCAACACCTTATAAAAATGCTTCAACTTGTCGAGAGTGTTCATAACATGTAAGAGATGAGATCAAAGAATTGCTAAAGATTGTCAAAGAAAAGAAAGAACTAGCTAACTGCGTCCCAGATTTTGATACCATATTTTGTGATGAAGAAGAGGATGAGGACGATGATGTAGTTGAGATATCCAGATAGGAGTTTCATCTACGGGGAATTTCTGTCAACCTCCTCGTAGAAATCTAGAGGCTAAGGGCCTAATGAATGTGTACTTCACCCCAGACTCAGAAGAGGTAGTAAAAAAGAGAAGGTAAAGCAATCCACAGTGTTTGAAAATGAAGAAGCGAAAAAGAAGATGAGAAATCAGGCTTGTAGTGCAATTGCAAGATCTTTCTATGATGTAGGGATTACATTCAATGTCGTGAACTATGGCAGCTTTTCTGCTATGCTTGATGCATAGGCGATATAGTCCGGGTTCAAAGCCACCAAGTTATCATGAAATGAGGGTTACCTACTACAGAAAGAGGTGGATAATACGTGTAAGTTGACGAAGGATCATGATGAAGAGTGGGAGGAAATCGGTTGTTCGGTAATGTGTGATGTTGGAAGGACAAGAAAGAAAGGATTTTAATTAACTTTTTAGCAAATAATCCTTGATGAAGTTTGTTTCTTGAGTCTATTGATGCTTCCAAACTTTCTAAGACTGGAGATTGATGTATGGCTTGATCTAAGAAGACTGTTGAGAAGGTCAGGTCAAAGAATGTGGTTCAAGTTGTCACTGATAGTGCCTCAAACAACGTATAGTTAGGTTAGTATATGCATATAGTATGGCTTAATTAACTTATGTTTTGATAAGTATACAATATTATTAGCTAACAGATAGTTCAACATTTAATTTCTCAATTTATTTGTAATTTTGTATGATTGGCAAGTTCTTAGAGTGTGATTATCCACACTTGTTTTGGACTCTATTTGCTGCGCATTGCATTGAATTGGTCTTAGAGGACATATTTAAGCTAGCTAAGATGAAGTCAACATTTGAAAATGCTATTGCTTTGAATATAAAAATCACTCGGCTGTTGTAAACTTGTTAAGGAAATTTGCAATAAGAGAGTTGCTTATGCCTGGCAAACGAGATTTGCAATTGCCACTATCACTTTGGCAAGGATCCATAAAGAGAAAAATAACTTGAAGAAAATGTTTACATCGGAAGGGTGGGCCAATAGCAATTGGTCAATGGAGCTACAAGGCAAAAGAGTGGCAAAAATAGTATTAATGCCTTCGTTTTGGAATAATGTTGTATATACTTTAAAGGTAGCATGCCCTCTTATTACTGTACTTAGATTCGTTGATGGTGAGAAAAAATCTCCAATGTGATACGTCTACAAGGCTATGGATAAAGCTAAAGATGCTTTTACAAGTACTTTCCAAGGGAACGAGTTGAAGTACCAAGAGGTTAATGAGATTATTGACAGTAGAGGGAGTGTTCAACTCCATCGTCCTTTGCTTGCAGCTGGTTATTTCTTGAACCCGGAGTACTTATACTTTATCCAAGACATTGAGAGTGATGAAACTGTTATTACGGGTTTGTATGATTACATTCAAAGGTTGAACCCTGATATGGCAGTGCAAGATGAAATTGACACTGAGTTAAGTAATTATAAGAGAGTCGGAAGGTTTGTTTGTGAATCCCATGTCAAAGAGGACGAGCAATAGAAAAGCACCGGGCATTATTTTTTGTTTTATAGTACTCATTATAGTATATAAAATGATGAATATTCACTTATTAGTTTTGCAACTTTCATACATTGAACAACGAAATGGTGGGCTTTGTAGGTCATCAATGCCTCACTTGCAAAAGTTTGCAATAGAGGTTTTGAGTCTCACTTGTGGTGCTTCTGGCTATGAACGTAACTGGAGTATTTTTTAAGCATGTAAGTCCAAGTTACAATCTACTACTAAAGTTTTACGCTAAAATTCATATTTATTTCATATGTAATGACTATTAATCAATTTGTACACTATACTTTACAGCTTCATAGCAAGAAAAGGAATAGTCTTAGAGAAATTTGCTTGAATGAGGTGGTATTTGTGAAATACAATAGAGCATTAAAGCGACAATATAATTCACATGACATGATTGATCCTATTCTATTGGATAATATTAATCGAAGTACTGAGTGGTTGCTCGAGAGGCCTAATGAAGGTGCAGAGGAAGATGTATGAAGATATATACGAAGATGGTGACAACGTGTTTGAAAGTGACCCCTTAGGTGGCACGGAGCCGAACTACCATTCAAGGTCAAAAGCAAGAAGTGTAAGGCCGTCATCAGATAAGCTACCATGTTAAGTAATCTACTCCTTCAGCTCACCTGGTAAATGAAAAAGATGAAATTGAGGAGGAATCTCTACTAGACTTGGATCCTATGATTCCGTTTGAAGAAAACGTTGTTGCCTTGGCCCTTAGCGATGATGAAGAGGATGGTGGTGTTATGTTCAGTTAGAATTTAGTGATTTGCTACTTTTCAGTGGATTTAAAACTTTTCTAATGCTGGAAGCTTGTTAAATTATGATGTTATGGAATTTGAAACTTTTTCTAGTGTTTGGAATTTTGTTAATTGTCATGTTTTGAATTCTTTTTTTTATGTAATTTTATTGTTTTAAGGAACTATTATTTATTTACTTTTATTTATTGTTATTTTGTGCGTCGCTTCAAAAAAACACGCAAATGAGCCTTGCGCCTAGGCTCGAAGGACCTTTTGTACCTTACGTGCCCTTGCGCCTTTGATTACACTACTTATACCTCAATCTCTACAGACACTGACCAACTGGCCGATTAGTCAGAACTCTCCCTTCCTCAAATTCTATTCCAAATTAGAAACCCTAAACACACTGGACCAACCGACAGGTCCACCCACGGGGTAACTGGGTGGTTGGTTAGGCATCTCCCTTTTCTAAAATTTTTCCAAATTCAAACCCTAAAACTCAATGACTAACCGGCCGGTTCACCCACCGCGTAACCGCACGGTTAGTCAATATTTTCTCTTTTCTAGAATCAAAACCCTAAGCCTTCTAACTAACTGGCCGGTTAACCAACTGGATGACCGGAAGGTTAGTCATAATCATTCCCCCTCTATTAAATTTTTTGAAAAATCCAAAGAATAGATCCACTAGTTCAAAGCCTTACCATTAGCCATACGTCCTACCCCCATGAGGTATAAACCAGCCAGTTCAACCTCTGTGCCTATGTGATTAAATCTTCAAAACTTCTATATACAATTAAGGCTGAACGAGACTGGTATCGAAACTATCTGGGAAACTCACTTGAATCCCAATGGACGAAGGATACCCACAGTTGGCAGATCTGGTCCGTATTGTCAGTGAGTTACAAAGAATTTTCAGGTCAAGTTTGTAACCTTAGCAGATAACAGACACGTACATTTGAGGAGATGAAGAACCTTAAGAGAAGGGGTAAGAACGAACATGAGGATAAGCTTGAGAAAAGAGGGGATAAAAGAAGGCCGAGTTTGAATGGTTGTATGAATATGAAAATGAGGAAGGGAAACCTGTCGTCCCAGGAAAAACTGGCAGCGGTCAAATCCCAGATTGCCCGAATCAGAAGGGTAGATGATCCATTAGATCTCAGTGCACTTACCATTAACCCAGAGGACTGATTATCACCTAAGTTCAGATGCCGGATATGAACAAGTTTGATGGAACCACAGACCCCAAAATCCACATAAAGATGTACATGTGTGCATTAGCTCCCCATGAAGTCAACCAAAATCAGTTGATCCAGCTTTTCCACCGTACCCTCACTGGAGCCGCTTCTCGATGGTTCTTTACCTTAAAGGTGCACAAGCTTAAGAAAATCTTTCTATTCAGCTCATCATGAACATCTTTTTATTTGACTCTTTCAGTTTCACTAAAGACACGTCTTCAATAATTCATGAATCAATAAGAAGTCTTTTTACCTGCGTTATTTGATTCATAAGATAAGACCACAATTTGAGCTCCAACTTGTAAATAATATACACATGTATTAGTGTTACAAACTAGAAAAAGCACTTCGTTTTATACCAAGTAATCCATATCTGTTGTGTTTATTTTCTTTCTTCATCCACCACGCATAATTGAAATTTACCGATCCTAATACCCTTGTACAACTAGACTATTGTGCCACCATCCATAAAACTAAATTTCTCCACCATAGTAACACCAACCTTGGCAGTATTGCACTTGCAATGATTTCCTCAGCCACCTGCCATTGAGATTGCCACTAACACAGAAGCAAATCATATAACACACCACATACTTCTTATGAAAAATTTTGTCTCTGAACTCCTTCTTATGCAGAACATCCCACTATATATGCAGTACAACAGGAACACCAAAATTATGGCAACTAACCAACAAACTTGCTATGTCATATCAACGAAGCTACAAATTAACACTGATAAAAAACTAGCAAGCCTCTCAGTCAACCTAAGCTAACTTATAATTAGCTGCCGATTTACTTTACACATCCCACACATTCCTTGTGTTGTGAGTTGTGAGTGAGTGAGTGAAGGAGGGAGAGAGATAGATCGACGGGGTAGAGACATGGAGTGGAGTAGTCGAGCAGTAGTGGCAGAGAGGAGTAGCAATGAATGGAGCAGCAACAGCCGTGACTAGAGTGGCCGGTGGAGACCGGAGCATGGGACGGGATTGAGAACATTGGTGACTGGCTAGGGGTTGAAATTAAGAGTCGTGAAATTAATTTTTTATTTGGAGATTTTAGAGTTAGGTTTATTGACTTAAAATTTTAAGAATATTTTTAGACTTGGTGGAGTCAAAAACAAAACAAAAAACTAAAGGACTGAAAGAAAAATGGATGGTCCACATAAAGCCACGATAGCCTATCCAACTGCTAGATTTCGTGCGCCTTCATGTGTGCCACCACCTTCGCTACACGCCTTGCACCTTGGTATTTGGGCGCACGAGGCACGCGCCTTATTGAATGCGTAGTGCCTAGGCCTAGGCGAGGGTGATTAGTGAGTTTGGTTGTGCCCTACGCGTAGGCATGCTTTTTTATAACGCTGCTCGTAACTACCCCAAATTGGCCAGGTGGAGAATGACAAAGACAATATTATGGTTCCACATGACTCGATAGACCTTTTTCTTACTGGGTTCAAGATTGATAGCCCATTTCAGTGATTGGAGTTCGAGAAAGTTTGTCCTGGTGAAAACTTTCTCACTTTTGTGCCTCACAGTAACACTACAGTGCTTCCCATGATGAGAAAACTCTATTATTTCCCCAGAAAGGGTTTGGGCCAAAATTGCCAGACTTCTTAGCTTCCCAGTTCTGGGGAACAAGAAAGACAAGTTTAAATTGGGATACAAGCTGAGTAAGAAAGAGAAAAAGGAAGCTATCAACAAGATGGCTCAGGCCAAGAAAGCCCGAGAGGATGGACGGCTCATAAACTTTAACGCCATGACTAAGGTCCCTACGATGAATGGATATTTCGTTAAGAAAGGAGAAAAATGACCTTACTTTGTATTCATGGGGCCACTCTACAACACAGAGACAAGATAATCAACAGATGAAAGATCTTTTACGACTGTGAATGGTTGAGGATGAAGAACTACCAAGCCTGTCCGAGCCGAACGAGGAAGATACCTCTGATTGGATGGATTTATGGAACCGGAGGTAATGACAACATGTTTCAACGATATGCACATCCGTGTTTTATCTCTGAGATGGATGACCAGATTACTGACCCGACAAGCTTGATCACTTCAGCAAAGGGCGACATGCAGAATTAGAAGATCGACTACGGACCGCTGGCTGTTGGAGAGATCACCAAGGATCATCATAATGCCGAGACTATTCCCAATGGAAGACTTAGATGCATATGTCTCTTTAGATAATCTGAACTTGCTTACCTACTATGTTTTCCCTGACTTTTTAATTGATAATATGATGGTTGATTTCAATTACTTTTTAGTTGCTGATTTAAGTCATGATGGATTTAATTAACATGGGCAATGATGAATCATGACTAATGGACGAAGAAGAGAACTACTAAAAAGAAATGATGAAAGAAATAAAAAAATTGAGAGTCTAATCAACTTAAGCGAGTGGCAGAAGAAATATTTAAAGTCAATATAGGCACAAATGAAAATGTGAAAGAATTTAAAATAGGGGCTAACCTAGATGAGAGGGAAAGATAGGATGTCACTACATTCCTAAAAGAATTCACAGATGTATTTGCTTGGTCATATAGTGACATGCCTGGTATCGACCCGTTGATTCTTAAACACCACTTACCTAATCTGCCTGAAGTTAAACCTGTCAAAAAGAAGCTCTGTAAGTTGAAACCAAAATGGTCTCTTAAGGTCAAGGAGCAAGTTATGAAACTCCTCCACATAGGGTTCATCAAAGTTATCAAATACCCTACTTTGTTGGCTAATATAATACCTATTCTTAAATTGAACGGCCAAGTTTGGATGTTTGTTGACTACCAAGATCTTAACCGGGCTTGTCACAAGGATGATCTTTCCCTTCCCATCATAGACATGATTGTAGACAACACCGCATAGCACAATGTGGTTTCCTTTATAGATTGCTTTGCGGGATACAATCATACAAAGATGGCTCCAGAAGATCAATAGAATAAAGCCTTCACCACTCCGTGAGTGACATTTTCTTACATAGTGATGCCCTTTGGATTGAGAAATGCTAGGGCTACATACCAACGAGCCACTACTACCTTTTTCCATAACATGATTCATAATGAGGTAGAGGAATACGTGGATAGCATGATCATAAAGTCTAAGAAGTGTGAAGATCACTCTTAAGAAAGCACTTTGAGAGATTGAGGCAGTATAATGTGAGGCTCAAACCACAGAAGTGTGTGTTTAGGGTTACGGCCTGAAAGCAACTAGGGTTTATGGTCAGCAGGCGAGGCATAGAGGTCGACCAAGCTAAGATTAAGGCTGTAATGGAAATGCCCTCACCTAGGAGCGAGGAAGAAATTCGAGGATTCTTGGGTATAATCCAATACATCAATTGATTTATATTTCAGTTAACCATGATTTGTGAGCCCGTACTCAAGTTGTTGAAGAAAGATTCTGCCAAGAGTGGAATGTCTTGTGCCGAGAAGCTTTTAATAAGATTAAACAATACCTGAGCAACCCTCTAGTCTTGAGCCCTCCAATACCTTGTAATCCTTTATTCTTATACCTAACCATGACTGATATCGTAGCCAAAGTAATGTTGGCTCAACATTTGAAGAATTCATTAGTTAAGAGAGTCGTTCAATATGTTAGTAGAGAGATGAATTACTCAACTTTGGAGAAGACACGTTTATTAGTTTGAGTAACATGGAGGTTACTACATTATGTTTTAGCTTACTTTATCAGCTTGTTAGCCAGGACGAATTCGATGAAATACCTAAAGTAACTTTATCTTACTTTATCAACAAAGTAACTTTTGCTACTTTCTAAAGTTTGGCACTACCTACGCTACTCAAAAAACCATAAAAGGAAAGGCCATGGCCGACCTGCTAGCAGGCTCTTCAAATAGAGGATATTAGTGGATGGAGGCAAAATTCCTTAATGAGAAAGTTTGTGTCATGGAATCAGAGACAAGGTGTCAGTTATATTTTGATGGAGCAGTGAACAATAAAGGATTTGAAGTACAGATATTGCTAATCTCACCGAAGGGGCCCATTTGCCCATAGCCATCAAGCCAACTTTTGACGGCACTGACAACACCACTGAATACGTAGTATGCATCATCAGTTTAGAGATGGCTCTAAGCCTAGGAGTCCGAGAAATTATAGCATATGGTGATTCAGCACTAATCGTAGATCAGATACAAGGGAATGAAGGATTAGAGATGAACGTGTGGAGACAAACCATGCCTATTTAGAGAAAATTATGGACCAATTGAAAGATATAGAGTTCCATACCTCCCTGATTCAAGAACAATTTTGCTGATGCTCGGGCAATACTCAGATCAATGCTGGAAATACTGGAAGAATAAGAAGTAGAGCCTTTTGTCATTTAGAAAAGGGATCAGCTTTGAAATACCACAAAATTTTCTTTTCCTTGTGTGAAATTATTATTTTGAATAAATAAGTTTGTGGTCACTTTATTAATAGCAAGAAAATGGTTTGAAAATAATTTTGAAATTTTCGGTCGAATGAAATTTTCATTAGAATCAAACTAGAAGGTGGTGATGTTTTGGAGTGTCTAAAAGATTCAATCGAATGAAAAGGGGGTTTGATTTGAATGAAAAGTATTTTAAATTGAGAGGAAGTAAGGACTGAAGATTTCATTCGAATGAAAATCCTTTCGGTCAAATGAAACTATTTTTTGGTCGAAACAAAAAAGTTTTGGTAAACGATTTTTGCAACTGCCGAATTCAGTTGAATGAAAAGTCTTCATTCAAATGAAAAGTCTTCATTCGAATGAAAACCCCTTTTATTCGAATGAGAAACCATTTTTACCTCTATCGGATTCAGTCAAAGGGATATTTTTTTCGGTCGAATGAAAACTTAAATTTTGTTCCATATAAATAGTTTTCTTATTTTCCTTTCTAGCCTTTTTGGGTTCTCTGTTTCTTTTTCCTTTGCGGTGGAGAGAGAGAAAGAGAGATAGAGAGAGAGAGAGAGAGAAGGCTTGGGAAGCTCTTGAGTTCTAAGGTGGTGCTGGAGGATTTGCATTTTTAAAAGCTTAATTAAGGTAAGGGTTTACTTTTGAAATTCGAATCAGCGATGGACCGATCATTCGTGTAAGTGCTTAGTTCTTTTTGAAATCTGAATTTGTTTGAACTGGGTTAAGTTATTCTTCTTCCCCTTTTGTTTTGAGCTGCGTTATGAGTAACATGTTTCTCGATAATATGCGGAATTTAATTTCCGTCCGATTGTTTGACCTTAAATTAGCCCATGTTGATATCATTCTTTTTTGCGATTAATGATTGTTATTCTTTCGTAAAACTCTACTTATTGTTTGACAAGTTCATTATTTGATAACATTATCTAAAAATATTTGTTTTGGTCTTTAATCCATGCATTAGACATCATTGGTAACTCTATAAGCCATGTCACAGTGTATCTGACTTATTATTTTTTACTTACCTACGTGGATTGGAACGTGAGCTAACTCAGTAGGATGAGCTAAAGATCGTGATCTTACTTACTGAACTGGGCCTCATATGACAGTAATGATGTATGTGACAACATTCTGAATGGCTCTCTAGTGTCTGTCTCTGTATAAGATATATTTTGGTATTTGAAATTCAGTCTGACATTTGCTTTGTTGAAACTTTTGTACATCCGTAATCTCGTTTCATCAGACATATTTGCATTCTTTTGATTAGTCCTTTGAGCGACCCTACTGAGCATTTGGCTCACTCCATTATCGTTTTCCTTTTAGGTGATCAGTAGGGGCTAGCCGTGTGACCAAGAGTTAGCTAATTTTATCTCAGAATTATTATTGACATTTTTAGGTGTAGTAATTAAGACAAGTTGATAGTACTTAGGTTTTATTTTGAAACTCCATGTTAGAGGAATTTGAATTGTGTAAAAACTTTAGGCCACTATGACAGTTATTGATATACTTTTGGGAATTATTAGTATATGCTCTGAATGACTGTTTGAGAGATTTTTAATATTTAAAGGTTTTCTGTCTCCGTTTATTTGATGTTAACGCTCAAAGAAATTCAGAGCATGACAATGTTGGTATTAGAGCATAGGTTTGAGATTCTGTAGACTCATGCTTAGGATCAGATAAGTTGTGAGATAGGTAGGATGGGTAGATTTAAGTGTAATGGTTTAGTTAGCATCTAACTTTAGTTTCTCTTGTAGCTATGGCAAGCAGTCGTACTAATAGGCGAACTAGCAATCGGAATGCGGAGCATCAGAATGTCACAGGGAACAAGAATTTGCCAGATCTTCTGACCCTCCTGGCAAATCAGCAAGCTCAGTTGACTTAAGTCCTGGCTAATCAACAAGCTCAGCTAAATCAGGAGAATCAACCCAACCCATAATAGAATCTGAATCACGGGCAGACTCAGACCCATAGCTTGTTAGAGCAATTTGATAAGAAGAATGTAGAACCTTTTGGGGGTACCGATGACCTGATTGTGGCTGAGAAGTGGATTTCTCGAAAAGGTGTTTAGGCATATGGGTTGCACCGATGAGGAAAAGATAAAACTCATGGTGTATAAGGCTAGATGGGGAGGCGGACCACTGGTGGAAAATAATTGAGGATAGTAAGACGGTGGAACAACGCATGGCGATGACATGGGATCAGTTCAAGGTTTTGTTCTTTGACCGCTATTTTCCTAGGAGTGTAAATAACAGATGTATCGTGATTTTTTTAATCTGAGACAAGAGGAGAACGAGAGTGTGGCTGAATATAAGGTAAAGTTTATACGACTATCTCATTATGGTAAGCAGTTGGTGGGTAAATAGTTGGTGGCTAATGAAAAGGATAGAGTACAGATGTTCACTTGGGGTCTTAAGTCTAGCATTAGATAGTGCATTGTTCCAGTCCTGATTAAGACCTATGTTCAGTGTGTAGACATTCCGAAGACTATTGAATCTGAGGCAAGGAATTTCAGAGAAAGGAAAGACGCCAAGGCAGGCAAGAGAGATCGCCCAGAGCTATCCCAGCTGCACATGGCATCAAGTGATGGGAAACAAAAATAGACATCTTTGTCGATTACTGTTGGTCAGAGGGACCAAGGTCAGAGGCAGGGTCAGGCTCAGGGTAATTTGTCTAAAAGTTCTAGTCAGAATTTTGTTCAGAAGCCTTCGTCTGCAGGTTCTGATCCTATTTGTCAGAGGTGCAACAAGCGACATGGCAGTTAAAGTTGCCATTGAGATACAGAAGCGTGTTTTAGGTGTGGCCAAAAGGGTCACCATATTAGAGATTGTCCTATTTTAGCATCAGATTATGAGTCAATAAGCCAGAGGGCTAAAACCTAAGGTTATCGACAGGGTTTTCAACATGACGGGTAAGGATGCATCAAGTTCAAAGGATATGGTGGCAGGTACAATTCAGATTAGCTCAATTGATGCACATGTATTGTTTGACTCTGGTGCCACACACTTTTTTATCTCTCTTTTGTTTGCACGTCGCCTCGGGGTTAAACCCCAGTCTCTTGACTATTAGTTGTCTGTTGGTACTCCACTTGGAGATTCTGTGATAGTTAATTCAGTATTGAGGAACTGTAAGATCCGCATATGTGGTAGGGACCTTCCTGGGGATCTTATTCCTCTAGATATATGTGATTTTCATGTAATTTTAGGTATGGATTGGTTGGCATCCTATAATGCTTTAGTTGATTGCTTTGAAAAGTGAGTCTGTTTTCTTTATCTGATTTGTCTGAGTTTGAGTTTTCAAAACCTAGCGGGTTGTCTATTATTTCAGCTATTTCGGTTCGCCGTATGCTTCGTAAAGGGTGTGAGGGTTACATTGCACACGTCCTTGATATTAATCATGGTGGTTTTGAGATATCAGATGTACCAATAGTACGCAATTTTCTTGAGGTGTTTCCCGAGGAGTTGCTGAGAAAACCCATCGATCGTGAGGTTGAATTCACGATTGACTTAATTCCTGGTGCAACACCCATTTCCAAGGCTCTGTATCAAATGGCACCTTCAGAGATGAAGGAGTTCAAGGAACAATTTCAAGAGTTACTTGATAGGGGATTTATACGCCATAGTGTGTCACCTTGGGGTGCCCCTGTCTTGTTTGTCAAGAAGAAGGATGGTACATTGAGACTTTGCATTGACTACCGTGAGTTAAATAAGATCACCATACGTAATATACATTTGTTGCCGTGCATAGATGATTTGTTTGACCAACATGAGGGAGCGAGATTTTTCTCAAATATAGATTTGCGTTCTGGATATTATCAACTGAAAGTCAGGGCAGAGGATGTGCCAAAGACTGCGTTTAGGACTCGTTATGGTCATTATGAGTTTTTAGTGATGCCATTCGGGTTGACTGATGCCCCTGTTGCTTTCATGGATCTGATGAACCGTGTGTTTAGATATTATCTTGATCAGTTTGTTATTGTTTTCGTTGACGACAATTTGGTGTACTCTGAGTTAGAGGAGGAGCATAGTAAGTACCTGATTATTATTCTACAGACTATGAAAGATAATAAATTGTATGCTAAGTTTAAGAAATGCAAGTTTTAGCATGAGCATGTTGCATTTCTGGGGCATGTGGTGTCCAAGGATGGAATAACAATTGATCCCTCTAAGATTGCGGTGGTGATTGACTGGCAGAGACCTCGCACTATTCTGAAGTGCAAAGCTTTTTGGGATTGGCAGGCTACTACCGTCAATTTGTAGAAGGTTTTTCAAAAATAGCTGTGCCTTTGACTCAGTTGACTAAGAGGAACACCCGATTTGTTTAGAGAGAGGACTGTGAAGCTAGCTTCCAAGAACTGAAGGAGAGGTTGGTGATTGCACCGATGTTGACCTTACCATCTGGTTCCAGAGATTTTGTGATATATAATGCCGCCTCAAAGAGAGGCTTATGGTGTGTTTTAATGTAGCATGGTAAGGTGATTGCTTACGCTTCTAGACAGCTTAGACCCTATGAACAAAACTATCCCACCTATGATCTAGAGTTAGCAGCTGTGACTTTTGCTTTGAAGATATGGAAACATTACTTGTATGGTGAGACCTGCGAGATTTACATTGATCATAAAAGTCTAAAGTATATTTTTACCTAGAATGAGCTAAACATGAGACAAAGGTATTGGTTGGAGCTTTTGGAAGACTATGACTGCACAATCCATTATCACCCTGGTAAGGCAAATGTCATGGCTAACGCACTCAGTAGGAAGAGCACTTGAAACTTAGTAGCACTGATCACTTGTCAACCTAAATTATTGGAGGATATGATGAATTTGGATCTTGAGATTAGATGGCAAAATGGTGGAGAATACTTGGCAGCATTACAGGTATAGCCTACTTTGATTAGCAGGATCAAGGAAGCCCAAGACGGAGATTCAGTTATAGCTCACATCATTGAGAATATTAATAGTGGGAAATAATTTGAGTTCAGAATTGACGAGCACCGTGTGGTTTGGTTCCGTAAGAGACTTTGTGTGCCAGCTGGTTTATCCTTGAGGAGGGAGTTACAGTCAGAGGCTCATAAATCTAGTTTCTCTATCCACCGAGGAGGAACAAAAACGTCTCATGACCTTAAGGAGCATTTCTAGTGGAGTGGCATGAAGTCGGATATAGCAGAATTTGTCTCCCGTTGTTTGGTTTGTCAAAAAGTGAAGAAATAGCATCAGAAGCCTAATGGACTGCTTCAGCCACTTGAGATTCCGCAGTGGAAGTGGGAACATGTAACGACTGATTTTGTGGGAGGCTTGCTGAGGACAGTCAAGGGTTTTGACACTATTTGGGTTATTGTTGATAAATTCACTAAGGCTGCACATTTCATTCCAATCCAAGCAACAACACCCTTATCAGAGTTAGTTAGATTCTATATTGATGAGATTGTGAGGTTGCATGGTGTACCATTATCTATAGTGTCAGATCGAGATCAGCATTTCACTTCTAAATGTTAAAGCAGCTTATAGAATTCTATGGGCAGTGACCTTCGTTTCAGCATTGCTTATCACTTACAGACAGATGGACAGTCTGAACGTACCATTCAGATGCCAAAGGATATGCTGAGGGCTTGCATGCTAGACCTTGGTGGTAGTTGGCATAGTCATTTACCTTTAGTTGAATTTGCCTATAATAACAGCTATCAGGCAAGTATTAAGATGGCCCCATTTGAGGCATTGTACGGACGGAGGTGTAGGACGCCCCTATGCTGGAATGAGGTTGGAGAGAGACGGTTATTGGGACCAGAGTTGGTGTAGTTGACTACTTAAAAAGTTGATTTGATTCGGGAACGTCTCAAAGTGGCTCAGGATTGATAGCGCAATTATACATCTCACCGTCGTTGCGAACTCGAATTTGAGGTGGGTGATCATGTGTTTTTGAGGGTTTCACCATGGAAGGGGGTGATGCATTTCAGTAAGAAGGGCAAGCTTAGCCCCAAATTTGTTGGGCCATTCGAGGTTTTAGAGAGAATCGGTTCGGTGGCTTATAGAGTCACGTTGCCACCAGAGCTTTTTCACGTTCATAACGTTTTCCATGTTTCAAATCTAAGAAAGTATGTTCATGATCCGATGCAAGTTGTGCGTGCGAGCCTTTATCAATTCGGGAGGATCTTTCCTACGAAGAGCAATTGGTTAAGATTCTTGACTATCGTGGTCAGGTGTTAAGGATGAAAGTCATTCCCTTAGTTAAGATTTTAGGGTGGAATCACGAAATTAAGGAAGCCACTTGGGAACTCTGAGGATGCTATGTGCGAAAAGCACCCTCAGCTTTTTGACATGGAAGGTACGTTTTAAATTATGAGGACGGAATTCTTTGAAGGGCAGAAAATGTAATACCCCTAAATTTTCTTTTCCTTGTGTGAAATTATTATATTGAATAAATAAGTTTGTGGTCTTTTTATTAATAATAAGAAAATAGTTTGAAAATAATTCTAAAATCTTTGGTCAAATGAAACATGGTTTCATTCGAATCAAACTAGAAGGTGGTGATGTTTTGGAATGCCTAAAAGATTCAAACGAATGAAAAAAGGGTTTGATTTGAATGAAAAGTACTTTAAATTGAGAGGAAATAAGGACTGAAGATTTCATTTGAATGAAAAGTTTTCATTTGAATGAAAATTCTTTCGGTCGAACGGAAGCTATTTTTCTGTAGAAACAAACAAGTTTTGGCAAACGATTTTTGCAACTGTCGGATTCAGTCGAATGAAAAGTCTTCATTTATACCCTTTTCATTCGAATGAGAAACCATTTTTACCTCTGTTGAATTCAGTTGAAGGGATACTTTTTTCGGTGTATGAAAACTTAAATTTTGTTCCATATAAATAGTTTTCTTATTTTCCTTTCTAGCCTTTTTGGGTTCTTTGTTTCTTTTTCCTTTGCGGTGGAAAGAGAGAAGATAAGGCTTGGAAAGCTCTTGAGTTCTAAGGTGGTGCTTGAGGATTTGTATTCTTGAAAGTTTGATTAAGTAAGCGTTTACTTTTGAAAATCGAATCAGCGACGGACCGATCATTCATGTAAGTGCTTAGTTCTTTTTGCAATTTTAATTTCTTCGAACATGGGTTAAGTTATTCTTCTTTCCCTTTTGTTTTAAGCTGCGTTGTGAGTAACATGTTTCTCAAAACTATGACTTGTGGAATTTAATTTCTGTCAGATTGTTTGACCTTAAACTAACCTATGTTGATATCATTCGTTTCTCTGATTAATGATTGTCATTCTTTTGTAAAACTCTACTTATTATTTGACAAGTCCGTTATTTGATAATGTTATCTAGAAATCTTTGTTTTGGCCTTTAATCCATGCATTAGACATCATTGTTAACTCTATGAGCCATGTCACAGTGTATGTGATTTATTATTTCTAACTTACCCACGTGGATTGGAACATGGCCTAGCTCAGCGGGATGAGCTAGAGATCGCGATCTTACTTTCTGAACCGGGCCTCATATGTCAGTAATGACGTATGTGACCACATTCTAAATGGGTTTCTAGTGTCTGTCTCCGTATAAGATATATTTTGACATTTAAAATTCAGTCTGACATCTGTTTTGTTGAAACTTTTGTACCTCTGTAATCTCGTTTCATCAAACATCTTTGTATTCTTTTGATTAGTCCTTTGAGCAACCCTGCTGAGCATTTCGCTCACTCCCTTATCGTTTTCCTTTCAGGTGATCAGTAGGTGGGATTTTAATTACAGGTCTAGCCGTGTGACCAAGAGTTAGCTGCTTTTATCTCAGAATTAGTATTGACATTTTTAGGTATAATAATTAAGACAAGTTGATAGTACTTAGGTATTATTTTGAAACTCCGTGTTAGAGAAATTTGAATTGTATAAAAACTTTAGGCCACTATGATAGTTATTGATATACTTTTAGGAATTATTAGTATATGCTCTGAATGATCGTTTGGGAGATTTTGATATTTAAAGGTTTTCTGTCTCCATTTATTTGATATTAACGCTCCGAGAAATTCGGGGCGTGACAAGCTTACTATTTGATGATCGCACCAATAAAGAAAATTGAGATAGTCGACCCATGGTACACGGATATCCAAAACCTTATCCGAGATGATAAATATCTCGAAAGAGCTCCCGATAAGGGACCGGGTATCTTTGTGGAATGGGCAGCATAATTTATCATGTGCAACTGGAACTTGTATAAGAGGTATTATAATGGAGAACATTTACTGTATGTCACAGAAAGAGAAGGCCATCAAATTATGAAAGATATACATTCATATCAATGTAGACCGCACATGAATGGCCGTATGTTAGTGAATAAAGTTCTTCAACAGGGATACATTAGAGTATGATATTGTATCAAACACATGAAAAGGTGTCATAAATGCGAAGTGTAGGCTAATCGGCAACACCTCCCTCCTCAGGAGTTATACAACATGACACCACCTTGGGCCTTTTCAATTTGGGCAATAGATGTGGTTGGAAAGATAAGTATGAAAGCTTCTAACAAACACGAGTTCATACTTGTGGCCATAGATTACTTCACCAAGTAGGTAGAGGCCGCTTCATACACCGTACTCAATGCCAAATAGGTGGCTCAGTTTGTTCTACCAATGTTATTTGTCAATATGGCTTGCCTCAGGAGTTGATTTCTGACACGATTTGCACTTGGAAGGAGAAGTAATAGACTTAGTACAAGAGTATTGTAGAGTCCGACACTGCTCTTCACCATACCAAGCACAGACCTGCGGCTGTAGAAGCCACCAATAAGAACATCAAGAATATGCTGAGTAAGATGACAGATTCCTATCATAGTTGGCCAGATAAGCTTCCTTAGGCTCTTTAGGGCTATAGGACATTAGTAAGAACACAAATCGGGACTACCATGTATTCATTAGTTAAGGCATGGAAGCAGTTCTCCTAGTGGAATTGGAAGTAGCCTCTCTTAGGGTGTTATTGGAGAATCAGGTAGCCGAGGAAGATTAGGTATGACACCGCTTTGAAGAGTTTGATTGACAGACGAGAAAAGGCTATAAGGCCTGTATCACATTCAGGGTTATCAGAAGGGAATTGGCAAAGCGTTCAATAAGCAAGTGAAAGGATGTGATTTAAAGGAAGGATATCTTGGTAGGAAAATATCGAAAAAATTTGGAAGTGGCGAGGAAGTTTGAACCCAACTAGTCATATGATCAAGCAAATAATAACAGGAGGTGCAGCTTTATGAGTTAATTTAGATGGAATTGAATTGTCACAATTAGTCAACCTAGAATGAGTGAGAATGGTAAATGAACTAGGAATGAATTGATCCTTCTTTAAGAACACTACTCAAGCACATATATTTCAATGTAGCACGTTAGATGGATGTATGTAAGTAGCCCGTAAAGATGCCTTGGGTGTGGTTAAATTTTAATAAAAAGTCTTTATTCCACTGGCTATGAATTCGACTACATACTTGAGAAAAATAAAAAGCCCGTAAGGATGAAAACTCTGCAAAGGGCTACATAGGCAAAAGTTAGTGCAAAACACAAAATTAATCTTAATAATTGCTAGAAAAAAATTAAAAGGTCTGATACGATGAAAGCCTGCAAAGGGTGGCCGACAAACGAAAGAAAAAACTTCTAAGTCCTAAGCAACCTAAAAGTAAGCCACTATCATCATGCTCCTTTCTTCTTTCTTGAGGGACAACGATCGTTGTAATCCAAAAATATGAGCGAGCCGAACTTCTACTTATCCTTCTTATAAGTTAGCAAATCTATCAGAACCTTTCCTCTAAAATCTCTAATTCAACCTTTGAGCCTTATCCCACTTTCCCAATTTTCACCCCATTTCCACGCTTTCGGTTAAACCGGCCCTCGATGTAAGCATCTATGCCTTCATGATCTGAGCTAGCATTGATAGTTAGTGGCCTCCATTTTGTTTTCTTCTTAAATGGCGATGAATGGCCTTTTCGAGGTTCATCACCACACAAAGACCATATAGGATTCCTGTCCGCGTTGAACTTGTTTTCAAACATCTAGAGAACCAATCCAAGATCGCGAATCCATGTGACTTGAACTTCTTCCTTTGTTTGAAGGTGGAAAAAACCTTGAACTATACTCTATGTAGATCTACCAGAGTCATGCAAATCGGGCCCTAAAGATGCTTCAGAACGAGCTTTCTTTTTTGCTCTCTCCATAAATTTGATCTCACAGGCACTCGAAAAACTCCAGTTTAGTTCTGCCTGCAGTTAAATTTTAATACCCAACCCCTTCTCTTGAATGAGGGGCCAAAGCAAATGGATATAAACATCAGGCAACAGTGGAGGAACAGGGTCTATACTAGTGAGAAATGACCTAATCTCTGTGGAATTATGAGTATAAGGAGGAGAGCCCCAACCCTGGGAAATAGCCTTGATCAATGAAGCGCTAAGGTCTCTCACCATAGTAAAATCAGTGTAAGAGTTTAGAAAAACGTGCTCATAGCCAAATTGCCTCAGTATCTGACAGAGCAAAGTAGAATGATAAAGGGTCTTCAGAGTAGGTCCACGGGGCTTCCACCAGTTACAATACCAATGGATATCCTTAGATTCCTGGACACTGAAAAAATAGGTCTAATCATTTTTGCCAGAACAGCCCTCATAGAGTAAAGGCAGTGGGTTTATCTATCAAACGCATATGATCCAGAAGCCACATATAGAGACGTAAGGGAATACCCCTAAATGCAGAATTAAATCCCTATATACTTGGTATGGTGTTTATGGTTTGATCTACTACTATCAAAATTAGGGTTCTCCCTTGCAAACACCTAGGTCTTCAACTCAGCTTATCTCACATTCGTAACCCCTAGGTCCACAATGGTATAATATTTGGCCACTAGACATAGCCCTAAACTACCACCCTATCAGCTGTATATTTTAGACATACGATTATGCAGCTTTGCAAAAAGCATATTCAATCACACGAGAAAACATAATATGCTTACTTCAGATAAATGACCTAGCCCATTCTGTGCCAACTTCCGACAAGCTCATTAGGGACAGAACATAGCCATCTTGATTGACTGCAATAACAATGGGTAGATTGGCAGGTACATCCACCAAAATTGAGAATCTTGGCATAGCTTATCCAGACCGAATCGAAAAACATGATCTTAGGGATCCTAAAATCTGCAAGCAGCTCGGAGAATACCTTTTAAACAACAATCGTGCGTAAACTCATGATCAACTTTGGACGAAGAACCTATCTAGGTGAATAAGCCCTAACTTGTTGAAGGAGTCAGCGAAAGATCAAAATTGGAGCTCGGATATTGTTGGGTTGTCTTTAGAAGCTATTGGAGTTTTTGAGGAAATGAGAGTCGTATGCTTCCTTTGAAGGACGAGTCTGGAATACATAAGGAAGAAGCCCTAGTATAGAGATAGGACTTGAAATTTAAAAATCAAACTTATTGGACAGATTAGATGGTTTTTGATTAACCGGCCCATTTTCCTTTTGTTTTAAATGTTTGTGAAAATTAATCCCTCTGATCAACTGTCCAGTTTTATTCAAAATTATGGGATTTTATTCTGACCAACCGGCCGGTTTTAGGCCTGAAATAAAAAAAATCTCAACATTCTCATTGACTAACCGGTCGATTAGTTATTATATATCGAGTTTTTGCAGAGTTTACCCATTTGGAGGCAAACCATGCACCTGTTCCCAAGCCAAACCCAAATCAAGTTCAAGCCATTTTTCTTCTCATTCTCATTCTCTCTCTTTTTTTTCCTTTGCAAGTGTTTGTGGGTGTATGCAGTAAAGTAGAGAATTTACATAAGAATTGCTAGTAAAAATCTCTACTGAAAAGAAGAAGATGTTCATTGTAGGAAAAATAGAGTTTGATAAAATGAGTTCCTAGCTAACTCCAAATCCTACTCTAGACTACGCTAGCAAGTCTTCAGTCCTTCCGGAGCTTTTTCAAGCTGGGTTCCTCCTCAACATCAGATCTCAAGGGCTCTTCGTCCCACTTGGCTTCATAGGCCTCGTCTTCGGGATCGAGGGATGACTCTAACGTCACGGGCTTAGTCAATCCACTAGGCTTCCCATACGTCTTGTATAGCATGGTCATAGCCAGAGTCGATTGATGGACAACCAATTTATTTGACTGTGAGGTGAAGGGTACTCGCACTAGCAACCTCCTTTTCCTTAGGCGATGCCAACTCCAGTTCATAATTGGCCTTAGGGGGACCCAACTATCGCTCTCTTCTTCTTCCGACCTCCCATATGTGGTACCCCATGTCCTCCCGTTGGGTTTGAGCGGTAGATATAACAAGCTTTGCAGAGTTCTGTCTGCACTCGGTCTACAACCTGAAGGTGGTATCGAGAAAATAGGTGTGGGCACTTTCGTTGTCTCTATAGATGGACCGTACACCTCTATCAAATTTTTCTCTGAACCTGCAAAAAGAAAATCATATGGTTAAAAGCAAAGCATAAAAGTCAAATTGTATAAAGATAAGGTCAAAATTACCGTCTTGACGTGGGCTAGTTCCTTGAGCTCTAACACATCTTCATCCTTTTACGGTTGCTCTTTCTCGTGGCCCTTACCCTTTAGATATCCCATCACCATCCAAGAAGGGAATGAAAATGCCTCTGTGGCTTCTTCATCCTTCTTGCGTATCCCCTTCTAGTCGTGAGCTGCGCTAGTCTGTTGAATCATCTTCGCCCTCTCCGTAGTCAAAGACGGGGCAAAATTTTCTCACACGAACATCTCGTAGGTAAGAGGATCATTTGGGCACCTCAAGGAGGACACAATGATCCTCCGAGTCAAGCTCTATTTCAAAACTCGGTCCTAAGTCCCCATCTGATACATCTCCATAGGAGGAGAAGTAGGATCTGGGGCTCGACATCGATGTGGCACTGAAAGAGCACCCTTTTCCTCAAGTAGAACTCTTTGTGGGAGTACCCTACCAGTAGGACCTGACACCGAATGAGCTCCAACTTCTCCAGATAAAACTCTTCTCCCTACCATTTGGATAGGCAGCCCTGAAAGAAAAATAGATGTGAGTATTCATGAAATAAGCATTAAGGGAAATTCAAATGCTAAGGTCTAAATGAACAAAAAACACATCGGATACTAAGTCAATTCATCAAAGCTATCTCAACAGGCCCCACTGTGGCCCCAACTGCCTCGTTCTAGAAATTTTGCTGGTACATCGCCCCTGAGTCTCCTCTGTGTGCCCCTTTTCTAGTCGCGATGGATACGACTCAGAACCTTAAAAGCACAATTCTGTGATCAAAGAAAAGACATGAGCCATAAATTTATAGAGTGCACAAGAAAATAATAAAAAAGCTTAGGAGTTGAGATATACGTCCCATACATCACAGTATCCCATGAAGCTCGATGACTGCCCTCGAATACTGAGCCCATTGAGTCTTTTAGATGAGCCATAGCTGAATTACCCTAGTCATACTCCCCAACCTCCTCCAAAGCTCTCAAGGATCAGAGCTTAACTGAATCATCCCTGTTACTGAATAACGTCACCCCCAACATGTATAACAGGAACCCTTGCACGTACTGATCAATAGACGCCTCGTCAGCATCCTTTATGGTCATACCCTCGTAGAGGGAATGTAGGGTACCAAGAAAAATAGAACCTGCCTTTGTAGGATGGCTGAAATCCATGCAACTTGACCATGAGGTCATGGTCGTTGTTGAGATCATAGGCCCTTGGGATAGGCCTCCTTTGAATGCAAATACTCATAATATTCACGAAGTTGTATGGGCAAGGGTGCCCTCCCCAAAGGGTAGATGGAACTTTTTGGTGGAACCCCAGTAATGCTCTGTCAAACTCAATCAATATTTTTTACTCCGGGTAAAAGCATGTAACGTTCAAAAATAGGTCAAAACCGATCTCGGCTATTCTACTCTCCACTGACACCGGTACGTTTTCCCACCATTCTTGTACCAGATTCGGGGGGGGGGGGGGGGCTATAATAGATATTCAAGGGGAGGCCTGCACAATACGAAAAAAGGGAAGGATTTCAAAAGCCATCCAGTTTATGCATGGGGTTCCTGAAAAAAACAAAAAGATAAAAATTACTGTAGGCCCTCTTTTCCATGAGAGTGCCTAGTGTATGAAAAAAGTGTGAAATAGATTGTGTAATTGAAAGATAATCAATAGAAAACATATCTCGTCGGTAAAAAAGTGATGGCTTATCTATGTATCTTGATCTGGTGTGAGGATCAAGTGATCATTCATTCGAAATGTAGGCCAGAATCGCAAAACTCGCTCAATTTGGGGCCCCCTTTTTGTCCTCTTCTAGTACATTGAAACTCCATCTCTATGAATAAAATTGGAAAAGAATAGGAAGAGTTCTTAGGGACTTATAGAGGGGAAATATAGCTGGAGAGGGATTTGAAGGATAGAATTGCTTCTTATGGTCAAAGAGAAAGAGTGAATGAATTGTGATTGAAAGTCTAAAGTCAGGCCCAATTTGAATGGATAAACTGATGGAATTTTCCGTTTAGATATGTCAAACTCTCTGACTAACCGGACAGTTTTTGACATATTATTTTGACTTTTTCATTCTCATCAACTAGTCGGTTTTTGGTCTTAAAAGGAAAAAGAATAATAATAAATTTTTCGTGTTCACGAAGTTCGTTGGGATGACCAAGTTAGAATTTAAGTATGATCCTCAATTTCTATGAATATTGTGTGCTTGTATGCGTTGCGTGCATGCCAACAATTAGAATTCGACTATGATATTTAATTTTTATGAATATGCTTGTACACCTTGCGTGCTTACGTGATCTCTTTTCATAAGCATCAGTAGGTTGCCCGCTTGCGTAGTTTGCATGAAACCCACCTTATTTGCCTAGACATTTTGTCAAGTTTGGTGTGCTTGCATGCTTGATTTTACATATTTTGTTACCCTATATTAGCATTTTTTTCGATCCAATTATTAAATTTGTTGCTTACTTTAGCGATGTTGCACTGCGTAATGTCAATGCAATATCTTAGGCTTTGTTGCCTAAATGCAACAATTCTTTAATTCAAGAAATGAATTGATATGTTAGGCACTTACTGACCAACTATCCTTGGACATTGGTTCCCGCTTTGAGTGATATTTCTAAAATTTCGTTATATTTAAGGGATCAACCGTTTGAAGGCTTTGTTGGTTCTGGCTCTTGGATAAATCCCGCTTTGACCAAGCGACCAACTGCTCGAATGCATTGTTGGCTCTGGCTCTTAGTCAAGCCCCTACTTTGTCTGTAGACCACTCAAATCAATTTGGTGGCTTTGAAAACGGCCAAAGTTACTCTTTTAGTGCTAGATGACCACTCAAATCGATTTGCTGCCTTCATCATGTAGTAATACTATTATCTTGTTCGTTGACCATTCAAATTGATTTGATGGCTTCAACAACAGGCAAGATTCCCTTGTCGTATTTATAGACAACCACTTAAATCAATTTGGTGGCACTGACATCTAGAAATACTCTTCTTTTGTTTGTCGACCATTCAAATCAATTTGTGGCTTCGATAATAGGTAAGATTTCCTTTTTCGTGTGTTTAGATGGCAAACCAAATCTATTTAGTGGTTCCAGCATCTAGATATACTGCTCTATCCGTCAACCATTCAAATGGATTTAGTGGCTCTAGTAATGAATAGAGTTATTATCGATTTTCTTTTTGCATATCAAGACGATCATTCAAATCGATTTGATGGCTCCAGTATCTAAATATGTGTTTCATAAGTTTTGTCTGTCGGCCATTCAAATCACTTCATTCATCTCATCACTCGACAACCGATCGGTGTTACTGTTGATGGCCCCCTTCTTTTCGAAATACATTGGTCTAATTCTTTTTTTAAAGAATATGTAACAAAACCTTGTAAAAGTCTGACCTCGTATCGATGTAAATGTCACTGAGTATGTTCAGAGTCTTGTGGTCTTTTGTGTATTTTGCTAAAAAAAAGTGGTTGTTTCTCGATGACATTCGCCCAGCACACACGCTCCTCACTGAGGGGCTCTATACACACCTCATTTTTGTAGTCATTATTAATTTTAAAATTATTGGGCATTATTAGTAACTAGAGTTTACTATTAATGGTTAGGCTTGATAATATAACTTAATTAATTTAGTCCAGTTATCCAGTCCAGTAGTCTAGTCTAGCCAATCGGGCTCAGTCCAGTCCAGTAGTCTAGTCTAGCCAATCGGGCTCAGTCCAGTCCAAGTGTCTAGATTGTGATTTACTTAGGAGATTTTAAGAATTATTTATGATTTATTTTGGATGCAAGAGATTAAATCATTGATTTACATGAAATATGAAGATAAATTTCGCATTTAAAACATCTCATCTAAAAAATCAGATTTAATTGCCGTATTTGGGTCAGATAATGTCTCAAATTTTAGAAAAAAATATTGTAAAAATATAGGATGAACCGGCCGGGTTTTGCAAATCGGCAGGTTAATTGACTTTTGTCAATCTATGGTTTTTAACAAATAATCTATCTTATCATCAAATCACATATTAATATGGTCATCTATATCATTTCTGGCATCTCAGACCTCTATAATTGGTCCCTTGGTTTACAGTTTCAGGTATCAACTTTTTTTCCCTTAAGCTTTTATATCATTTCTCCTAGAAAGTGTTGTATAATCTCTTCAGAGAAACTAGCATTCCATAATTCACTTAAAAAGAGTTTTAAGTATCATGCATCTCAAAGCGTTCCCGAGTCTTCTAATAGTCAGACTCATGAGGTATATTTGACTATTTTGAAGTCTAGTTTAGTAGTCTACAATAATTTTCCTTTCCCGTGATAACATTTTATTCCAGTACAAAAATCAATAGGCCAGTTCTTTTCACTTCTTTGTTTGAGTTTAAGACCAAAATCTTGGTCTCGTCCCGTAGGATCAGAGTCGAACTATGATGATTTTGATTCTGGTTAGTTCAACCAAATGAGTAGACTATTCGACTCCTGATGTCGAATTTAAGCTAATAAACTTAGGGTTTGTTTTATTGCGTATTTATGTGTTATGTGTTAAAATGTCAAAAAATCAATAGAAATGAAGTAGAGACCGAAAGAGTATGACGGATGCCTAACACCTTCCATCGTATAAATTAGTCCCCGAACCCATTTTCCTATTTTCAATAGATTAGTGACCCTTTGAACACTTTATAGTCGTTTGTAGGTTTTTCTTATTTTTCCGCATTTAATTAAATAGGATAATGACTCCCTAAAAATCCTCTTTAGCTGGATTTTTTCCTAGGTGGTTCGCTACACTAACCTTGGGGGAAGCACTAGAAATATAAGCTTCTATCTCTTGTTCCACCTTGGTTCTAGACTTGGCATTGGATAAACTCCTTTAACAGTTAACTCTTTTTCTCAGCGGGAGATAGAGTCTCACGAGCTAATAAGTCATCCCAACGCCTATTCACGTGTTTGTGAGGATGAGGTTCTTAACCTTAGGATATTGTCTTTGATCACGTAGAGTGAATTCTAGCATGATAAAGAAGTTGTTATAAGATACTGGAGTGACTAGCTCATACTCAGACTTACGAAGAATCAAAAAGGTATCTAGAAGCTAGATATAAAGAAACACAAGGCTACCTTTGAAGTTAGTTGTGTGATCCTTGTGAATTTAAGTTAACTCCAGAGATTAGGAAACCCATTCACTTTGTCAAGATGTGGGGTTTAAGATATAGGGTTGTTAATAATCCTTGTACGCTGGATAGAGCTCATCGAGACTGAATTCGAAAACATGATCTATGGATCCTAATTTGCATGCGACTGTCAGGATGTCTTTGCAGATCTGCACAGAGAGCATACTTATAATGGCTTGTAAGGGGAAGCACCCTTCAAGATGGATGTTCAACCTTGTCAAAATAATTTGCGATATAACAGAAATGAGGTTTGAGAGTTTGGTAATCCTCTCTAGTGTGTGCTTTTTATTGGGTTTTTTTTGGGTTAACCGAAGATAAGGAATAGAGTTTTCAAAAAGGGATGCGATCCTGATACCAGATGGAAAATGAATCCTTAACTGTTAAAATTTTCAGCATATTTATCAAGCTCACTGGCTAGTACATGAGTGAATTGGCAGGTACTCTTATGTGCTGATAAGACATTTACTGTTAAATTGACACGTTGTTGAGGATATTTTGAGGTTTGACAACCCTTTCACTTTGTGTTGTTAGTGAACTAGCTAGTACACCTTGTGGCAAAAACATTGCATGGTTTTATTCACTTATAGATGTACGTGTGCAAACTCCAGTGTATATTCCCATACTCATTCATATATGCACGCATACACACATGTACATTGTGTTATATTGATTTGTGTTTCGGATGCAAAATGCATTCTAGAATAGAAAGAATAAGCTTTTTAAGCTTCAAAACATTTGAATATTCATCTAGGCCTAAGTCTTAGAATTTCACTTCCCGTCCTTAGTATTCAAAGATTTATTCAAAATAGAAAAATTAAAAAAGCAGAGAAAAATTAAAAATGATAAGAATATTTGAGTTTTTTCGTCAAATTTTAGCCCGATGCTATCCTTCTCGATCTATAAGAGTTGACTTATCTTTGCTGTGTCACTCAACAACCCACAGTCGCTTGGCATTATTGGCTGTCGCTTTAAGTGGCTCATACTCTTTCCTTCTCAAATCTAGAAGAGATCTGACCTATCTCGTTTCTATCATTTAACAACCAACTGCCCTTTGAAATTGTTGTCTCTGGTTTTGGTGACTCTTCTGCCATGGTTTTTCAGAGAGTCCAGACGACTAAATGCTTCCACATGTTGTTGGCTTTGGCTTCTAGACATGCTTATTTCCTTGTATCTAAGGGACCAACCACTTTTGTGCATTCTTGGCTCCGATTCTAAGATATGAGTTCTCGATGTTCTTAAGCAATCGGTGGCTTTTATGTATTGTTAGCTTCAACTCTTAAATTTGCCATTTTCGATGTGTCTAGATGATCAGTTTCTTTTACACGTCGTTGGCTCCGTTTTGAGATGTACTTTGTATTTAATCAACTAGCCTTGCTTAGGCATTGTTGGCTCCCGCACTAGCGCTAGCTACTTTCACGTGTTGTTGGCTTCGACTGCAAATGAAGTTCAATCTCATTTTTAATTTCCTTTGATTTCACTTGATGACCAACTGCTTCCATACGTTGTTGTACTCGACTTTGAGAAATGTTTTTAGGTGCTTTGCAGCAGTTGAGTACTATTATCTGAACTACGTTGGTATGGTTCCTTCCGTAAAGGTCCGACCTCTCTTTGTTCAAGTCCTCGTGTCAGTTGTAGATCCTGTGGTCTTTTCTATCTTTTGCTACAAAAATGCTATTTGTGGTGATCTTCGCTCATAGGCAAGCTCCCTTACCGAAAGGATTTATGAAAATCCCATTTTTGAAACTTTGATCATTTATGTATAACCTTATATGGTTATTCTTATAGGCATTATTTCAGTATTTTAGGCTTCAATTAATTATTTTGAGTGGTTTGGGCTTAACCAAGATCAGAGTCTAGATGAGATAGAGATTCTGGTAGTTCATTTGGTTTTTACTTGATTGTCTGCCCCAATTTCATATTTATCACGTCTAATTAATTAATAAGAAGGTAGTCTTTTCTTCTTGAATTCGGGTGTATTTGATAACCCAATTCAACTCTTAAGATTGCAAATTTTGAATGATTTCAAAATAAGTGCGCTTAATACTGTACATTTTCTATCACTTAAAATAATAAGTATTAGGTTATAGGGGCAATAATTAAAGTTATCCATAGCTGACTTGTCACTTATCACTAGGTCATTAAAATATTTTACCCAAAAGCGACTAATTTGCCCTCATTGCCTCGTTATGTGCCTCCTCTACTTCCTCATCCTCTTCTTCACTGCCTCTTCTTCTTCATGCTGACGAGCCAAACTAATGATCTCTTATTACGGTATTCATACCACTATTGCTGCTGCATTATTTCTTTCTTCTCGTTATGCTTTATTATGTGGGTATCACTTAATCTGTGAAGGTAATTAGGACTTTTTTTTTTGCATTTGTTCTTGAATATGAATAACCCAGAAAGGGCAAAACGTAGATTCAGATGCCGATATGGTTGTCGCAAGCTATTATTAGCTGGATTTTTTTTATGCAGAATCAATTTTTGATGGACTAGATTTGGATGCCGTTGTGTTGGAGACAATTGCAATGCATGGATACAATTTAGGTGCTGACAACAGTTAGAACTTGGTTGTGCTTAAAGAAACACCCTTTTGGGCAAGCAGTAGTACATAGACAGCCATCTGAACAAGAAAGTTGACCACATACTCCCAAGGCATCTCATTGGTAGGTCCTAATAGTGAATAGTCTGTTCAAACTGGTGTCCTGAAACTTCACGGAGTAGGAACAAGTAGAGAATAGATGATCTAGAGTATCCGTTTCATCACCACCGCTGTATAATTTTTGGATTAGTTTTGTTCCCCATTGAAAAATGTATGAGCAATATTTCTTGCAAACCATCATGCTGCTGCTACTTGTTATTAATATCAGAGTGAAGATTGAGCATGTGTTGAGTGCTACTCTCTTCTTATTTTTGGGTGTTTTGAAATGTGTGTGTTTTTCCTTATACACAACTTTCCTCTTTTGTAGTGAGAAATATTTGTAGCAGTTTCCCCATTTATTTGTCTTTTTCTTTCTTTCAAGGGGGGGGGGGGGGGTGTTTTGAGGAGAGAGTTTAATTGTCATATACTCTAATAAGCATCATTAACAGAACATGGTAGATAACTACAATCCACACTTAAAACAATCTTTTGTCATAAAAAAATTTAGCTGCACTTTTGAAACTCTTTACCGACACATTTCCTGTTTCGAATTACAAATGGTTAGACCTTTAACCTTTTATAGTAGTATCTCTTAGTATAGTACTTGTATAAGAATTGCTTGTGGTGACGGTTTCAGAGCAAATTGAAAGGACCAGAACTATATGATTTTTTTTTCATATATGCATGCACTGTAGAAGCATCAGATGGTAGGAAGTCTAAAAGTATTTTGAAGAAAGAAAGCATCACGGGATAATTTAATAACAAAAAAGAAGGAGAAGATAAATATTGTCTTAATAAAAAACAACTCAAGAATAGTGGAGTTATTTGAAACACAAAACATGGTGTATGGTCCAAACTAATTGAAAAGACTGAAAATGGTTACGGTCCCGTGACAAACACCATGAACTGGAGCGTAGATGAATGGGATAACTACATAAATGTACACTTTCATTAACCCTAAAAGGCATTTCAAGAAATATGAAAAATTGTTTCTGTGCAACTAAACTTTACACACAATGTATCATAAGAAAATTCAGATGCGAAACAATTTTGATATGTTGGACTACAATATGCAAACGAGATGAAAACATTATTTGATAGTATTGGAGCAACTGGGAAGGAGGCCTGGGGTCCATCGAATGATGGGTTGCCTACTAATGGTGGGCCATCTTTTCAAATACATGTAGACGATGACTCTGATGTGCCTCATACACTTGATTCTCTAATGGATCTACCAAAATCAAAAGTCAAAGCGCCATTAGAAAGAGAATTTGAGAAGCTTGATGACCAACTAGCAATGGTTCTTAAAAATTTAGAGAAATCCTATGGGCCAGGTATGGCGGAGTGCGACCATAGTCTAAATGAGATGCAACCATTATAAATGATTGAGCATATATACATCGTTGCATGCAACATTTTTTGTGAAAATAAACAAGGAACATTGAATGATGCTCAGTCAAACACCATAAGAAGTTAGAAAACTTGTATAAAAATGAATGGAAAAAAGCTAGGAATTCTGAAGTGCCCTTGGTTGCTTTAGTGTTTTGATTAGGAATGCGATAATTAAATGATTGTTGGACTATTAGGAAGTTAATATCAGATATTTTCTTTTGGAGCGTGATTCTTGACACCTACATGTCTTTTGGTAAGTGTTTTGGTAATTTTACATACGCGGTGAGGGAGGTTCATTTGGGTGATTTAAGTTCGAGAGGTATCCGAGCCAGAGCGTTTAGGGTATTTCAGTTGCATTACAAAAATGACCTTTACTCTAAGGTCATTTATCCTGGGATGATGGTAGAGCTAAACTTCCCTTCATTTAGTCTACACCTTAAACTCGAAGTTAAACTTCCTATCGTGGAATAAGTTGTGCAACTGATGGACATTTTTTTGGTGGCATTGGTTAATGTTGTGTTCTGATGTGTGAGCGTTTCATGTTTATTTTTTATTGTTGATTATTGACTAAACATTATTTCTTTTAAGTGAACATGAGAATGATTATAGACTAATTATGTATGCGACACCCTCAACCCTGGTGACATCACCGGGCTGAGTTATCAATCATAATTACAATCAATCATGTGTAGAATATAGAGCAACTACACCTTAATACATCATAAGTCATTAATTGACGCTCCAAAATGCATCCTTACAAAAATTTTCTTATGAACCTACATCATATTGCAGCGGAAGACTTTCAAGTCCTTAAACAACATATAGTCGTGTGACTCTTTTCAACTTATCTCGCAGCTTAATCTTTATCTCATAATTTCTAGCTTGTCTTACCTCACTTCAGCTTATCCTCTTGCTCAACTTTTCTAGTTTATTTTCTTTCTCTTCCTAGAGGGTTCTCCTTGGCCAGCCTTATCGCCTGCAAAACACAACATAAGGAATGAGCGCAAATCGCCCTGAAAAGACAGCACGTGGATTATCATATACAAATGATTCAAGAGATTCGGAGGAATGATAATCATCCCAACGATGGCAATGGATCAAGAGTTAAATTAAATTTATGGCATCAACATGATTGTCAAATGATCTTTTCTTTCGTTAGACTGAGGGGCTTCAAGGCCTAACAGAACATCATTGCTGCCACCTCCTCATGGACAGGACTAACTGACCGACTGACTACGCAAGTGAACCCGAAATCCAAAGTTAAAAATAAACATCATTGAAATACAAATCATTAAAATCATCAACACCAAAATAAATTCAAATGCAATTCCACTTGAACACGATGGACTCAACTCGACCAGACATGGCAGACTCGGCTCGAGCACTATACATCCTCTTTCGCTAGTGATCATAGTTCATAGGCCATCCTCCCCATTTTGATGTCCCATGTTACGGGACGTTCATCTCAGTCTCAAGTAAATAGAAGAGACACTGTCAACAAGTAGGGAACTTATCTAGAGTGCTTATCCCTAACCGCGTTATTGATGACCAACATGGCTTCATCAATGGGGCAGACTAGGGAAAAATTATTCCACGTTATGTCCTAAAAACACAACTCAACAAGGAATACCAGATAGAAAATCAACCGGTGTTCAAACCAGATAACAAGTATTCAACGTAACACCATCCACATGGCGGACTCAGGAGAAGTTTGCCACAAGCCCTCAACAACGTTCTTGCATAAGAGAAATGTTGATTACCAATAAGTGCCGAAATTTCACAGCAGTGCAACAACCTCTACAATACCATCATCAATGACAGGGCGGACTCGGGAGAAGTATAACCACAAGTTCTCAATTGTGTTCCCAAACAGAAGAAATATCAGCTATCACTAACTGCCAAAATCTCACAACAACAACCCAACAACCCCTATGCAATATCACCACCAACGTCAGGTATGCTAATCGAATCAAATCATAGCATACTAGGATATGCATTATCTTTACTAAATTTTACCAATAGGGAGGACTAAGGGAATTTATTCTACCTTAAGTCATCAACAGCATAATTCAATAAACGAATACCGGTCACAACAACTACCAGTGTCCTCATAACAACAAGAATTTAACTTAAACATCATCAACATGCCATGCTAACCGAAACAAGTAATTAGCATATCAGAACCGCATCGTCCATACCTCATTGGCATATAACCGAAGCAACTCACAACCTTTGATCGCCACAAGCGGCATCACCTAGTCAAATAATACTCTGCTCGTCAGACATCATTCAACATATACTCACTCTTTATTTTACCCCTTCCCATTTAACCGTTCATAGCATATTGCGACAGCTAGTTAATCCGATTTGATAGTCGGATCCTTAACATAGCCTTATCTACACATTATCGATAACAACCCCTCTCATTTTTGACATATTAACACCATTCGTCACTTTCCGTCACTCCATATGCTTAATAACCTGCGTGCCCAACATTTAGTGCCAACATGACAAATTACCAGAATACCCCTTGATGGTCGCTACACCTCTGACACCCTAAAATTGCTTTAAAATTACTTTTTTTTAAGATGTATTACATCATTTATGGACCAAATAGTCCTTCAAAAAATTTTAAAGGAAAATTACCAAAACACCTCCCGACTTATGTAAAATTATCAAAACACTCCCTGGTAGCCATCGCTCAAACAAATGTCTCAAAACTACTTTAAAACAATTTTTCAGATGTCTTACACCACTTCCTCCACCAAAAAGTCCTTCGAAATTTTTTTTAGAAAATTACCAAAATATCCTCTCTTGACGGTAAATTACCAAAATGCCCCTGATGGTCCACTACCGTTTCAGGTTACAACCCTTCCCAAACTAATAAGTCCTTCGGAAATTTTATAGAAAAAATTATCAAAACACGTTCTCCGGGTAGTGAATTACCAAAATACTCCTTGAGAGTTTCCGGTGCCAGAAAAATCTCAAAAATAATTTAAAACGCTATTTAAGGGTGATGAAGTCATTTTTGAGTTAAAAAGTATTCTAGGAAATTTCATCCAACCGAATCGATATCCGGACGGAGCGCTTAAAAACCGGTTTGGCCAAAAATAGCTATCGACTTTGAAATGACCCGAAATTTTGGAAAATGGTACATCGCAACATCCTATAGTCCTCATAAACTTTTCGCGTGAAACCACACTAGTTTGCTATTTTAATTTCACCATAAATTTCTAAAATTGTTGCTTCCATTAACCCCCTTCCCTACCTAAAAAAAATTCAAAAATTTTCCACAATGCAGGTCCCATAAAAATAACTGGGGTCACATTTTTATACTTTGGCTAAATCTGACCCTAACCATTTTTAAAAATTCAAATTAGGACTGCTTAATTAATTTTTTACTTTTAGTGACAAAAATAATCACTATTCATATCACAACGCGCACTATCTCACCTTCAAAACACACTTTCTTCTTCACATCTCCCACGACCACACACACACACACACACAAATTCACTCACACTCATTCACAATTACACCCAATTACCTTTTTCTACACCTACAACATACATTCCAACACCTTAATACACATCTATAAACACATTGTTACACACACCAACACACCCGTAACACACACACAGCCACCCCCACCCCCCCCCCCACACACACCGTACACCCTGAAACCTACCAATTTCTTCCCCTTTTCTTCCTAAATCCTCCTATACACCTCAATATACACCTACATGCCTCTTTTACGCAAAATTACGACAAACTCACACTCAACCTCACACACCCGAACACACGTATATACAAGAACATACCCACCACTGCATACCCACCTACAATTATGCATTGAATTGCTAAAGAAAACAGGGAATTACCCCCTAGGTTTTTTTTCCAAATCCTTTCTTATTCTATTCTCTTCTCTTCTCCTTTTTCTTCTTCCTTCCTTTTTTTTCTTCCTTCTGTTCTCTATTTCTTCTCTTGGTCCCCTGGTCTTCTTTCTTCTTTTTTCCTTATTTGCATTTTCCTCCCCTCCAAATTCCCCTCTCTTTTCTTTTGTTTGCTTTATTTAATCCTATATTTTATAATAACATTAGATGAGTCACTAAATAACTAGCGAAAGGTGGCACCATGATGTTCCCCATTTTTCCTAAATTTGACACATCTTGCCCAACTTTCAAAATTTATAATTTAGCCCCCAAAGTTTCTAAAATTACACATTGGCCCCAAAACATTAGAAAAATTACACTTTGACCCCATGGCCACCTCATTCAACTCTCTAACACTTAATTATCATCCAAAAAATGCTACTTAATAAAAAGAGCCCCCTTTAATTAATCTAATTCATGGTTAAATTAATTTTTGGTACTTTCAGGGTATCACATCCTCCCCCTTAAATAAATTTTGTCCTCGAAATAAGGACAAGCCTCATAGTGCAAACAGATGAGGATATCTCTACCGCTTCAACATTTCAGGTTCCTACGTGGCATCCTCTATCGTGTGATTTCTCCAGATAAGTTTGACCACGTAAGACCTGTTCCTCTTTATCAACCACCTGTATCGGTGCCTCATGATACGAGATATTATCTCAAACTTTAACCTATTTCAACTAGATCCCATACAAAGGATTGGATCATACTTCCTCAACAATGACACGTGATACACATTATGCACTTGACTCAATCCTGGACATAGATCAAGCCTGTATGCTATCTTTTCTATCACGGACAGGATTTTAAACGGTCCGATGAATCTCGGACTTAACTTTCTCCATTCTCTGAATCACATGATTCTTTTTCACGGTGATACTTATAAAAATTACTAAGCCATCTACTTCAAACTCCAACATCCTATGCCTTTTGTTAGCATAGCTTTTCTGCCAATTCTGTGCAATGAGATTTCTCTCTTGGATAACGATCACCTTGTTTTCTATTTCTCTGCACAGTTTTGTGCGAAACAGTCTTCGTTCCCCAACTGTGATCCAACAATTAGGCATGCGAAATCTTCGGCCATAGAAGGCTTCACGAAGAGCCATTTTTATGCTCGACTGTTAACCATTGTTATAGGAGAATTCAATTCAACTAAGGTAAATGTTCATTCCATGCTCTACCAAAATCAATAATGTAGGCCTTCGTCACTTTTCCAATATTTATATCGTATGTCCCTACAGGCCACCCGTCTAAGGTAAAAGGCTATCCTCATGGTTAACTTCGTTTTCATTTCTTCTTGAAAACTTTTTCAAATTCTAAAGATGAACCTTGCATCTTTGTCGGACACAGTAGTTACTGGAACTCCTTAACGACTAACCACTCGCTTAATATAAGTTCGGGTAAGTCGTTCAGAATAATATTCTTCTCGGATAAAAATATATAGGGACGTCTTAGTCATCTTATCCACTACAATCCTGATATACGTATATCTATTAGTTGTTTGTGGTAGCCTTAACACTAAAATCCATCAAAATGCTTTCTCACTTCCACTCAAGCATAAAGAGTGGTTACAACTATCCATTGATCTTCTTATGATCTACTGTTACCTATTAACAGGTCAAACATCCAGATACAAACTTGGATACATCTCTCTTCATGTTAGGCCATCCAAAATTTGGCTGGTACTCTCAGTACATTTCTGTCTCCCCTGAGTGAATTGGTACCTCAAACTATGAGTACCCTTATAAATCATCCCCTTAATTCATCATTAGGCAGAACATATATCCGACCTTCATATTTGTAATTACCATCCTCATCACAGTCAAAATTCCCTTTCACTTCTTTTGTAAGCTTGCTGGATTTTTGTGCATCTTTTTTATCTTATCCCTGAGCTTCCTTGATCCAATCAGGAAGCATCGGTCATATTTTTATGTGACACAGACTGTTACTTCCTTTTCTCCTTACTCGAACTTGGACTTTGATTTGTTCACATTCTTATTGACTTGGCGTAGTAATCAACGCAGTCGGTTTTCTCCAATAGGGCATCTTAGAGAGATTGTCCATAACTCCTTAGTAGTCTCCGACTGAGTTTAAGAAGCTATTAATCTCAACGCCGATTTTTACGACGTTCCCCATCTGTCACATTTCTAACTTTTTTTGGATCTCTTAACTTGCTTCCCCATCAACTCCATACATCCGGTTTTCCTAGTCGAAATTCACATTCCTTGAATTTGACATACAACTTAGCTTTCTTAAAATTTGTCAAACTTGCCATTGCACAAGCTCTTCTTTTCCTTTAGTACCGTTCATAAGGTCACCAATAAGGCGACGACACAATGATCAAGTACTCTCAAAAGACTTGATTCATCAAATTCATAGATGCCACAGGGGCATTAATTAATCCACACGGCATCACCAAGAATTCATAATGCCCGCCTTTGTTTATAAAAACAATCTTGACAGCTTCATCCTTAACTGGTGATGACCTATTCGAAGGTTAGTCTAAGAAAGAAAACGCTTAGCACCTTACAACTGATCAACATATCATCTAGGTCAGGCAATGAGTAATTATAACTGACTGTCACCTTATTCAGCTTCTAATAATCGATACATAGTCTCATCAACCCCTTTTTTCTCTTTACTTCAATGACCATCACCCTCCTTTAAAGAACCTCCGTTAAATATACCCTGACTGTTAACATTTGAAACAAACTCTTTTGATTCATCTTAAACTTTAGCTCGGCAGCTTAATCACATATGTAAGGCATTCTGCAATTGCCTTAACATAGTCCGTACCCTCATACCCTAATCCTCACCATCTACATTTTCTATCTCATCCTCTTTATCCTGAACTTTGTCTAGACTGTTTATCATGTACTTGCTTCTTACAATTCTTTCTGCTTTTTCAGTTTTGGTCATTGATTCTACCTCTATTCCATCCCCACTCCTTTTTTTCTTCCCAAACCTCTTTATTCTCTGCCTCCACCACTAGGTTTTTCTACTATCTCCGTAGTACTTCACCATTAAAACCTCCTTAATAGTCCCTTTTTAAATATTATCTTCCAATTATCCACATTTTGTTTGTCTTTTCAATTTTTTCTGTCATCTCCTGATGAGGGTAAATAGGTCAACTCACCAAACTCCCTAATATACTTTTCCACCTTCTATCCTTCTAGTTTAACAGGAGTAACCTGTCTCCAACTTACTCTGCAATTTAAGTAAAAAATACTTATCATCAACATGTTACCTGCACCTATTCGAGGTTGAGTGGGCTAAATAGGTTACTCTCTTCAACTTGTTTTTGCCTGGTCTTAGCAACTTCTAACTCCCCTTGTGTATATGATTGGCAAAAATCATCTTTTTTATGTCTTCCCCATTTCTTGTTACCTCACTACCTTCTCCATCTCTCAAATTCATGTAACTGTCCACACTGGACCATTTCCCTCTTATGAGATTCTACTCGGGAGGGCATCTTGAAAGTTCTGAGATTTACTTTCTTTTCTTCCTTTTACTTTGGCTGTCATAATATCAGCCACCGGTTGTACCGTCGGAACTCCCACAATCTTTTTGTAGAAGTCTCACAACCTCTTTCTTAAGGTCTTCTTGACGTAATAAAACTCCCTGCTTATTCCTTCCACTTACATCCTCAACATTCACCAGAATCATTTCTATTGAGGGTCCCTCTCGATTGGGAACCCTCTCTTTCATCTTTCTAAAGGAAAGAGCAACACCGTTTTTTTATAAAATCGCACACCATAATATCAACTTTCACACTCAACAACTAGTGTTTTTCATCATTAAACAACCTTTTATCTACAATAGTATGTAAATGATACTAATTCCCCATCACCCTTCCCCCTTTTAATAACAACTTTAGGTCCGATTTCAAAAGTGGATTCCACCCCTACTTGTACACCCCATCAACCTCGGAGAAGCCATAACACTCCTTCAACAATTTCAGGCTTCACTGACTCTCACTTAGAACCCCTTGTTGTATATCCTCAGATACAGTCCTATGAGGTGGGCAGTCATAAACAATCTGCCATACCTTTTGGATAATCCGCATACTGGCTTTCATCGTCTCCATTAGTATCTAATTTGCTACTTACTTCTTATCCTTACGTTTAACTTTCATTCTCTCTACCTATTTGATTAATGCCACTAGTTTGGACCTCGAACTGACTTGTCGATTAGTCCTTTGTTCCCCATCACTTGGAAGTGCTTTCCCCTCTAAAAGTTCATTGAAACTCAACTCATCCTTATCCTCATCCTCGACTCCTCATTTCTTTGTTCCAAGTTTACTCAATAAAAGTGCTCAACATCATCCATCTCCCCACTAGGTCCATTGAATTAAGCTCCTATCGGACCTTTAACTGGTTCCTTCAATTCAGATTCCATCTTATCTACCACCTCCTCAGGGTCCTTTTTTGGGATTTGACACCACAACCTTATTGTCATCAAACTACCCTTCTAAATTTAGGTCAACAGCTCTTTCTCCATTCCCTACAGCAATAGCATGAATACTGAGGTCATAAATAAATATGGCTTAACAAACCTCAGCCCACATATATTAACTGTCCTCCTAGTTCAGCTAAATCATCAAGATTCTTCTTTTACTCCTCTCATCGGCAACTTAGGCCTTCCACCAGACACTTTGAAAGTCTACAGAATCATTTGCCTAAGCTCTGATACCAACTTGCGACACCCTTAACCGTGAAGACATCACCGGTCTGAGTTATTGATCATTATCACAATCAACCATGTGCAGAATATAGAGCAACTACACTTTCATACATCACAAGTCATAAATTGACGCTCCAAAATGCGTCCTTACAAAACTTTCTTACAAACCTATATCATACTACAGTGAAAGACTTTCAAGTCCTTAAACAATATATACACTTACAATGTAATATACGACAATAGTCGTGTGACTCTTTTCAACTTATCTCGCAGCTTAATCTTTATCTTACCATTTCTAGCTTGGCTTACCTCACTTCAGCTTATCCTCTTGCTCAACTTTTCTAGTTTATTTTCTTTCCCTTCCTAGAGGGTTCTCTATGGTCAGTCTTATAGCCTGCACAACACAACATAAAGAATGAACGCAAAATTGCCTAGCAAAGACAGCACATGGAGTATCGTGTACAAATGATTCAAGAGACTCGGAGGAATAATAATCATCTCAATGGTAGCAATGAATCAAGAGTTATAATAAATTTATGACATCAACATGATTGTCAAACGATCTTTTTCTTTCGCTAGACTAAGCGGCTTCAAGGCCTAACAAAATAGCATTACTACCACCTTCTCATTGACATGACTAATTGAGTGACTGACTGACTATGCAAGTGAACCCAAAATCTAAAGTCATAAAAATAAACATCATTGAATTATAAATCATTAAAATCATCAACATCAAAATAAATTCAAATGCAATTTAAGTTGAACACGACGGACTCGGCTCGAGCGCCATACATCCTCTTTGGCCAGTGATCATAGTTCATAGGCCACCGTCCTCATTGTTATGTCCCATTTTACGGGATGTGCATCTCAGTCTCAAGTAAATAGAAGAGATACTATCAACAAGTAGGGAACTCATCTGGATTGCTTATCCCTAAGCGCATTATAGCTGAGCAACAAGGTTTCATCAACGGGACAGACTAAGGGAAGATTATTCCACCTTATGTTCTTAAGAACACAACTCAACAAAGAATACCGGATCAGAAAATCAATCGGTGTTCAAACCTAAAAACAAGAGTTCAACGTAACGCCATCCACAGGGCAGACTTGGGAGAAGTTTTCCACAAGCTCTCAACAACGTTTTTACGTAAGAAAAATGTCGATTACCAATACGTGTCGACATTTCCCAACAATAGCGCAACAATCTCTACATCATCATCATCAACGACTAGGCGAGCTGGGGAGAAGTTTAACCACAAGTCCTCTATAGTGTTCCCAAATAGGAGAAATATTGGCTATCAATAATTGCAGATATCTCACAACAACAACCCAACAACCCCTCTACAATATCACCAACTACGTCAGGTATGCTAATCGAATCGAATCATAGCATACTAGAACACGTATTATCCTCACTAAATTTTATCAATAGGACATACTAAGGGAATTTATTCTACCTTAAGTCCTCAATTGCATAATTCAATAAACAAATACCGATCATAATGACTACCGGTGTCCAATCATAACAACAAGAATTTAACTTAAACTTCATCAACATGCCATGCTAACCGAAATAATTAATTAGCATATCATAGCTGCATTGTCCTTAACTTATTAGCTTATAGTCGAAGTAACTTGCAACCTCTGATTGCCACTAGTGTCATCACCTAGCCATATAATACTTTGCTCATCAGATATCATTCAATATATACACACTCTTTATTCTACCGCTTCCTATTTAACCGCTCATGGCATCTTACGACAGCTAGTTAATTCGATCCGATAACCAAATCCTTAACCTAGCCTTATCGACTCATTATCGATAACAACCCTCTTATTTTTAACGTATTAAAACCATTCTTCACTCCTCGCCACTCTGGACACTTAATAACACACTCGCCCAACCATTTAGTGCCAATATGACAAATTATTAAAATACCCCCTGATGACTGTTACACCACCAACACCCCAAAACTATTTTTTTAGATGTACTACATCATTTATGGATCAAATAATCTTTAGAAGATTTAAAAAAAAAATTTACCAAAACACCCTCGACTTATCTAAAATTACCAAAATACCCCTAGCAGCCATCACTCCAACAAACGTCTCAAAGTACTTTAAAGCAACTTTTCAGATGTCTAACACTCCTCCTTGGGCCAAAAAGACATTTGAAAAAGTTAATAGGAAAAAATACCGAAATACCCCCTATGGGAGGCAAATTACAAAAGTTCCCCCTGAGGTTCATTACCACCCCAACACCTCAAATCTGTTTCAAAACAATCTTTTACATTTTTTAAAATCCTTCCTAGACTAACAAGTCCGTGTAAAAATTTTATAGAAAATTACCAAAACAACCCCGGGATGGTAAATTACCAAAATGTCTCCTGAGGGTTCACGGCTCCAGAAAAATCTCAAAAACGCTTTAAACACTATTTTAAGGGTGATGAAGTTATTTTTGAGTTAAAAATTATTTTAGAAAATTTTTGCCCAAAAATTCCGAACTGGTATCCGGACTGAGCTTAAAAGTCGATTCGGCAAAAAATAGCTATTGACTTCGGAATGACCCAATATTTTGGAAAAAGGTACATCTCAGCATCCTAGAGTCCTGATAAACTTTTTACACAAAACCGTGCAAGTTTGCTATTTTAAATTTCACCATAAAATTTCAAAATCATTACATCTGTTAACCCCTTCTTGATCTCAGAAAAATTCAAAATTTTCTCAAAATGCAACTCTCATAATAATAACTGGGGTCACTTTTTTACACTTTGGCTAAATTTGACCCTAACCATTGGTAAAAAATTCAAATTAGGGCTGTTTAATTAATTTCCTACTTTTAGTAGAGGTGTAAAATGGGCCGAGCTTGGGCAGGCCCAGCCCAAGCCCATCGGGCCTCCAGCAAAACGGGCCGGGATGGGCCAGAATGGGGGGAAATCTGGGCCCAGTCCAAGCCCAGGCCCAACATCTAGGGCCAGGTTTGGGCTGGGCCGGGCTCGGGCCCAATTTTTTGTTTGTTTGTATTTTCTTGTTATTCAAAGTAAAGTCTTTAATTAAGGAAATTTGTTGTTATTATTTAAGCAAATTGTAATGTAGTACTATGACTAAGATTCCTGTTATTATGTAAGCAAATTGCTCTCTCTCTCTCTCTCTTTCTCATTTACATCTCTCAATTTTAAATTTCTTCTTTCATATACTCTAGGCATGTCTAATATTCACAATTTAACGAATCTAATCTTTATCCTTTTATTTCATTATAAGTCATATACATTGAAGATAAATGTGTTCATAGGCCCTCCTCCTTTTATCCGGGCTTGGGACCGGCTGCTTGTAAACAAACAGGCGAAGTTACCTATTTTTTATATATACGAAAAAATATATATCTTGCTTGTAAAAATTTATTTTATATATATAACATAATAAGTTTTTACAAAATATATATATATATATATATATATATATATATATATATATATATATATATATATATATATATGAAAAAAAACTATATTTTGTGAAAAATTTTATTCTTAAAACTTAAGAGAAGGAAAATAAAAAGAAATTACCTAATCATCCGGAAGTACTTCAATATCCGAGTCACTGCTCTTCCTATCATCAATCGGTTTATCTTGCTCGCGGTATTTCGCATCAAGATAATCCTTCCAACATACACATAGCTCGAGCGACTCGGGGTTAAGACGACTCCTCCTGTCATCCAAAACCCTCCCGCTCGCTGAAAATGCCGACTCTGAAGCAACCGTGGAGGCTTGCACTGGCAGTACATCCCGTGCAATTTGGGATAAAGTTTTATACATGTTTTGATTTTGTTTCCAAAAATTTAACAAATTAAAATTAACCTGTTCTTGCATTGATAAATCAGAATAATGATCAGTATTTGAATATACACCAATCTCATTAAAAGAGGAAAAAGTAGACGAACCTGCCGAATTAGAAGTACCTTCACCTGGTAGTTGTCTTGCTACTAGATGTTCAAAGCCCTTAAGGTATGGCGCATAATACCTCTCAGCAGTCGATGATGAAGCTCGCCCGCGCACGTCAGCAGAATTACGATAGAGGTTGAACAGTTCCTCAAATGTCTTGCTCACTTTCGCTGTGAGTGCGGTTGTGTCCTCTAGTGGGTAGCACATTAATTTCGATATCTCTTGTATCGAGACGTTCACGCCATGCAACTTTAACCTAGGATCTAAACAAGTAGCCACAGCAAAAATAACAGGCAGTTTACTCCAATATTTATTAAACTTTTATCCATCACTTTTACTATTTCCTTAAAGGGTCCTATATATCTCCATTTTGTTAACATTGTAGCCATCTTGAGAATTTCTATTACAGCGAGAGGAGAGGTGGGATAGTACGTACCAGACAATAAATTGGTAGACGTGTAAAATACCTCCAAAAATTCAGCTAGGTATGTGGCCATCTGCCATTCCTCTTGAGTTGGCAAGCCGGCTGGGAACAAGGTTAGTAGAAAATGCGTATAGACTTCTCTGTATGCCAGAATGTGTAAAAGCATATGGTATGTAGAGTTCCACCTGTGGACCACATCTGTAACTGCTCTCCTGCGAGGCATATTATATTCAACACACAACGTTTTAAATTGTTGTGTTCTCGGACTCGAACTATTAACATACGCTGTCATACCCCTCATTTTGACAAGAATATCTCCTGCAGCAGCTAAACCATCTTGAACAATTAAATTAATTATATGACAAACACAACGAACATGAAATAATTTACCAGAAAGTACAGGTTTGAGGCTCTCCTTTAAAGCATCAACAGCAGCTGTATTGTTAGAAGCATTATCAAAACTAATACTCATAATCTTATCCTTTAATTTAAATGTGGTACATGCTTTTAATATAATAGTAGCAATGTTCATTCCATCATGCGGAAAAGGAAAGAGCTCGAAAGCGATGATTCTCTTGTGCATAATCCAATCTGCATCAATCCAATGGGCGGTCACACAAGTATAACTAACAAAAGTAAACGGAGATTGCCAAATATCAGAAGTAAGACTAACTTTACCGTCAAATTTATCGAAATAATCGATCAGGCGTGCTTTAGCAGCATTATACTGTCGGAGTGCATCGGATCTAGTTGTGTTTCTATGAACCTTTTTGTACAAAGGTTGAACGTATGTGTTCATATATCTAGAGTGCTTAGCATTATCGGCAAAAGAAAAGGCTTGTTCATCGTGAATAACAAATTCAGCGAGACCGTCTCTTTGCTCTCGCTGATTATAAACAAATAACTTACCGTCAAAAGATAACTGCGTTTGGGTAGGTTCGACGTGGCCTTGTCGAGGTGCACACTGAGGGTAATGCCTGTTAAGATGTCCATTACCACTACCAGACGAAAATAATTTAGCACAGTACTTACATCGAGCTTTTCGGATGCCGTCCACCATAACTTCATCAAAATGATTCCAACACTCGGCTTTTTTTTTCCTTTTGGACTTCTGGCTCATTACCGGAGGCATTGCTCGGCCCTTCTTCATCATGACCAGGCATAGGGTTAAGATTATGCCACGGAGTAGTAGCTTCGCCAACCGAGCTGCGTCCTTGACTATAATGCGGGGGGTCTTGATCAGGCGTGTATTCAAAATCTGGAATGTTTTGATTGAACTCCCAATTGGCTTGGGTATCTATCATACAGCCTGTACTCATTCGTCCAGGAACGAATGGTTGTGGTGGTGCTTGGATTGGTGTTTGTGATGGCCGTGGTGCTGGCGCTTGTGCTGGTGGTGGTGCTTGTGATGATGATGATGTTTTTCGTGATGATGATCCACGCTTCAGTTTCTTCAGTAATCCAGCCATATTTGACGCTAAACTTTTTTACTAGATTGGAAAATAAAATTAGTAAGAGTAACTAAATACACAAGTATAAGAGCAGTAATTAGTAATTAGAAATAACAATTAAAAGAATTAAAGAGTAACAAATGAATCACTGAGGGTAATTCAAAATTGGAGAGAGTTAGTAATTAAAAAGAATTTAGTAATAGTAATTAATAAATATAAAAATTCACTAATTACTAATTACTAGACAAAAGAATTAGAGAGTAACAAATTAATAAGAGGAGTAGTTAGTAATTAGAATTTAGCAAGAGTAGTAATTAGTAAACAAGAGTAATAATTAGCAAGAGTAGTAATTAGCAAGAGTAGTAATTAGCAAGAGTAGCAAAGCTTGTAGAAATATAGAATGTTTATATAAGAGAGAGTAAGAAGATTGGTGTGAAAAATTAGAGAGAAATGGTGTGAATTTATAGATTTTTGAAACTTCACAAAAGACCAAAATACCCCTAAAAACTATCCGTTTATAGTTGTTGGGGAGGGTAAGAGTGTAAAAACCTTAAAAGAGTTGAAAAAATTAAGTTGGACCAAAATACCCCCCAAACTAGCCGTTATTTTGCTGTTGGGGGGGTAAAAGTGGAATTTAGGGAAAAAGGGGGAATAAAACCGTTGAGGGGAAAGGGGGAAAGCTGAATTTGAAAAGTATAAGACCGGGCCAGATCTGGGCCAAACTCCAGCAGGGCCAAACCCGGGCCAATTCCAGGCATCAGTTCGGGCCGGGCCAAACCCGGGCTTTTTCGGGCCGGGCCTGGCCCAGGCTTTTTCTTGGAATTTCTGGCCTGGTCCAAGCCCAGGCCCTAAGCCCTAAAATAGCGGGCCGTCACTGTTCATTCACGGGGCCGGGTCGGGCCAGCCCGCGGGCCGCCCGGCCCTTTTGACAACTCTAACTTTTAGTGACAAAAATAGTCACTATTCACATCATAACACACTACCTCACCTTCAAAACACACACTTTCTTCTTCACATCTCCCACAACTGCACATATACGCGCGCGAGCACATACACACCAAATTCACTCACACCCATTCACAATTACACCCACACCTACAACATACATCCCAACACCTTAAGTTGAATCATAAAGACCAGTTTCTTAAAATCTTAAGTTGAAGAAGTTGATTAGGATTAGACTCTTAAAACAATTAGAAGAGTTGATTAGTATCATATATTAATTAGAAGAGTTGCTCATATTTCAACAAGAAGAACTTGATTAGAATTGGACTTCAAAATTGTAGACCAAGATTTAGGTTGCCTCCCCGAAGATCAGAACTACGTGGTTTTGATCTTGATTTGTCCAATTGTTGTTGTCAAATTCAAACCAAAAATATTTTTGGTTTAGGTTTTGTTTTCATATTCTTTTTGTTGGGTGAAAATCGTAAAATTTACATAGAAACAAGTAAAGATCATATTGGGTATATTGGGTTGTCTAAAAACCTTCTCATCGTAAACTTAGTCCACAGACCCGAATCTCTGGTCTTGCAAGATTAGGAAACTTTCATTGGACGTTTAGAGTCGAATTTAGGGTTTTGTTATTTTCCAATGTTAATTATTTACATAGCCCTAAATTATAAGATGGCGACTCTAAAAACGTAGTCTTTTTCGGATGCATGTTGTCACACCAGTGTTGAGGTCCAATGTTATGATATTAGCCAAAAAATGAGTCAAACAATTTCTCTGTGTAGGATTCTCAAATTCCAAGATTAGTTAGAGTGGGAAACCACGAGAATAATGACTTTGAAATGATTGATTGCCAAAAATGAGGTTAGAATGCCTGAATATATGGATGACTGAAAGTGTTGCCTTTCGTTGATACATGGCGGTACTTGAGACTGGCACCTCATGTACGATATGCAAATTGTCAGTAAACAACCATAATCACTTTTCTCATCTTGTCTGGCTTCGTCCGGTTCATCGAAAACTTTGACTCATGAGCACACAAAAGAGCAAGCCCTTGACTCAACCTCCATTTCAGTATCCTTACAAATGCCCCGCATTTAGGCACCATGAAGCGCAAGTAACTTTGCAATGGTGGGAGATCTCATTGCCTATCTGCCAGGCAGACTAAGTGCATGCCCTCCAAAGTCTTACTCTATTCTGCGTGACACGGATTTCATCATCCTTAGAGGTGCCGATTAACATTGGTAACCTGGGCAAACACGATTCAACGATTATAAAGCCATGTGTCAAAACTGCGGGGGGTGGTGCGACTGTGAGGTGGCTGTGGAGTGGGGACACGATTATGGGGTGGTCGTGGCAGTAGTGGGGTAGCTGCGGGGCGGCGAGGTGGCTATGGGGATGGCAGATGTGAGGGGAGAGGGAAGGGCAATGTGGTGGGTTACGGGGGCCTGTCGCCGGCGTGGGGGGCTGGTGGGGAGGGACGGAGGCGAGGGCCTTTCACCGGCGTGGTGGTGGGGAGAAACGTCGTCAGAGGTGGGTCGCCGTGAGGAGGGATCTCCGGAGGTGAGAACGCCGGTAGGTGGAAACGGCGACAGAGAGAGAAACGAGGGACAGAGAGAGAAACGGGGAGAGAGGAAGAAGAATATGTGTGTAATAAAGTACTTTTAGTGACAGAATTATTCTGTCACTAAAAGTCTGTCGGTATTTTAACAGACGGATATTTTTAGCAACGGTATTATTCTATTGATTAAAAACTTTTTAAAAATCATCAAAAATTATAAATTCCCTAAAAATATTTAGCGACGGTTTGCACCGTCGTTACAAGTCCGTCGGTAAAAGTCCGTTGGCAATGTATTTACCGACGGAATAATCCGTCGGTAAAAGAATTTTTTGGACAATGTTTTTACCGACGGAAGTTCCATCGCTGAAAGAGCTTTTAGCGACGGAATTAGTTTCGTTGCTAAAAGTCCGTCGATAAAAGCCTTATTCCTTTTACTGACGTCTTTTCTCAGTTTACGTTCTCTTTTTCTCTAATATGTGAATCTCTATTCACAACTTGTATTATTTATGTCCTATCTGTAAATCTGGACCCTCTTCGTATCATCTAGTTTGTAAATCTGAATGATGTTTTTTCTTATTTTCATTTTGTATCATCAAACCTCAACATGCCATCTATAGTTCTCTTGTGCAATATTTGATTTTGGACTGAAACATCCCGAAATTTTTCGGAGCATTAGCCACTCAATCGATCAATGCTTACTTATTCAATACTAAGAATACCCCAATACATATATTAGAGTTTCTACAATAACTCAAATGTTCAAGTCATTGTTCCTAAATACAAGGACTGCATTAATGAATTCAACTAAGTAAGTTACATACTGATTTCCCTTGTAGGGCTTAAGTAAAGAAAACAATGAAAGTCAAATCTAAACCAGCTCCGTAATCAAGCTCTAACTAATTCAATAATCTACTGATGTTTATTACCTGCAGAAGGGAACACAAAAAGGGGTGAGCTTTTGAGAGCTCGGTAAGGTTGCTAAAAATCCAGAAGAGGAATACAAACGATTTAGAGAGTTCATTTCAATGGCAATATGGAAAGAGATAAATCTCAATCCTTCAAATCAGAAATCACTATAAACACTTTCGATTATACTGAAACAATGTAGGTGATATTGAACATGAGTAATTCGCAAAGCCACACAGGTAGTGCAGGGAAACACTTAGTAAAGCCACACAGGCAGTGCTGGGTAATTACTAGCAAAGCCACAAAAGCGATGCTCACTAATACTGTGGGTACAAATGCATATGAACACTAGCTAGACCCTTAAGGTACTAGCATCTCCCGACAATAATAGACCATCCTTATATCACCCCCGATACAGACTATCCTTATAACTCCTTAATACACTAACTCATGTCAATATGTGGAATACAATAATCGATAATGCAATAATTAAATGCACAACGAGAAATAAATACAGAGCATCGAACAAAATTTTTAAGAAACGTGTCAAGCTCAAAATAGGGTATTAACGGCAATCAATGAAATTTCATAACAATTATAACTAAGTCCAAAGAAATAACAATAGCAAATTAGAATAACATACGAATCAAATAGAGGAGTTAGGTTCAGATGAAAATCTTTTACCTAAATCCATCCAAGAAATGCACTCGATGCTATTCAACCTCGTACAAACCTCGAATTAACCTAAATTGACAGATTAATTATTAGAATACTCTCAAACAATTAATCTAATGCTAATTTTCAATCATTGCTCACTCTGACACTCTTAACGTAAATGAAAACGAATCTGATCCTTCAAGTAGTTAACCTATCTAACTGATAACCCTGCACACTCTATAACACATAAGACTTTTTAAAATTTATAATAATTGCGTATAAAATACTTTCATGCCTTAAAACAGCGTAACAAGTTACAATATAAATTTTCTAGATTTTTGAATTAAAAATAATTTTCTTAAATAACAGAAAAGCCAAAAATTAACAGTTAATGCTTCTAGCCCAAATCAAAGTTCCATAATTTTCATAATAGATTCAAAGTATATAAGAAAAATACTGAAATAGAAATTAACATTTTAAAATCGCCGAAATCATTTTCAAATCATTCGTTTTGTTAAATCAAATGTGATTCATGTTAAGGTACTAAATCAACTCAAACATTTATGAAACTTTAAGTGATTTTTTTTTGCTCTAAAAACATTGCTGTAATTTTTCCAAAATTTAATATTAATTTTAAAAGCTCAAAACAAATTTTAGAATTATTGCACTTGCAAATATATTAAAAGTACCAAACGGCATAAAAAAACATGAAAATTTTACAGTAATTCTAATATTGCCCTAAGAATCTTCTCGTAAAGTTTCAGCATTTTTTGACAATAGTACAATGCCCAACAACCATGTGGTACAACTGTGTAAGCACAATGTACCACCAAAACGCACATACCCATCACTGTTCACTCCTCCTCTCTTCCCCGTCTCTCTACAAGAAAACCCAGCACATGAAACCTTCACCTAAGCCAGTCACGACAGCCCTGTCCTTCTCCTTACGCACATTCAAACAAAAAAAAAAAAACACAACACACAAAAAAAAAAACCACCCGCACTCTTCCATCTCAAAGTCAACCCATTTCCATGTCATTGTCTTCAAGCTCATCCACCATCAGGTCTCCATACTTGTCCAACCAGACATTTCTTGTGTAGTTCGTCTGCCAACCACTCATTGCTCATTACATACACTAAGACTGACCATAACCACTACATATCCACACAAATATGGGCATACACGATACACAACAAACCTTGGCTGGAGTTTTTTTTCTCTCTTTCTTTTTCCATCTTATCTTGGACTCATCACCACCAAGTTTGTCCTTCTGCCCCCTCATTCAATAGCCAGAGCTTAGTGCTACAATATGTTTCTCCACTTTAATATCCAAGGGAACGTAAAGCACACACAACGTACAGGTATTGCTGCCTCACGACAGTACCGTCTTTACCTTGCCTATTACACACACACACACACACATAAATACACACACACACACACAAAACACACACTACAGGGCTGCCTTGCAGCCTCTCTTCCATCCCATACATACCATAAACACAAACTGCTCATACGCAACACACACACACACTGAAATTACTCAAACATACGTGGCCACACGCAAATACAGTGCACCCAAACTGCAGCCCCTATCTTCCCTTTCCATGTACACAATCCCGCAAGCCACACCCACTCTATGTACACACAGTACACTCTCCAAACGGTTCACTCTCGAACACCTTACAGACAACTAACTCACGCACTGTCACAGTGCACATCTCAGCCCGCAAGACACTAAATTTCAGGAATTAAATTGAGGAAAAAAGTCTGGATATTTATCGATAATTGCACGTTCCTCCTAGTCGGATTTGCACTTC